>JARLTB010000223.1:1815000-2230488 GCA_030141615.1 Unio pictorum
AGAATTAAGCAGTTTGTGTCTTGGTGACTTAACAATAAGATTCATTTTCGTTATTGGTTTCGGAACTCCTTTTCAATTGTTTTCAAGAACAGTTAGTAAATACAAATATGGCCAGAGAAGGTGTTGTGTTCTGATTTTTGGCTTAAGTCCACCTATTTTGTCAGACTGTAAATCTTACGTGTGATTATTTTAAGTTAGATTATCAGTTTTCGCTTGTTACTGTGCTAGAGGATGTACTCTATAAATGATTTAATTTAATGGTAACAGTGGTACCTGACACGAAAAAAGCGCACAATACTATAGCAAAAACATCTTGTCTGAATAAGGAATTCTAGAACTAAATATGGATACTTCTAAAAATAAACTTCAATTTTGTCCATTACACACTAGAGGGGAAAAAAGAAAGTATTCTGATGATATATATATATATATATATATATATATATATATATATATATATATATATATATATATATAAGCAAATCGATGTAAATGTGTAAATATGAAAATATTTCGTTTTGTTTAGAGCATACCGAAATAAGTAGCTCACACTTGACATTAAATATACATTTGAAGGTATTCAATTGACGGCTGGGGTTGATGAAGTCTTCCCAGTAATAGTAGATGTCAGTTTTACAATATCATTAGTTTGCAAATTTATTTACAATAGCTGAATCCCAAAAAATATAAAAGTCAAATAATTCGCGACAATTTTAAAAATATAAATGAAAGCAATAAAAAAGCAGAAGCCGCCGCTTATCTTTCTTTAGCGATTAGTTAGATGTATCTTCTTAGTATTTGCAGTCTTTTATTGTTGTTTTTCAAAAGCTAAAGAAAGACAATACATCCATGAGTCATTGGTGGTGAACATTCTGATGATTTCTTTAATGATGTACCCTTTCAATTTCTGATGATTTCTTTAATGATGTACCCTTTCAATTTCTGATGATTTCTTTAAAGATGTACCCTTTTAATTTTTAATGATTTTTGTAATGATGTACCCTTTCAATTTCTAATGATTTCTGTAATGATGTACCCTTTCAATTTCTGATGATTTCTTTAATGATGTACCCTTTCAATTTTTACACATTTCTGGAATGATGTACCCTTTAAATTTCTGATGATTTCTTTAATGATGTACCCTTTCAAATTCTAATGATTTCTGTAATGATGTATCCTTTCAATTTTCTTGGTAATAAATAAATCATTAAGCTCATGTCCTAGCTATTCAAACGCGACATTCAATGTTTGGACGAAACGAGGGGGACAAGAGGAAAAGAAGAGGAAGAGAAGAAGAAGAGTAAGACGTCTCAGACATGTTAGTACTGAATATATAGATTTCAGTTATTGGAAGAAAAATAAGGATTACCCAATAATTTAGCTCTCAGAGTTGGATATAAACAAGAACACAAGACATTTCCTACATTTTTAAAAGCTGAACGGAGAAATGTTAGTTTTTCCAGCTTACAAAAGCAAGGGACCCCAAAATGGCACGTGATGAATCGTTTACTGTCTTGGCGAGTTAGTCCTCAGTGGCAAACAATTACCTGATTTCTGTTTGTCAAGCGGGCTTTGTGGAAGGAATTATGGATCTTATGACACATGGAACCAGTGGGAAATCTCCAGATGCACACCCCATACCATCTGTTTCGTAAACTACGAGAATGTGTGAGCGCAAATAGAATCAGGTTCAACACATTTATGAATTAGTCTACTAATATGTATGTGTTGTCATAGCTGCTATCCAAATTTGTATTGCAAAGTAGTATATGTTTAATCGCATAGTTCTCGACCAGATTTATGGTACATAGTCAAAAGTGTTTGGACTTTAATTGGTATATTCTTAAAAATGTTATGTAAAGAAGTAAATAAAAACCTACTACATACAGGTTACATAATGTACAGCAACTGTTTTCAAATTTGGCCTCGTTCCTAATAACTTTCTCACCTTTTTCTCAAATGTTTCCTTATCTTTCGCTCAGGGAAAAAAATCTCAAAACGTTGATAAATTTGATTAAATACTTTGTTATATATGAATACATCACTTGCATTCCTTACAATTCGCTGTGGTCTTACCAGTGTACTGGATATCTTTAAAATATATGCGTGACAAATACGTGTAATTCACCTGTTATTTTAGATCAAATATAAGAGAGTGAAATAACGGAGGTATATACATATAGGATTCATAAGATCTTGCAATTATCCTTCCAATCGACATAGCACTTGAGCTCTTTGGAAACAATATCGGACTCTACTCTCAACCAAAACAATCTACAACACAAACCATATAGCTAGAGAATACTAAATTTAGAACAATCTCCAGTTATTATTAAAGCAATAAGTTTGTGGCCAAACTTCGTAAATAAATTTGCATATTACAACCGCAACATCGGTCGGATTGAAATAAAGTAGCAAAACATCTTTAATTGCAGATTAGCTTAGTCGATACAAATCAGATATTGTTTTTTACAAGGTCAATTAATCACATGAAACCAATAGATTCAATATCCGTCTTCTGCAAAAGTTCTCTGACAGAATTTTTTTTCCGAATTTTACCTTTATAATTGATGGATATTTAGACTATCTGGAATGCCGGCTGCATTACACTCCATAAAATAAGTTCGATTTGCCTTAGTGCCTCGAAAACAAGCGCACCAGCCAGTAATACAGACGTGTACAGATTGCACGGGTAGTTACAATAAAATGACTGCCTTTGAACAGAATTCGACCAGAAATGCGATTAAATACACATTTCTAACAGGAGCAAGACGAGAAAATATGGACCTGCATATTATACATCATAAAACTGGAAAGTAACAGAAAGAACTTTACAGGATACTCTAAAAAGTAGGAATTATGAGGAACCTTAGTCCGCTTTACTGGGAAGTATCAGAAAAAGCTTTACATGTAGATTGTACTCGAACTGGAAAGTATCAGAAACAAGCTTTACAAGCATGTTTTACCGGCATTGTGATTTATTATGAAGCCTAGGATTAACTCGAACAGGGAAGAACACGGAAGAGCATTACTGGTATGATTTTACTGGAATAGTGAAGTATTATGAGGAGCATTACAGGCAGGATTTACTCGAACTGGGAAGTACCAGGAAGTGCTTTATCGGTAAACTTTACCAGAATTGGGAAGTATCTTGAAGAACTAGGATTTACTGGAACTGGGAAGTATTATGAAGAACTAGGATTTACTGGAATTGGGAAGTATTACGAAGAACTAAGTTTTACTCAAATTTACTCAAATTGGTATGTGAGTTTTTCGGGTAATCTTAGCTCGAACTGGGAAGCATCATAACGCTCATCCCAAGAGGGCTTTACTTACAGGAATTGCTAAGTATAAGAAAGAACTTTACAAGTAGATATACAATGCATGATGTTTTGTTCCGGCTCATAAACCATTATATATTTCTTTTGATGAAACATTTGGTGGAGAATCTTTGTTTTAGTGATACATTACTAGATTTGATTTTATTTATCAGGTGCATGTGAAGGTTATATTTTCAAACATAATTATTCCTATACGAATTTTTTTTAATAACAATGAATTTGAGGTTCTCAGTTATAGAAGATTTAATTATAAGTATACAATGTTATTATGTACATTTTGCGACTGGTGGCAAAAACACGAACTACGCTGTCAAACGATTTGGCAGATCAAATAGTTTAATTATAGATTGTAAACTTTAAAAAAAAGCTTATCTCGGCAACTCCGATTGGATTGGTTCGTTACTGCACACCAGCACAAGTAGGTTATTTAGTGTCAAGGCAATTAGTGTAAAGTGTCATGTCCAATGATACATTTATGGTAGATGTCTCTGGCTAGTAATATGGTAGCATTCGAGCCCATACCATTTCGATCTTGCATCTGGTGCCTGAAACACTAAAGCAACGCAGCACCATCTTCCGATTGAGTAATAGGGGTATTTAAAAAATGAAGTTGAAGATAAACCATAAAATCAGACAATTAAAATTGAAGTTGAAGATAAACCATTAAATCAGACAATTAAAATTGAAGTTGAAGATAAACCATTAAATCAGACAATTAAAATTGAAATTGAAAGTTTAGTTAAAGCTAACCTCTTTGTTGTACATTAATTAATTCATTTTACTTATTAATAAGAAAGAAAGAGATTCTAAATTTTATTTACCATTGGCGCATCGGATTCAGTAGTTTTGAGTAATTACTGCAGTTGTTGAGCTGACATTAATTATTCGTCATTGACTAATGTATGTTCAATTAGTATGATTTGTCATTATCTCATGCTGTCAGTTTTATAACTAAGGAATAATCAGTGTGATATCATTGACTTCTTGAGTTATAATACAACAAAAAAAAATATATTGCACCTTTCAAAACTAGGCAATGCATGAAATGTCTTTCAAAATAATTTGGTCTCATCGTATATTATCTTTAGGCAATTCTTTAGATCGTTGTCAGAAAAGGTGCATGCACAATCTTGCCGATATCATCGTTTAGGTGTTGTTTAACATAACGCATCTGTTGAATAGCGTGACATTAGACGGCAATAACAACTGGCTTCACATCTGTCAACGGACTGGTCGCATCAGGCAAGCAATGCTCACTGTACAGATCCTGAATAATGTATAATCTTCTTAAAGGAAACATTTAATTGTAAAAAGAAACACATTTTCTTATGATCCGTTTTTTGTGCTTACATTTTTGAAGGTCATTTAGTACATTTAAAAAAATAAGGTGCGTCAGTGTCATTTAAGTGGTGGATGAACTACGCAAAACTTTTCAAACGGTATTAATTGTTCTATTATAAAGAAAGGATATAAAATACACCAAATGGCATTGATTTTGTGAATAAAAGTTTATATCTTCCAAATGTTAGTAATTTGTAGTTACAAGTGATTGCTAATTGGTGTTAACGCGTAACAGAAAATAAAAATCAGTTCTCCTGCATTCTGTATCCAATACCATTTATAATCTATAACCGTTTCCTATGTCAAAAATATGGCATACTGACCTTTGGTAACGAATCCAGAATACAATGCCATTCTTGCATTTTTTAAAACACGCCAATAGTGGAAAGGTAAATATTATAAATGCCAGTCAAGTATTGACATCTTTCATCCGGTTTCATGTATCAATATTATTAAAAAGTCCGAAATATTCTAAACCGAAAATTGTGTGAATTTTTAAACAGAAAAGACAGTATGGACGTGGCTTACGTTAAACTCTTTTCAATTTTTCCTTCCTGAATAATTGTTTAAGCATGAATACCATGAGAGAATATCCTAGTTGTAACTGAAAAATAGAGACATTGTTTTAATGATGGAATTTCAGTTCATTCACAGTTTTGAGTTTGAGATACTCATTACTAAAATTAGCACCTGACTCTTAAGAGCGGGAATTGAAAGCACATGTTAGGCTATACATGGCGGCCAGCATTAATGGTGGAGGAAAAAAAAACATGAAAATATCGGAAAGAACAACCGACTCACGAGAGGCTACCTGCACGCTTTCTCACATACCCATATTGGTGGAATCAGAAACTCGAACCCACGCAGACAGAAGTGAGATGGCAGTGATCCGGAACGGAGAGCGCTTTAGAACACTCGGCCACTCGTGATAAAAAGCGTATTAAATATTATTATTATTATTATTATTATTATTATTATTATTATTATTATTATTATTATCGCACAACATGAGTTCACGCTGACTGTTTATTTCAATTAGTTTAAAGACGATTGGTAGATCGCGTGGCACAATTGAAAATCTTTCTATGAAGAACTCCATCTCGTCCAGGTAAAAATGCTTTCTAAAAACTTTGTCACTGCAGTGTATATTCATGTTCATTGTCGATAAACAAAAACATAAACGACTTAACAGTCAGAATTAATTGCAAACTTGAAATTCACCCAACATTATTGATTTAAAAACAGCCACCGTCGATTAACTGGACTTTTAAATCTGTGTATGATACCGATGTTTTATAGCATGAAACAAGTTCTGAACAGTGATAGTCATGGAGATATTTAACTAATTTCACAGCCTGCAATAATTGCCAATTATCTGTGTGTATCTTCTCAGGATCCCTTATTCTATAACTGCGTATAAATGGCATGTCAAAGAGTCAAGGATTCGATTGAGTTCACCAACTTTCCCAGTATTTTGATTTCCGCTTTAAAAATAATTACTGAAGACAACGGTTATCTCAACAGGGTACCTAACAACTATTAATGCATCGCTTACGGTAGAGGATGACTGACTATTTGTACCCGTAATTATCACTGTGTATAAATATATGTTTAAACATTGAATATCATCAACTGACACTAGGAATTAATAGGAATGATTATGAATTTGGATAAATTTTAATACAGAATGTGGCGTTTTACAAATCAATATTCATTAACATATGGACGGAGAGAAAGAAATATTTACTTGATGTAGAATGTCTAGATTAACCGCGCTACCTGTTTATAATACGAACTCCATTAATTTATGCTTTTATGTGTGATGCAAGAACGATGATGGAACCACACATAACGTTGAACCGTGTTTTGATATCTGACAACTTACTCGTAATGTTTCATCTGTAAATCTTTGACAAATAAACACAATGTACACGTACATTCATATTTCATTTCGGTATCGCACGTTCTCGTGCTGTAAAAATACAAAAATAAGTTAAAAGTGTATTCACTATTGTGGTACCGAAGAAGCTGTGGCGTTCAAGTTGTAGAATACATTCTAGGCTTTTACGTTGTTCAGCAGCATACATACGATAATGAGCGAGATATTTTATTCACATTTGATGGATGTTTCAAATATACGACAATGTCTCTATAATTCTTTCCAGTGAGACTTTGTCTTAAAATGGTTTGCATTTCCTTTATACACTCAAAGTTTTGCGTAACAATTGTCAAAGGATTTAAGATACGCTTTGATTATATTCCGTATACGAGAATGTATTTCTTTTATTCCACTTTGCACTAAATGTAAATTTTATTTTGTGCCACCATCGTGAAATTTGTAATTGCTTTGTCTGTTTACGGTCAAAGTCTGGTAGGCATAATAAAAGTAAAGTTATGTTATTATTTCTTTGTGCTGTGTCATTTTGCTCCTTGTATCAAGATGGGTTTTATCAACCATATCTGCCACTTTTTCTAACACTACAGAATGCGTCGTTAGTTGTTTTAGTGTGATGAGGCACTTGGAATATTGGCTGCCACTATAACGAATAGGTCCAGGAAAGAGCGCGGATAAAACGCAATCGAAACGTTAAACTATAGTGTGTGAAAGATGGGATTTTATTGACTTAATTAATAAAGAAAAATATAAGAATTATAAAAACAATGATTCTCACACGCTCTTAACATGCAATTGATCAAATCACTCTATACTAACATTCACACATTGAAAATAAACCAAAAGTATTAAATCTATATGATATACAGATTCAATAAACCTCAATTTCAAATAATAGTATGCACTGTAAAATATTAACATAATTTCACGTATAGATAAGAATTGAGATTTGAACGATCTCAAGTTTTCAAATACGTTTCAAATAATCTGGACTGTAAGCGAGATTCACAAATCTCATGGAATACTACTAAGATTCAAAATTATCTCATGTAAATAAAAATGTACCAACTGAAATAACAATTAGAACAAACATATGCTTCTTGACCCTTGCACAATCGCACGAGTCATACACTGATAAACCACTCAGTTTTACCACCTCCACTGGGATGGCCCATACCTGTATCGGCCACTCGCACCCTTCATGGATCCACGACATTTACAGTCATACGCATACACACATACAGACAGCATATAACGCCCTTGTATTAGCTATGTCTACAGTCGTGGCTCTACCACATGTACAGACATACGTACATACATATGGATAGCTGCAGGTAGCTCTATACGTTAGCTAAATTCGTCAGCAGCTAAACTCGTCAGATAAACTCATCATACTCGTTACACTCGTTAGACTCGTTACATTCGTTCGACTCGTTAGACTAGACCTGTTATACTCGTTAGACTCGTAACACTTGTTAGACTCGTTCCACTCGTTAGCCTCGTTAGACTTGTTAGCCCTATGTCTATAGAATACAATGGAGATACGTACACTCCTCCTCTAGATCCAAAGCATCCAGTGTGTCGGTTATACATTAATCTTACTTAAATTCATAGGACAGTGAATAATATTCAGGGTAAAATACCCGTGCATATCGAGATTATAATGTCCCTCGCCGCAAGTAATTTCCGGCGAAACATATGTTAGTTCCGTCGCTTTTTTTTCTGGAAAAACACATGTTGACCCTAGTTAACATTGTACGCATACACAACGAAAAAATAGTCAAAATTTTCTCAGGCATAACACAAGTTATTTTTTTCCTAATTGTGTGTGTGTGTGTGTGTGTGTGTGTGTGTGTGTGTGTGTGTGTGTGTGTGTGTGTGTGTGTAGCGTAGATATAGAACGAAATCAAATCCCAAAAATATAATAATGGGTAAACGATTGTAGAAATACCACCGCTAAGTGGGGTATTGTGGTATAAATAAAATCACATAACATCTACCTGTTTATGAATATGTGTGGACCGTTGTTGTATTTACGGAATAATGAAGAAAATATTGGTAACTACGTTATGGGACAATATAAACAGCAATAGTTGGAATCAGGTAAATAATATGCAGGTATAATTGTATTGGCTTGTAATAATTTTCAATCTTGCCTGATATAAATTTGCAAGTTTAAAATTCCTCACATATTGAAAAAAATATTGAAATGTGTTGGTTGTTTTTAAATTATATGTATGATGTTATTAATGTATACAAAATACAACTATAGTATTGACTGCCTGATTCTGATAAGGTAGCAAACGGGTATAATTTCATAATATTAGATAACACTAAATGTTACGAATAAACGGACGGTATGATTAACAGGAAACAAAATACCTTCATATTACGATCCAGAACCAGCTTCCGCAATTGTTGGGAAGGTATGCATGCGAGACTTAAATTAGTCGTGAAAGTTCCGTATACCAAATAATTAAAAATATAAGGTTAACGATACCTTGTGAATTAAACGTTAAAGAAACATTTTGTAGTTTACTACCGCACATTTAACATATTCTGACAGAACATTACATGAACCAGTCCTGTGATAATTCTTAACATTTAATTGGGACAAAACTTCGAACACTGGCGACAACAGCGATGTCCAACTGAGCCTGTTATTAATGTCTGAGTAAGGTCCTTTCATAGCTGATGTGTGCTGTGCACTACACAAGGTCTGTCATGTCAGCGTATTTAATATCAAAAGAGTGGAGATCTTTGGTAAAATCTTAATAAATGCCTCGTTACCTGAAACTAAAGGAAAAGTTACTTACGTACCGTACACTACGAGAAGAAATGATATGATACTACGGCTGTTTGAAACAGGATAGTTGATGTTTGATAACTTTATCGAGCATAAGGTGCGGTTACGTGCTTTTCAAGCTAGTTTTTTTTCCCCCAATTCAGTAATTAAACGATTTAACTCCTCGTTAACAGCTGACCTAACATTTTCATAAAACAAGTCATACAATAAATATATCGATACATATGTTATATAGGACGGGCTGTCCGCGCAGTGGACATATCAGACCTTTATATTATTATACATAAATTACATCAAATTTAAATATGTTTATTTTCCTCTGTGATGTTTGTTTTTGTAATAATCTTAATCTGATCCTGTATTACAGTATATTAAGCAATTGTTATAATAATGGTTGCTAAGACATTGACTTAATCTAATTAAAGTATCCTTCACGTTCAGTTACTAAATTAACATAATTTATGAATGGCTTTAATGTAATAATGTAATAATGTAATAAAACTTGTTGATAACAATATATAGGGAGAGTGTCCTAAAGGGAACGTGCTCTAAACATCTTTGGTAAATGAATATGAATCATCTTTCGACTACTAGATCATTATCGGCGTCAAGCAGGTATATGAATGTGATATTGTTGATTGAAGGAATTCAGAGTCCGAATAGACATTTCTAAGAAACAAGATTAGAGGCATTTAGGTTTTGACTTGACATTTATTTTTACTCAGTGAAATAGTTTTGGTGTTTAAATATGAATATGTGTTTGTCGTTAAATCTTGAACAATTTATAGTGAATAAACTCTTTTTATAATTGTAAAATTGTATTAGGAAAATATATCTCATTGGTTCAGGATATGAAATCTAAAAATAAAATATTGAAAATAGTGTACCTAGATCAGTTGTGCATCACTGAACACACCTTTTCTCATCTAGAATAATCAGTTACATTTCATCGTGTCATGTTAGCAGAGTACACGATAGTATACTATATGCATGACTTAATGAATCAATTGAAAAATATATATGAATAATTAATTGCTATGTTTTTTGGAAGGGTTTAGCGATATGTTTCAGTATATGAGAGTACTAACATGACAGTCAGCATGTTTATTGCAGGATTTTGCTTTCGTCATTATTCAATTCATGACGTTTAGCTCAATGGTAATTGTAATGTATGATAGTTTGTACTTTTAGCAAACTTTGGAAGTGGCATAAACGGTATATTGCGATCAAACCATTTCTACCTCTTTTCAAAATCACATTTCGATAGCTGAATCATTTTAATGAAAAGGGTTGCAATATATTCTAGAGCAATTTGTTCATATAGCAATATGGTTACAATTATTCTGTTTTCTGTTTTGCGAGTAGAACACACATGGATAAACACGAAAGTAATATTTGGACTGTGCATGATGATATTAAAATAATGTAATTTTCATGGAAACCATCTAGAGTTAGTTAGACCTTGATACATATTAAGCTTTAATCCATTCATGCGCTAATTCATTCATTCATTCCTTAATTGTCTCAGTCTGATCTTGTTGAAGAAGAATATTAAATCTTTTGTAGGCAATATTCTTTGATGGTACGAACAACGAAGTAACGTTGTGTATCAGCGTTAATTAAAAGGTTTAACTCACGTTGTAGCAGACAATAAAACATTACAAAATGAAAAGAACAAAACAATTATTAGAAATGCACGTCTAGCATCTTAGAAAGTTTTGTGCGTCTGGTCTACACTTGTTTTGTTAAATGCTTTAAACAGATCGCTTATTAAAAAGCAGTCGAGGCTTCGAATAAGGTGGTAATACACTGAACATTTATGTAGATAAAATAATCCAATTAGAAAAATCATTAATCGAATTTAACTGTGGGAACTAAACTGATCATATGTTGACAATGTGTGGAAAATATCAAGGTGTAAAATATGCTTGTAATCATTTTTACTGGGGAATGTACAACACTATGTCATAGTTCATGGAGAGATATTTTACTGCTCCAGTTTAATTAAGGATCCTGCGAAATCAGAGAAAACCTGTCTTTGACGGACAGACAGGACTCACAGAGAACTAAATGTAACTTTATGTTGTGCCTCATGAATACATGTAAGACAAATGGATTTAAAAACATATCAGTTACCATTTAAAATGTTAAGTTAATAGTATAACTGCCACATAAATTTAGCAGTATAGCAAGGTACAATTCAAATTTCTAAACGACATGAAAAACATGAGAGTTGAGGAAAGTAACTAGGTTATGATTCATAGTTCTATCTAAAACTTTGATACCAATACTAATCCAAAATCGTCCAGCTTAACACCAGCAAATAAATCGACGTAACCGAATTATGATGATTGTTTTGATCAAAAGTTCTTTATTTGCATTCAACGAATTGGTAGCCATGTCAACACCACCCATTAAAAATGGAACAAACATCCTCAAAATTGTCGGGCACCAAAATATCTTTACTTGCTGATAATGCGAGTTTGTATCCAGTCGTATATATTCCCATCGTACTTACTGATAATGCGAGTTTGTATCCAGTCGTATATATTCCCATCGTACTTGCTGATAATGCGAGGTTGTATCCAGTCGTATATATTCCCATCGTACTTACTGATAATGCGAGTTTGTATCCAGTCGTATATATTCCCATCGTACTTGCTGATAATGCGAGTTTGTATCCAGTCGTATATATTTCCATCGTACTTGCTGATAATGCGAGTTTGTATCCAGTCGTATATATTCCCATCGTACTTGCTGATAATGCGAGTTTGTATAAAGTCGTATATATTCCCATCGTACTTGCTGATAATACAAGTTTGTATCCAGTCGTATATATTCCCACCGTACTTGCTGATAATGCGAGTTTGTATCCAGTCGTATATATTCCCATCGTACTTTCCTAAAACCCAAAGTCTCACTTAGAAAAAACCTCCAAATAGGCAAAGAATTAGCTAATATTATTTAATTCTTCCAAAACTGAATCCTTGAGAATCTCTAACAAAATCAATAATCCCTCTTTCTTTAACGACTGCTCAATGCCATAAATAAATAGATTATACGGAAGTAAAGACACGACCAAGAATCAACGTAGATTGCATACTGAAGGCACAACATCAAAGATAATCTTTAGAAATTATATATACCTAGTTTTTAAGGAATTGTTGAGAAATGTGGTTTCGGACAACTCTTATATGCTTGGCATGAGAGTACTTGAAAAGATTCAAAATGAGATAGCCAATGTAGTAATTGTGCTAAACCTATTATATATTGACGCTTTGCTCTGAGAAATAGAATGGGTAGAAAGTTTGAATCCTCGCAAAAAAAACAGCAGATATTACTATACAAAATATTTAGCGATTGTACTCGTTAAAAGTAAAACGCCTTACAATCAGTAGAGATTATAGCCGTGATGTTCATTGGTCATGGCCACTTGGGTGTCTTGGTTGTATTTGAAGACACACCAGAAAATATATCTAATCGCGAAGTATGAATAACAATAAATAAAAACAAACAAATAGAACAAATTCTGTCTATCCTTATTTAACTTCATTCGGATCAGGAAGTCTCAGAAGCATTAGTGACATGTGATATTTACATAATTAAAGCACACACTTCTTTTGGAAATTCATTTGCATAACGTGAGGGTTCATCTCTCGTTCCTTCGTTGTCAAGGTGGTTCTGAACCATAGCTTTGCAACATACGGGTATTATCTTATGATCCTTATAGTAAAATTCTTAACTGCACATCGTTCTTCCTTCAGTCATTCGACAATGAAACTCCCATTATTGAGATTCGTCAAAGCGATTCGATTAACAACTTCAAGAGGGCAGTAACCAATCGGGACATAGACACCCACAGAGACGTTACTGAAGCATAACGTTTTAATACTTCACTCTAAACTAAGGACAAATTGCTTAGCATTTAATCACCACTTCTTTCGGGGGCGGGGGAATGATTAAATTATTGTTGTATGTATACACTCGTGTAGAAAGTATCTAGCACCTCCTTTACGTTTGCAAATTTTACTAAAAGCAACGCATCTAACTGTTTTAGCTCATTACATCAAAAGTCAATATAACTTAAAATACTATTATTTATTATGATATATTTTTTTAAAAGAAGAAAATCGAATTGTTTATGCGGTTCAACCATTTCTTGAAATTTCAAAACGATTTAATTAAGCTTGAATTGAAAACCTAATTTCCTTGATTCCTTAATCGGCATGCCATCGCTTCTGCAACTAATTAACTAAGAAAGTCGGGCGACTGTTCAATGTACTTTTATCCTGCTTCCTTATTGTTCGCATGTTTTTAGAAATTCTGTACAACGTTCTTTACTTTTGTATCTTCTTCCATTCCCTTATTCCTGTCTTTTATAGCTTCGCTGTTGTTCCTCTATGCACGTCATATTACCTTGGATAAAGGGTAATATTTATATTCAATCTGACAATCTGACAATTTTAAATTTGTTTTCATCCAACCTTTTTTTTTAGATGATTTCACCATATATCTACATTGATTTAGAACCTAAGTATCGTGACAGGTTAAGAATATTACAAATCATTGGTTGTCATTCTAATAATTTACCACCAATGTAATTTCCAAGTACAAACATGATTTTTGACATTCTTGTAGTTTGTATGGCACTTTGTTAAACTCGGTTCTCGGGCCATTTTATTAATCTTTGTTCTCTGTCAACTCGTATATTAACGAAGTTCAGAATCTCTTATGTCTTGTACCGTGTCTTTCACTACAATTTTGATTGATCATATTGTCTTGATTTATACTGAAGGAATTTGCGGTCCCTACCGTTTCGACACTCTGCTAATTATTTGATTTATTATCCTCTTGTTAATTGTTTCAAATTCGAACAGTCTATTATCAAATTAGTACCTCTTTTGAAGCTCAACATTCTAGATAACTGTAAAATAGTATGTTGCAAGTAATATTTAAATATGTAAAAAAATAAAAATCATTAGGATTTTAATTCAAGCAGAATAGATTTAAATGCGGACAGACGTTTTTATTTACAAAAACTACTCACTCAGCCTTGGCAATAAATGGATATTACTCGTTTAAAGCTTAGACACCAAAATCACAATTTTCTTAAACGATGATTTATGATCACAAGGAGAACAGGGAGTCACGCATTCTATGTATTATATTTCATAGTTATTACTGGGCCTACTACCAATGCAAAGAGCGATGTCTATGCAAGGTAATGACAGCAGGATATATTTTGTATCTACAATAACAATTCGTGTTGATCCATGAACCTCTCGCGGTATGAATTATCATCAAAAGGGTTAGAGTTGTACGCATTGATGCTAAAACTGATAGGAAATGGCGCCTCAATGGAGGACGTTTGTCGTCTTCCAGGTGGGTCTATGGCGGGTAGATGGAATGTGACAATCTAGGATATTACATGCACCGTATGTGGCGTATATAATATGCGACAAACGAGGCCAGCATTAGTACATATCAAGGAGTTTTGCTTATGAAAAGATCGTAAACTTATTTTCAATTACACGAAGAAGAAAGGGCAATAGGAGAATAACACTATGAAGCCCAATAAATCTCGATGATAGATACTTACGTATACCGACTGTGGTGGTCAGATTATTGTGGAGTAGACAGGAATTGTTAGCTGGCGTTGAAATTTGCTTACCAAATTGTTTCCCATTGTAAATGAAATCCTTCAACCAGAATTGGCGAATGTTTAGCATAAAGAAACTTAGTTCAAACGCATTTAGGATTTATAAAATTGTTTTATTGTTGGCTGAATAAAAATAACTTTAATAATTGTATGACATTGATCTCCAGCAAACTATACATCGGACGAGATTAAATTTTTAGAGTTTTCTATATAACTTTGTTGGTACATCTTGGCGGTTTTTCTTTAGTTTATTGTGTTTTGTTTCTGTGTTTATTTTATAAAAAAAACATAAAGTAATAGTAAAACAGCGAAGAATAAGTTGAACCTTGGTTTGTTATGCAATCGAAATCAAATTAATCCCCAGTGTATTAACGGACATGCTTTCATCAGCTTACCAACTATGTTTTTTTTTAATACAATAAATGATATACCATTAGTATGATGATTGATTCGATATATTCGTATTAGTAACTGGAAATAAACACACTCGATATTTACAGACGAATTTGAAAATTAATTATGAATGGAAAATATAGAAAATTAAATAATTTCCGTTCATTTTTATCGGCCTGATTCAGGATATGTATGCGAATTTGAGTATTATTAAAGAAATATATTCACTATATATCTGTATTAAAATTTACTCTGAATTATTAACTGGAGTCTTAAAATATATGCTGTGATATGGTAACTAAACAACCGATTCATAGATGGAAAGCTTTGATTACTGCTCCATCTATACATTAGGAAGGCATCTCTTCACATTTGAAATGTGTACAACCAAAGCTCTATATTGGTTAATAACGGTTCTTTGGTCACGTGTATGTAAAGTTACGGGTAAAATAAATATTTTTAGAGTAAGAAATTATTCAGCACACTATGAAACATTTTAATCTAATTTGATATTTTAATGCATAATATTAATTCTATTGCAATAACATTTCATTTCTCACAGAATAATCAATCTTGAATAATTAATTTAATGTGGGCTTAGAGACTAACGTTGTTGAACGTGTATATTGTGCATCAAACTGATTATTGTTGTACAATCTTATTAACTATAGGAATTTTTTAAACTTCTTGTTCGAAAACTCGTAACTCTTGCATTACTTGTTGCGAGAATGAAAATATTCAATTAATGGATAATGGTATTTTCGAACATATTGATTCTGTTCCCAGGTATCGCCCGTGATATTTTTCCAGGTGATATTTGTCATACATCCATTTAATAAATCTTAAAAGTTTTCGGGGTGGCAGAAACATTATATTAATGGGAATGTTCCCCAAACTTGTCTAATTGTTTCAAAATCATATTTTGGCATCTTAATTAGTAGAGATAGTGTAAACAATGCAAACTGTCTTGCATTAGCTATTCATCCTCTGAGGAAACTATGGGCTAATGGTTTGTTTTTCTGCATTACGATTAACGCTTGCATAAATAAACAGGAATGTGAAAGTGCAGATATGCATAACTATAATTCATTACAGTAATCTTTTATGAAATAACTCAAAAATTAATCAGGTGAAATGGTGTTTTTAGTTGAACTTTCTCATCCAGTATTATTATAGTATTTATTACTTTCATGTACGATGATTTTTAAGTAAATCTGAAACCGCTTTAAACCGCTTTAAAGGTAACAGGTTACGACGATAGAAACATAAAAGCAGCATAGCTCTCTCTCTCTCTCTCTCTCTCTCTCTCTCTCTCTCTCTCTCTCTCTCTCTCTATATATATATATATATATATATATATATATATACTGTTACGTATATTTGATTAAACTTATATTTATTCTAATTTAATTGTTTCTGTCAGTTTTAACATTTTAATTATATTACACGCTATACTAATTATTATACTATAAGCTTGTTTACTTGATTTGGACATTTTCCCAGAAAATGAGTTGACCTGACTCTTTGTGCTGTAAACACCTAAGGCTGACGTAGATCCTGACTTAAATTCAAAATCGTAACATCCACTTAAACAAGATTTGTTAAATGCATTTTTTGGGTTGTGAGAATAATAAAAGCGAGACATTTTTATTCTTAGACTACAATGATTGGTTTTGTTACGCTTATGTTAGGAGTACGTGGTGTAAACATGAATACGCGACCCTCATACGGGTACATATTTTGCGTTTCTAATTCCTGTATAAACCTTTGTGTTAGAGAAATAATCTCAGTCTGGTCTTAATTACTTGATATCAGGTCATTTCCTTATGTTGTTTCTAGTTGCGTTTGATTGTATTTGTCTTTAAATAATATGGATTTTAAAAGATTATTTCGTTTCTCTGGACATACGGAATTCTTGTACAAAGACTTAAGCATTTATTTCAGAGTACAAACACTAGAGTGTCATGTCTTGTGTTTTTGCAATAAATTATTGATACACACTCTAAAGACACTGCATCTTGGATTTGCATCGGGACTCAAACTTCAGTCTATTAGAACATTTCATTATTAGGACTTCTAAAATTTAAGTCGTGGATTATTTTTGGACTATTTTTTGATTTGATTCTTAACATAACCATATTTTTCCATTGTTACACTGTATCTAGGGAAATACATTTTTTTGTACAATTTTACAAAGCTTGTTGGTTTTACATTTTCTGTGTTAGAATTTGCATTAGTAATTTTTAATCATTCTCTCCATAATCCAATTAATTCAATATAAAAATTTATCTACAAAATTAACATTCGTTTTATAATATAACATTGAAACTGATGAAAGTAATCTTAAACGTATAACTGAGTCTGGTTTGAAGGTCAATACAAATTTCATCTTTTTAATGCCTTAAACATAGATAACAAAAGCGTAGTAAAATTCAATCGATGTTTTACATTTGTAAATAAGACATTAAATATACCATATCGCCTTGCAAATGCCATACATTAAATATTATATGAGGCTAAAATTAGCAATCGCCTTGTGTAGACAAGAACTAATTGTGGAAAATAGGGTCTAAATATCTTGTGTGGTTGCTTTCATAGTACTGCCCAGTTCAATCGTTTATACGAAAAGTCCAACTTACATTAATTGTCTTCCATCTTTATAGCATACTTTAAGTATGGATCATGGACAATCAATAAAAGAGATTGAACGGCTAATTTAAAATGTGTGACTTGTCTTTATCTGTTAAAACTGACTGGAAAGAAAGAGCGAGAGAGTTCGATTAAAACACAATAGTATGCGTACGATTTCACGCCATCCGGATTTCCTTACTATTTTCCGCATTAAACATAACTTTCTCTGACGTTTGACATCTCAGCAGGGGTACTGGTAACAATTTCAGTATCAATGGCTGCCATGAGCCATATAGAAATACCTGACTTTAACATAAATATAGTAACAAACAGTGGCATGAACTACCATTAACATATGAGGTCCTAAACCCTTTCCACCTAATTGTAGAGCGTCATAAAAGTAAACAATTGAATACACGACCTGATACGTTATCTTCTGTAGCATTTGTCAGTTTTAGTATTTCTTTCAGTATCAATTATTGCGTCCATCATAGTGCAGTTAAATTGCTAGTTTATAAAAGGCGAATTGAGGATGCATAAAATCTTGTTTAATTGTTCTTTTGGTGTTTGCCCTTATGCTTAACATCACAACCTATACATTTACTAGAACTTAATGTATTACTATTTGAATGCAGTACTAGTGTTTACTTTCTCTCATGTGACTTAACTACAATCTCAAAAGCAATACAACTCCAATTACGGAAAGTCGCATTTATTTCTGAAAGGTTTCCATTAAGCATCTGTTAAATAAAACGTTTAAAGATATATGTTGTTTTTAACTACTGGTTTTTAAGCTACTGCCATTACACAGACGTTAACGTTATCAGACAGAATCTAGACTCCATGTAATCCTAAGTTAATCGACTTGACAACTCCTAATTTGCGATTTACTGCAAAACATTATTTTTAAAAATAAAACAAAAAATTAATTATTAAATTACATGTGTATATGTATGATCAAGTTTGCATAATCGTCTGGTTGAAATCATTAAAAATTCATTTTAAAGGTTCTTCGGTATGAAAATATTATTCTCTAAGACTATTCTTAGTTCATGTTTGACATATACTAGTTTTCATATGTAGTTGTTGAAATGTAATGTCTCATCAAGTGGAACAGTATCAGCTCTTTCAGATATTGTGAAAGGGTGTATTGCCGGTTTCAGATATTGTGAAAGGGAGTATTACTGTCTCTCTCAGATATTGTGAAAATGAGTATTGTTTCTTTCAGATATTGTGAAAGGGTGTATTGCTGGTTTCAGATATTGTGAAAGGGAGTATTACTTATTTCAGATATTGTAAAAGGGAGTATTGCTTCTTTCAGATATTGTGAAAGGGAGTATTGTTTCTTTCAGATATTGTGAAAGGGAGAATTACTTATTTCAGATATTGTGAAAGCGAGTATCGCTTCTTTCAGATATTGTGAAAGGGTGTATTGCCGGTTTCAGATATTGTGAAAGGAAGTATTGCCTATTTCAGATATTGTTTAAGGTCATATTGCCTCATTCACAAATTGTGAAAGGGAGTATTGGCTCTTTGATGTGTTGGGTAATGGCGTATTGCCACTTTCCGATCTTTCTGATATTGTGAAAAAGCATATACTTGCCTTTTCTAACGTGCAGCCGTAACCAAGATTAATGCATTATCTGTGCTTATTTGTGCATGTCAGTCATTTCTCCTATACTACCTTAATGCAATTTTTAAGAGAAAAGAAAAGAAGAAATATTTGTATTTTTCGCATATATGTATTTGATCGACACGTGGATTTCTCAGTCCACAGTAAAAGCTGTTTTGTTTCGGTAACTTTCATTTACGTTTGATCCGTTTCATCTTATCGATAAAGGGCCTTCAAAGCATGTAATCTGGTACTAACATGAGGGAAATATGTGCATGCGCATGCGCATTCTTTCGGTCTTCATGGTCTTATGCATCATTTCAAACTTATTTCTCTGTTTTGAAATGTTTATGCCTGATGTGACAATATATATATATATATATATATATATATATATATATATATATATATATATATATATATATATATATATATATATATATATATATATATATATATATATATATATATATACATATATGTATTTGTGTGTGTGTGTGTGTGTGTGTGTGTGTGTGTGTGATACGGACATCATGCGAGCACATTTGCTGTCAAACTGATTTGCTTGATACCCTCGTTTATGCCCTAAAAAATCGTCAACAGTTTTATACAAACATAACTATATTTAGTCAGGTGATTAGACAATCTATTCTTGCAGTAATGATTCATTGGGGTGTGTGGGATGAATCACTGAGGAGTGTGGGATGAATCATGGGGGAGTGTGGGATGATTCTTTGGTGAGTGTTGGATGATTCATTGGGGAGTGTGGGATGAATCATTGGAGAGTGTGGGATGATTCTTTGGTGAGTGTTGGATGATTCATTGGGGAGTGTGTGGGATGAATCATTGGGGATTGGGGAATGATTCATTACGGTGTGTGGGATGAATCATTGGGGAGTGTGGGATGAATCATGGCGTAGTGTGGGATGAGTCATTGGGGAGTGTGGGATGAAACATGGCGGAGTGTGGGATGAATCATTGGGGAGTGTGGGATGAATCATTGGGGAGTGTGGGATGAATCATGGCGGAGTGTGGGATGAATCATTGGGGAGTGTGGGATCAATCATTGGGGAGTGTGGGATGAATCATGGCGGAGTGTGGGATTAATCATTGGGGAGTGTGGGATGAATCATGGCGGAGTGTGAGATGAATCATTGGGGAGTGTGGGATGAATCATTGGGGAGTGTGGGATGAATCATGGCGGAGTGTGGGATGAATCATTGGGGAGTGTGGGATGAATCATGGCGGAGTGTGAGATGAATCATTGGGGAGTGTGGGATGAATCATTGGGGAGTGTTGGATGATTCATTGAGTATGTGTGGGAAGAATCATTGGGGTTAGTGCAGCTTCGCATGGACAGATTTGTAGCTGTGCCAATATATCATTTTTCTCATTAGTTGTATTCTTTGATAATTGACTATGGATCGTACTGAGGATAATACGAATGAATGGGAACATATCTCATGCAAGCTGTTGGTTAATTATCAATTATATATTCAATCAGTTTATCAGTTTGAAACTAATACGAAACGTATTTAAACAATTGTTTGTGCAATAACGGAAAATAATATGCAAAATAAAACGCTATTCCATAAAGGACTCTATAATTAGGAAGAAGATACGAGAAAAGTAATATATGATTCGGTGTTAAATATTTGCACACATAAAATAATATTTTTATTCTCAATCACATAACACGACTAAAGTAAAATTAAAATAATAAAGTGTACAATTGCAAATATTTGAAACATATCTAATGAAACAGCATATGAATAACACATTAGAAAGTTCAAACATGTGGCTCCTCTTATCATCCAATATTCTCTTGGGTTACTGCTATATGGATAAATACGAAGTCGGTCTGACTCTTGTGTTACTGCTATGTGGATTAATATGAAGTCAGTCTGACTCCGCAAGCGATATCATCACGCGAATCTTTACGCAAAACGAATTTACTTTGTATCTTAATTAGGTGGCGACATTTCAATATTTTTGGCAGTACTGTCGCTAGTTAGCCTTAATGTCTAAAGCGGTAACACTATTTTACCGAATCGAAATGATTCATAAATGTAACATATTGTGACGGATGGAGAATGTTTTTAGAAATCGTCATTTATTTCAACAAAATAACTGAAGTATGCCCGTTGATGTTCAAATTTTTATTACTGACAGTTTGAATTGACAGTTCTATTTACACAGCTGTAGGTTATGCCCAGTGGAATAATAATTTTTGATAAACGTATGTTTGGGGCATTACGAGATCCTTATCTCGCAATGTAATTTTGTTATCTTCACATAAATCTGGACAATAATGAAGTGGAGAATTGAAATTATGCACATTGAAGTATTTACACCCAATGCAAATTTATCAAGTAATTTCTTTTTACCTTTCTTAGGAAAAGATAACATTTGACTGGTTACCTTTCTTTCCGATAAATTCAAGGAAAGGATCATCACCTTTGTCTGGCCACCGTTCTTTCCGACACGTTTTAGAACAGTGCCTGTACTTATTTTTAAGGCAAACCTCTGCGTTGCATTGCCAAATATAATTACATTTATAGGTCGAGAAAGGGATATAGTCTATAAGAAAGATAACAGTTTCTTGACACATACATACATACATACATACATACATACATACATACATACATACATACATACATACATTACAGTAGTCACGAAATCCAAAACAGCTGTGTACCCACGGAATTATAGTCAAGACAAATATATTACAAACATGTTCTTAAATATAATGTGTTGTTGAGGTAAGCTACAAATATTTAGTAAAAGATGGTAAATAAAACATAATAATGTTTAATCAAACGACCTTTATATACACTGAAATTTTATTAAACTTCTTTTGTGTCCTTTTTTGTTAGATAATTTTCAGGAAGATGTTTATAATGATAATTCTTTACATAATGTTGTAGTGTTACAGTCAAATTACCAATTCATTTTTTTAAAATTTTGTTCAATGTTAAAATAATAATAATAATAATAATAATAATAATAATAATAATAATAATATTATTATTATTATTATTATTATTATTATTATTATTATTATTATTATTATTATTATTTTAATTGCTTCATAAACAGAATTTCGCAAATATGCATGTTGTTAACTTGCCTCCAGAAGTTGACAACTAAATACACTCGTACTGTTTACTCTAGAAGTATTTTTTAATAACGTTTACTCTGTAATTTACTTGATACACTAAAAGATAATAATATTCATCTACAATATTATGACTGCTGTCACACATTGTACGGTATCGTTGACTTAAAGGAGATCAGAAACCAATGGAAATATAGAATAATAATAACAACACTAATGAAGAAAACCTTATTCTGAAGTATAATACGAGAGAGCAATCGCAGTATTTGAATATTTGCATATGTTCAATAAGCTGAATTTCCGTGACCTCGTATGCAAAATTTCCGCACCTATTCGGTTACTCTCGTGATGTGACGTCATAGTAGCGACTCTTAGCATCCCGACTGGCGATTTTTATTGCTTACGGGTGTAAATAGCACATTAAGAAAAGGCTGTGGACAACATTTTTTCTTTCTTTTCCAAATGATAAAGGCATAAAGAAAGTATGGATACATTATTACAAGCGAGTCGATTTCAATGCAACACCATACAGGACTCCGTACTCATTACATTTCTCAAAGGAATGTTACCAGAGGGATCCTGAAAAAAAAAAAACTAATAGAAGCTCTAGGATACGCGAATGCTAAGCCAAGACTAAAAGTTGAAACTGTTCCAGACATACCATTGTATATTTTAAATCCTGGTTAAAAGTGTCAAACGTATGAGTTACGAAAATAGGCCGAAGGCCGAGTAAGTTCTAAAAAAAATATGATAGCCCGACACCTGATTATGCTGATGAAATGAGTAAATGTTTTTTTTCAAGATCACAATCTAAATCAAGTCACCACAGACCTATGTGAAATTGAGATATGACTTTAATCAAATGGAAGCTTGCTGAAAAAATAACATTCTTAACCCTTGACACGGTCGTGTTTCGAGAAAAACAATTTTAAGTAATTTTAAAAAAAATAATTTAAAAAAACTTTCAGTCTGTCTGTTACACGTAAAATGTATAAACGGTAATCTGTAATGATTGGAACTGATATAAAACTGTCCCTTGTGCAGTTTAAATAGCAGCGATTAAAAGAAAAGAGGCCAGATATAAAATCGAAGTTTCACATTAATTGGCTGACAATAGAAATTGGGGGAGACGACTACTGACACCGCCCATTTGCCCCAATGTGCAAGCGCCCATGGGACATGGAATTTCTGTCGGTGATAGCCTTATTATCCCCCAGGATAAGACCCTTTTTTCATATTCTGGTCTGCATAATAGTTAGAGGTTAGAATTAGGTACACAAACATAATGGCACTTTAACACATTAACAATTATTCCTTATCATTGCACTTATCTTGTAAAAAGAACTGACCCTCTGACATAATTCAAGGAAAAAATGTGCTACAGAGTGTGTATGTAAGTACCAGAAATTGATTGTCAAATCAACGATACCCAAATTTGTGACAACTTCGAAGCTAAAGACTTCATTTAAAGAGTTCAAATCTGCAGTCAAACGTTACCGTGCATGCATGTGGCCATTGTTTTCCCACATTGTATATCGCATCCTATTTCCTTTAGTTTAAGTGTTAAGACATGTAACACTGCTTACTCAATAAAATATTTATTTTGAATTAGATTGTTAGGGGCTCATATACTGCGTCATATATTTTGTTTTATTCCTTTTTTTAATTTTTCATGGTAATGAAACTACATATATGGTAGAGGAATGTCAGGTGTTAACTGGCAGAGTTTCTTTGGCCGAAAAGGAGACTTTGTTTGCAGAGAAAATTACGCAGCCTTCATTGTGATCATTCATTGGTTTTAAACTAATTGGTGACAATTTGTTGTACAAGAAGTACTTCTGTAGTAGTTAAAAAAATCTTGCTTTCATGTCTTCATATTCAATTCTGAAATTATGAGACGACACTCAGAATGTTGTCAAAGCAGATATCTGGTTTTGGTTGCATATATGCATTTGAAAGAGTCAGTTTTAACATGTTTATTTTGAGACATTTTATTAGAATTTTTAAATTTCATATTAATGCCCGATATTAAAGAATCTACATCTTTTTTTTGATTGTATTAAAGATATAGCAATTTATAGAACCAGGAAACTCTCGAACGTCCCCAAACTCACGTTTTTGTAAATATTATTTTAGCAGTGTAACTCTGGTAATACGATTATTTGAATCCCTTTCAATAAGTATCTCTTTATATGAAATACTCAATATAATATATACAGTATTTGTAATTTTATACTAATACTTAACTAACTTCACTAACAATACTATTTAAATTGGATTTTTCCATGTTTACCGTATGCGTCATGACAGAATAAGATTATTTTACATTTACCAATTGTTAGAGAAAACATAATCAAGGTCATTTTAAATTACTACAGTCCTTATTGTTGCTAAATTCAATACTTCATCTTATGTTAGTGAATCATATTTTCTAAACAAGATAATTTATTTATCAAAGTTAATATTCACATTCCTTTTTTTCAAAGAATCTCATACACTATGAATCCATTATTTATATCCGTAAAAAACCAACTATGAGTCCATTATTTAACTCTATAAAAGTAACTAAGAATAAATTATTTAACTATGCTAAAATCCACAACGAATCCAGTATTTAAATCCGTAAAAAGCCACTATGAATCATGTATTTAAATCCGTAAAGAGCGACTATGACTCCATTATTTAGCTCCATCAAAGTCACTATGAATCAATTATTTAACTATGTACAAATGCACAATGAATCCATTATTTAACTCCATAAAAGTCACGAGTATTCATTTAACTATCTAAATAAACACATTGAATCCATTATTTATCTCCGTAAAAATCCACTTTGAATCCATTATTCAACGCAGTAAAATTTACTTTGAATCCATTATTTATCTCCGTAAAAATCCACTTTGAATCCATTATTCAACGCAGTAAAATTTACTTTGAATCCATTATTTAGCTCCGTATACAGTCACGTTGAATCGATTATTTAACTACATACAAATCCACTTCGAATCCATTATTTAACTCCGTAAAAAGCTGCAGCATATATGAATCCATTCAACTCCTTTAAATGTCACCATGAATCCAGTATTTAATTCCGTAAACGATCACAGTGAATCCATTATTTAATACTGTAAAAAGCCACTATGAATCCATTATTTAATACTGTAAAAAGCCACTACGAATCCATTTTTTAATACTGTAAAAAGCCACTATGAATCCATTATTTAATACTGTAAAAAGCCACTACGAATCCATTATTTAATACTGTAAAAAGCCACTACGAATCCATTATTTAATACTGTAAAAAGCCACTATGAATCCATTATTTAATACTGTAAAAAGCCACTATGAATCCATTATTTAATACTGTAAAAAGCCACTACGAATCCATTATTTAATATTGTAAAAAGCCACTATGAATCCATTATTTAATACTGTAAAAAGCCACTATGAATCCATTATTTAATACTGTAAAAAGCCACTATGAATCCATTATTTAATACTGTAAAAAGCCACTACGAATCCATTATTTAATACTGTAAAAAGCCACTACGAATCCATTATTTAGTACTGTAAAAAGCCACTATGAATCCATTATTTAATACTGTAAAAAGCCACTATGAATCCATTATTTAATACTGTAAAAAGCCACTACGAATCCATTATTTAATACTGTAAAAAGCCACTACGAATCCATTATTTAATACTGTAAAAAGACACTATGAATCCATTATTTAATACTGTAAAAAGCCACTATGAATCCATTATTTAATACTGTAAAAAGCCACTACGAATCCATTATTTAATACTGTAAAAAGCCACTATGAATCCATTATTTAATACTGTAAAAAGCCACTATGAATCCATTATTTAATACTGTAAAAAGCCACTACGAATCCATTATTTAATACTGTAAAAAGCCACTATGAATCCATTATTTAATACTGTAAAAAGCCACTACGAATCCATTATTTAAGACTGTAAAAAGCCACACCGAATCCATTATTTAATACTGTAAAAAGACACTATGAATCCATTATTTAATACTGTAAAAAGACACTATGAATCCATTATTTAATACTGTAAAAAGATACTATGAATCCATTATTTAATACTGTAAAAAGACACTATGAATCTATTATTTAATACTGTAAAAAGAAACTATGAATCAATTAATTAATACTGTAAAAAGACACTATGAATCCATTATTTAATACTGTAAAAAGACACTATGAATCCATTATTTAATACTGTAAAAAGACACTAAGAATCCATTATTTAATACTGTAAAAAGACACTATGAATCCATTATTTTATACTGTAAAAAGACACTACGAATCCATTATTTAATACTGTAAAAAGACACTATGAATCCATTATTTAATACTGTAAAAAGACACTATGAAGCCATTATTTAATACTGTAAAAAGACACTATGAATCCATTATTTAATACTGTAAAAAGACACTATGAATCCATTATTTAATACTGTAAAAAGCCACTACGAATCCATTATTTAATACTGTAAAAAGCCACTACGAATCCATTATTTAATACTGTAAAAAGCCACTACGAATCCATTATTTAATACTGTAAAAAGCCACTATGAATCCATTATTTAATACTGTAAAAAGCCACTACGAATCCATTATTTAATACTGTAAAAAGCCACTATGAATCCATTATTTAATACTGTAAAAAGCCACTACGAATCCATTATTTAATACTGTAAATAGCCACTATGAATCCATTATTTAATACTGTAGAAAGCCACTATGAATCCATTATTTAATACTGTAAAAAGCCACTATGAATCCATTTTTTTTTCATGTAAAAAGCCACTACGAATCCATTATTTAATACTGTAAAAAGCCACTATGAATCCATTATTTAATACTGTAAAAAGCCACTACGAATCCATTATTTAATACTGTAAAAAGCCACTATGAATCCATTATTTAATACTGTAAAAAGCCACTACGAATCCATTATTTAATACTGTAAAAAGCCACTATGAATCCATTATTTAATACTGTAAAAAGCCACTACGAATCCATTATTTAATACTGTAAAAAGCCACTATGAATCCATTATTTAATACTGTAAAAAGCCACTATGAATCCATTATTTAATACTGTAAAAAGCCACTATGAATCCATTATTTAATACTGTAAAAAGCCACTATGAATCCATTCCCTAACTCCGTATAAAAGCAGCGTTGAATCCATTATTTAACTATGTAATATATACCTTGAATCCATTATTTAACTATGTAATATATACCTTGAATCCATTATTTAACTATGTAATATATACAATTATACATTGAATCCATTATTTAACTATGTAATATATACCTTGAATCCATTATTTAACTATGTAATATATACCTTGAATCCATTATTTAACTATGTAATATATACCTTGAATCCATTATTTAACTATGTAATATATACCTTGAATCCATTATTTAACTATGTAATATATACCTTGAATCCATTATTTAACTATGTAATATATACCTTGAATCCATTATTTAACTATGTAATTTATACCTTGAATCCATTATTTAACTATGTAATTTATACCTTGAATCCATTATTTAACTATGTAATTTATACCTTGAATCCATTATTTAACTATGTAATTTATACCTTGAATCCATTATTTAACTATGTAATATATACCTTGAATCCATTATTTAACTATGTAATATATACCTTGAATCCATTATTTAACTATGTAATTTATACCTTGAATACATTGTTTTGACTCCGCAACAATCAACTATGATTCCATTAAATAATGCCATATAAACCCACTATGAATCCATTATTTAACTCAGATTAAAGCCACTTATAATCAATTATTTAATTCCATATAAATCCATGATTTAATTCCGTCAAAAGCCACTTTGAACCCATCAATTGACTGCACTGAGAAACAAATACATGACAAAGTACATCTAATAGTTTGTAATTTTCAACTTTTATTAAAAAGAGTTATACTACCAACCATTTCTGCACGTGTTTTTCAAAGTCGATACTTGGATTTATATATTTATAAATTCAAAATGTAAAAAAGAGTCATTAGCAACCATTTGTTTACTGCTACGAAATTATGCATTTGAGAATTTGTCATTTTTCAATTCAAAGTTTAAAAGATTTTCGTTCAGAATACTGGTTTCATGCTTTTGTAAGTTAACTTAGTAGATCAAAAACTGAACAATTACCTGCAGTGCAAGTATCACCAGACTTTAATATATATATATATACACACACACACACACACACACACACACAGTTACCAAATCGCAAGTACCATCACCACTACCAAAGCGAAGGAAAGTGTTTACTATCGAATATTGCGTTACATATTTTAAATGCATAGGGTATAAGCATCTTCACTCCTTTTCTGAAATAAGAGTAACGAGTGAAAATAAAATCATGTCTTTTAGATTTTTGAAATTTATTGTTGCATTTGCAATTTCATCTTCTATAATTTACCTAATCTCTCTATATCTTAAACACATTTTTAATCTAGAGCAATTATTTCCGCTGAATTGTTTAGTCTACGCTCTTTTATTATACCTAGATCGCAGAGACATAAGATTGTTATAACGTCAAATACCCTCCCAACATTACCACGCATTTACTCTTAAAAGTATACAATACCTGTAAGAAATGTTTATGTAGCAAAGGTTCATACTTCCATCAGATTTCATGATATTCTTTCTTCTGATAATAGTTTTTTTTTTCTTTCTGAAAATGTTACTTGTATACTGCGTGATGCAAGCCAGGCGTGAAGAAGATTTAAAAGTAGTAAAACAGCGAACAGTAAACGTCACATACCAAAATTAAAGTAAAAATAGGTGAATAGTAATATTTTGTCTACATTAATATGGTATGATTTAGATTTGAAATATCTTCATGAGACAGTACACTTCAACTAGCTGAAGATGACAACGTGTCAATGTATATCACGATGGGTGGCGCTGTGTAAACGCGTGATCATTTAATTTGCAGCCGATAAGCTTCGTGACGATCAATGGAAAAATGCTTTACATTTTTTGACTGTATATACTCCATCCTTTAATAAATATCAATGTACCTAAGAACGTAAAGGGTCAATTCGATTAGGTTTCGTCCTTTCATTGGTCCAGTCATAGGATTTAACTACAACTTGAGCGCTTTGAGACCTGTCATAAAATTTGACCAATTAAATGTGGTAAAATATTCCTCATACAAAACTGACAAATTAAGATCAAAGTGAATTTAAAATGAACATATTAAATTTATAATTTTGCTGATAACCTCTTCAGGCGGAAAAATGAACGATCACATATAAAATGAAACTGGATCTGTTTGTATCGTGAACCCGGTCACATAGGAAGACAATCGGCAATCAATGATGCTAAATGAATGTTATGTTGTCGCTATGAAATCGGCACATACAAGTTTTAAGAATTAAGAGTAAGCTAAATCATTAAAATCTACTTTCTAAATAATATTGGGCGAGTGGCAAATGTTACAAATGATAATATTCCAAAAGTGAGAATGCTGATGCTTTGTCGGATTAAGTTGAGGTTCATTTAGCTGCGGGACTTGAGCATGTTTTTTTGTATACCACACCATTTTGTCGTAAGGTGACTAATCATAGGCACAGCGTCATACCTTTATCATTCGCTCATGCGCGCGCGCGAGTGTGTGTGTGTGTGTGTGTGTGTGTGTGTGTGTGTGTGTGACATTGTCGAACAGAACTTGGTGTAGGTGGTACAGTGATGTACTTAAAATCGAAACAATCCTATAACATATATTCTAAAATATAAAGCGTCTTATTTGGACCAAATAAAAAAAATTATATTTTTAGATTGTATTCCGGTCTTTGAAGATTACTGTATGCATCGAATCTACTTAACATAAACATGTTTCATTTTATACTACTAATACAATAATAATAATAATAATAATAATAATAATAATAATAATAATAATAATAATAATAATAATAATAATAATAATAATTATTATTATTATTATTATTATTATATCTTAAAATTATTATTATTATTATTATTATTATTATTATTATTATTATTATTATTATTGTTGTTATTATTCCGATTATTGCTATTAGTATTGCTGTTATTATTATTATCATTATTTTTAATAATATCATTAGTATTGATATTATTATTATTAGTAGTAGTAGTAGTAGTAGTAGTAGTAGTAGTAGTAGTAGTAATGCCGTTATTATTATTATTATTATTATTATTATTATTATTAGGAATACCAGCTATTGTTTATTTAATAATCTGGAATAATGATTTAAAAAATTTGTTTTCTACACATTTTCAAATGAGTAAAAATTTCAATGATAACGTAAAATGTTTCTTTGAAAAGTTTTAGCAAATAATTTTCTGTTCTTCTTAAGATTAGTACGGTTTCCTAAGATAGTTTATTGATCACCCTAGCTCGTTATATTCACAAACAATTATGTTAATAGTTGTTGTTTCTATAGGAAAGAATTTACCATATCATTTTGCATGGCACGAAAACAGTAGGCAAAACCATACAGTACTTACATATTTCATAACAAGACTAATTAAACAAATAATGTGCAAATTCTAAAGATGATGTTTTTTTAGACAATGAATTAATTACTCCTGACAATCAGTTATTCTAATTCTTTGATTAGATTTTAAAACCAAACACACATCCTTAAACATAGTTTAAAATGACTCGATGGTGGTAAGATCGTATAAATGGCACGTGATAATTTTTCATTGAGAGTGTAATATAGTCCTAGATACAAATCTTTAGTGTACATATGCATCTTAGACCCACATGACGCCGCGAGTCAGCGGGAAATCCCGGAAATTACTGCCTCTATCCATCCGTTTGTACATTGAGATTTCGATGAAGGCGGCGATAAAAAAATTTGACCTTGACTTGATTACAATGATTGGGTTGCTCTTATGCCCCTCACTTAGAGTTGTCTCCTGTCGATTGCAAAAAGATATATCTACTGCGATTAGCTTATCATATTTAAGTTAGTTTAAATTATTGTCAACCAATGTAATGCGAATTATGCAGTTCCATTTTGCCATACAATGGCACGACAATATAATCAGATTGTCAATCAGAATTTGCAAGTGAACGAGTTTACCTTTTATCCAGGAGACAAATGAATTGGAATTAATTTTGTGGAATACCCATGTTCTTTCAATACGAAGTTCACAACTCCGTGTCACTGAAATGCACTTTGTTTTATCTACATACTGATCAAAGTACTATACTGAGACATAATTGATCAGGAATAACCTAGCAGACACATTTAGTTTTGATTTATTAAATCGTACTAAAAGTTGTACCACGATGAGAATCTGCCAAAAGAAAACGAAGATAAAAAATATTGTGTCATGTAAACATTGGAACCCAGTCTAAATTCAATTCAATCCAAATACAATGAAATGAACTTTTCTACCATTTCAACACTATCACATTTCCCTCAAACACTAGTATCTCTCACCGTGGCCACTGTTGTGTTTACTCATCCGTTGACGCGTTTCAGTCACGGATTTAAAGTCAAATAACTGCTGTTAAATTCCTCAAAATGCTAACAATAGCACTTCAGAGTGATGGTGTGTCCAATTTTAAAGACAGGCATAATTCCCTCAGGTATAGTCATAGATATTCTTGAGAAAGTCAATATGCCAATTAGATATCTCGTCTCCATTACTGGGAATAGAGCAGCAGTGTAAATTAAAGTCGTGTGCGTTGTGTGCGAAATTGCAAGCAGTTCAAATTAAATATGCATTTTCTCTAGGTATGTAACTGTGGACAATCAGCTAAATGAAAATACCATATTACGTTTTGATTAGACTCCAGTGACAATTACCAATTCCACTAGATTGCTACGGCCTGAGAAAACTCTGTTTACTTTTTTAAAACAATTATTGGAAAACAAATAAATATTGAAACAATATCCACTATACTTAATAAAATGTCATTGAAATAATGATTTCTCATGAATTCCAAATATGGAATATATATTTAAGATTATGTGTTATTCATGTATAATAATAACAACATACATTGTATTTCAAAGAAGTTACTTTTTATGAATTCATATCAAATGACCGTATGAACAATTTATTATTTCATTGAATAAAATGTATTTCATTTTATTAATACATCAATATTAGATTTTAAGCTTTCATGAGACGGAGAAGCACTAATTTCGTTTTAGTGGAGTGCGAAAACATCGTTTTGGTATATGATACTTGTATATTGTAAGATATATCTAAACATTGATTTGTTTGTTTGATTAGGATTTTTAACGTAGCTTTAACAATTTTTCAGTCATATCGCTACGATGTCTGCAGTGAGGCAGTTTATAGTGATGTCTAGCACTGAGACATCATGCCGCAGACATGTAGCATGATGTCTCACCCAGTCACATTATCCTGACACCTGGCCGACCAGTCCTAACACTAACCTCTTAAAGCTGAGCGTCAAGCGAGGCAGCTGTTAGTACCATTTTTGTAAGTCTTTGGTATGACTCGGCCGGGGATCGAACCGACGACCTCCCGCTTCCGGGGCGGACGCTCTAACCACTAGGCCACCGGAGCGGTTTCTAAACATTGAATGTCTAGGACTATTATTTGATTCAAATTAATTTGAACGTTTTATTTTTATTAGAATATATGTTTTCAATGTATCATTTCTGACAATGCTAACTGTAATTTTCTTTTTCAAACGACGGAGAACGACATAAAGAGTTATGTTCGGACGTTAAAATGGCTCGTCAGAAAAAGCGTATGGTCCAAAAGTAGTGAATAATAAGTTCAAATAATACTTTAGCTTTTCTTAGCTGAACTACTTATATGATTATCAAAACTCGGTAGTTGTGATTAAGAATAGAATTCATAATTGGATTTATTCCAGCAAATATAGTCGTGATTATGAAAATGATGTCATAAGAGGTGTGAGAAATATGCTGAGTATATGTTCACTCTCTATCATTTTGAGGTTGACAGATGTCTTTCAACATTCTGTTGCTTATATTTAGATCATCGCCAAAGTTCACACGTAACGTATAACCCAAGCAGAGTATTCTCAGAATGTCTTGGGACTAAAACTCCAAAGTTCGAACACTTTCTTGCATTACAATGGAGTTAGTTGCATAAAGCTCTTACGGGTGTTAGTACTGAGATCCCTGGTTAGATTAACAGTACTGTTGGACATATTAAGATCGGTCAATCTAATCTAATGAAAACAAGGAAAGATGTGACCCTTTGTTTCATCGTGCTTTATCTATTTAAAAGGAAAACTGATATTTTTGTTTTCTTCAGCACATAAAGTATGTTCGCTGTTCAAATTTTTTTAAATTTTTAAACGAGTGTCAAATATCTGTTTGGGATAATAGCTTTACGGTATTTAATTTTCTAAAATATTCATGAAGTTTAAAGTATCCATTTTGTGAATATTGTAATTTAAAACAAGCTACTTTCTTCTTTTTTACTTTGTATACTGCATTAAATGTGACTAACATAATACAATGGATAGGTTCTATCAGAAAATGGTTCTTGTTTGGGTAATTTGGTTTAAAATAGAGAATTGATAACTTACTTTTCGCTGTGTCTTGTATAAAATGGATTAGAAATTAAACAGCATTATCAACATTTTCTTCCATAAAATCACATTCCGATCATGTAATACTGGTTATCAAAAAACGTCTAGATATGCAATAACTTCATAGTTAATTTTACGCATCCATTTACTTTCACAAATGGTATGAACAGTTGCCTCATTAAAAGGTTAGTGTTAGGACTGGTCGACCTGGTGTCAGGATAATATGACTGGGTGGGATATCATGCTACATATTTGTGACATGATGCCCCAGTGCTAGACATCACTATAGACTGCCAAATTTTAGACATCGTAGTGATATGACTGAATAATTGTTAAAAGTCCGCTAAACAAATCACACACACACACACACACACACACACACACACACACACACCACTGTAGATCTATAGCACCCAGCTATATGTATAAAATATTCATGGTCCACGGGAGACAACTCGTATGATTCAAGTTATAGGAATGTGGTTCTTGTCATAATGTTCTATTAATAGAAATTCTAAATTGTGTTAAACATATTTGAAAGAATATATGATATATTCAGCAATGCATTAAATTAGGTTCTGGTTGCAACCCCTTTAAATCTGCTGGTTAGTATATTCGTATAATATATATGGTTCAGAATAAACCGGCATTTTCCGATATTGCAAGGATATCTTGTAGGTGTCCTGGTTTCGTAAACGTGTAAATTTTAAAGATTGCAATACACATATTTGCATTGACGTATATTCTAAAAGACCAACCCTACTGTTCAAATGATACAAAAATAACTTAATAGCCCCAAAACACGACACCAGTAACGGCACAGTCACTCTATTGCTGACACATATTGGGTCTAAACATAAAGTTAATGTACAATTTATTAATGTATAAGTAAACGATGCGAAAATATTGTGATATTGTGATGGAAACATTTCATTTTGATGTCAATATACCAAAATAATTTTTTAAAACGAGAAATACCGGAACGTGTGCAAATTCTTATAGAGATAATCTTTGGTGTTTTACAAAACACCTTTCAATATACAAAAAATTGAAATCTAAAGTATGGCTTGGTGGTTGCACTAAAGCCACATCAGATCATTGACATCAGACATGTCATTCAGATCATTGACATTAGACATGTCATTCTTTATGTCACATTTTTATTAACAAGGTCTAAAGACATGTCATTCTTGATGTCACATTTTTATTACCAAGGTCTAAAGACATGTCATTCTTTATGTCACATTTTTATTACCAAGGTCTAAAGACATATCATTCTTTATGTCACATTTTTATTACCAAGGTCTAAAGACATGTCATTCTTGATGTCACATTTTTATTACCAAGGTCTAAAGACATATCATTCTTTATGTCACATTTTTATTACCAAGGTCTAAAGACATGTCATTCTTTATGTCACATTTTTATTACCAAGGTCTAAAGACATGTCATTCTTTATGTCACATTTTTATTACCAAGGTCTAAAGACATGTCATGAATTCCATATAGTTTATGACACAGTAAAGTTCGTTAGAACCAGATCTGTTTAAGACAGTTCACACTCTTTCTCAAATTAAATTGCTTTCGGCGAATGTAGCTAGAAACTTATTCAAGAAAAAATGAATTGCATCAAATCAAAAGTTATTTCTAACTAGCGCATTTATTTTTAAAGATATGCCATATGAATAATGCAATTATCACAATGCAATGTGAAATTGTTTTTACAGGATAATACAGTTAAGACCAAGTACGATATACAAACTGGCTTATTGTTTTACATAAACATATTCATAAGGATCACATCATCGATGAGTCAAACTTGACGTCCTGTGATTTGCAAATTAAATGGTAAGTTGTCAAGTTTTCATTCCTTTACTTTTAGTGTTCTTGTTTCACTTATAATAATAAATCATTCACTCAAATATTACTTTATTTGAAAGTATCTATCAGGTAAGCAGATAATCAACGGGTAGTTTCTACACGCACTAATGCAAAAGAGTTTCGTTGAAGAAATGCCAAGTAAATAAGGAATAGTCACGCGAGTTTTTATATCGCTTTCTCAAAATCTTCTCTTTTGTGGTGGGATGCCATGCCTCTTCCAGTTACTCTTCCAACGTTTCTTCTGAACTCATGTACAAACATTTGAGTGTTGCTTCTGAACAGGATGATTGATATGGTATCCACAACAGTGTTCTCTACATATCGGATGATTATTTCAGACAAATCAGTAGCATAACAGGAGACGATTGGTTCTTAGTTATCTAGCCATCTTGACATCATGACCGAAATTTAGTCTTTTTGTTCTAGATCAAAGACATCATAATCCCTTATCGCCAAATGAGTTCCACCTTTCCTAACAGCCCATGACCAGTTCTATTAAACTGTTTATGTTCAGAGTTTTTTTCAGGTTCAGTATTCAATATGACGTTTACTGTGTTTACCAGAGCTAGTGTAAACCGATGTTCAACAGAAAGTCGGCCTGATTTTATATGGTGGAAATGTGGTGGTGTCAATGCTTCGGTCTGGCGTGAACTCTTGAACCAAATACAGTATATCCAACTAAATGTGACTGCAGCTGGTACCTAACTGACCAGTGACTTCAAACAATGTCAGCAAAGATCTCAAGCAATTATTCTGGGCAAAGGTAGGTTCAAAGAGTCTGGTACACAACATCTGGCCATCATGATGAAATTATATTTTGGACACGTTGAAATATTGGAAATTCGAAAGAATAGTGATGGATGTCTCCGTTGATGATCATACTGCAAACAATTACGAATGAGCCAACGTTTGGGTGGCTGTCCTTGGTAAACACTGTCTTTGATTTGGATCGTAGTCCAGAGGCAAGTCGTCGTATCGGATATTTGGCTGTCATTCTAGTCAGTCTGACATATGTGGCTGACCACAACTTCATCAACTTCAGAAATCAGCCTACTTTAGTATTACCTCATTTTTGTGTTTGAATGCAACTGTAAGACGCCCAGATGGTGTAGGTACATTTTTGATAATTATTTTATACTTCTTAGCATGTTGCCATCAAATGGAACATGTTACTGCTTTTGATTCAGTCTTAGCTATACATCATCTCCATTTAACAAATACTTGTCTTGTAACTAAATCTCCAAATGCAAACGATCTATCATTTGTAAGCTACGTTCAGTTTTGGTTTTCTTTCGACGGTCATTAAATCCAACATTGTGATGCAATTTGGGTAAATCAATGTATCGTTTACACAATTTACGTGTATAACAAGTACAGATTTGAGTCGTCCTAAAAAGACGGAGAACTGAATAATTACCGGTAATTCCTATCCCATATAATATATGAGTATTGCTTCTTACAATAAATATATTTATTATATGGATTAAACGAAACTTCCATCAACAATACATACTCTGTTTGGTTTGAATTTGTAAAACGGACTTTTTTCTAAGTTAGCAGATATTTTGAAACGTGCATATAACTTTGAAACAGATAGACGTATAATATGACAAAAAAGACCACTAATAAACGGAAACTTGACGTATGTATGTATGTATGTATGTATGTATGTATGTATGTATGTATGTATGTATGTATGTATGTATGTATGTATGTATGTATGTATGTATGTATGTATATATATATATATATATATATATATATATATATATATATATATATATATATATATATATATATATATCCATGCAAATGTGCATACATGATGCAGTTAATAGTTCCTTTGATTTGAATACGAGAATTGATAAAACTTTACGATGATCTATGTGTTTAAACATTTTTAAAAAGGTCTGTTGCACGGGAAGTTGGTGCTGCTCATACAATGATTGCATTACCACAAGTAAAGAAACCAGGGCTGTTGCTACTATTTGGGTCCACACTTATGACATCGGAATAGTATTGTCTATTATATAATAATATTAAGGTCGGGCTAATTAGCATGAATAATACTATGAAATAAACTTTGGCAGCCTTTCTGCTGTTTAATAGTGTGATGGGAAATACTCGTTCACGTAGGGATCTGTCACAAAATAACTACATTCTGCTAAGTAACTACTAGATGCATGAGTCGCTATTTCCTTTTGGCCATGATATTCCGTCCACCATTTTTTATAAATAACAAAACTGATAAAATATTAATTTCATATTTCTTTTCCAGAAGTGATTATTAAGTAATATAAATATTTCTGCAATCATTGCATAGCTAAAATGGAAATTATTATTTAACAAAGATATTTCACTAATGTCTTGTGCCTTTGCGAATCTTTATATCTTTTAGGTTTCTAATTGTTTTGATTAGTTCATTTTCTATACTTAAAGGTACCTAAATCCATCTCCACAAAGTGTATATATCCATTCGAGTAATTGCCCTTGCTTTTGACAAAACAGGGAATTGAAGTGGAAGTTCGTTCATCTATCTATCTATCTATCTATCTATCTATCTATCTATCTATCTATCTATCTATCTGTCTGTCTGTCTGTCTGTCTGTTCATATTCTTTAATTCTTTAATAGTTTCCACACGGCAGAGAGGTGCTAGAAAATACAACAAGTTGTATATCATTAATACGGTACATTATATACATATATTTTATTTTTACCACATACAAGTTTTCATTTTATATGGAAGATAAAACTGACGGCCATAAACAGTGCACGTTAGGGGAGTGAACTCTTAACAACCCCTGACATGTATGCACAGCTCAAAGAAAACGTTCTGTAGTGATTCATAATTTCCTGTACACTTCATTTATGATTGTACTTGCATATTTCTTAATTTTAAGATGGCGATCAATGGAGCTGACTATGCTTCTTAAGCTGTTGAGTTCAAACTCAGATCCATCTTTTCTCCTAACACTGAGTATAAAACCAGCCACGTGCTGATCCAATTCTGTTGGGTAAATCTCGTGTAAATGTCGGAATTCATTTTTGTACTGCAAGAATCCAGTCACTAGCCTTACATCCAAAAGTGTATTTGTTCAAGTTTTGCATTCTGCATATTTTCTATAAATTTCAGTATATCTTCACGTTCATGGTGTACAAATTTGTCTTCCACAACCAGCTAACATTTGGATACATAATGATCATTTTCATTTACAAATGTCTCAGCGACTTCTCTATCAAACTTTCTAATTATCTCACAGTTTAGTAGATTAAATGTTGGTTCATCATCTTGCTCCTTATTTGATTTCATTGTTTTCTTTTCTCCACAGAGCTAATGTGTTTGATATTTGCCAGAAGGAGAGACTGGAAACAGGATTGTTGACAGAGATGACAGAAGCTCAATAATGTCTATTTCCTGGATTCAGTATGGTTCTTTTTTGTATAAAATATTTTATATGAAAATCATTTTCTTGTTATTTCGACATTTTTAAACGTAATAGTCCAAGAAATTCCCATTAATGTTTAGAGAGTATAATAGCTATAATAAAACATGATCATTATGCGTATTTATACGCCATAGGCAAATCATACCAATTATTTCAAAGTTCTGATTATGGAAACTACGATAGGTTTGTAAGACCTAATGGCTTTATTTATCGCACATAATCTCTCCACGAAGAGATGAAAAGTCTTGCGTTGAAATATACCAATAATGCTGAACAATTACTTAGTAATTATTTTGCAGTTCTGTCAGTCGCAGCTCATTTTGCTAGAGATAATCCAACTCGGTTTGATTTTCTCGATGATATAATATCGAGTTGTGTCGCATACAGGCATGAGAAATAATGGAATAGTAAATAAGATCATAAAGATTATAAATTATTTCGGTTGATATGGTTGCCTGTTATCCATAAGTTTTCTTTGAATGGGAGAGTGTTCGGTGTGTTTCAACATCCAACATACGAGATGACCAGAGTATCGATACACTGACCGGTACCGGATTTTGACTTGACTAGATTCGCTTATATCGAGTCATTTAAGTTTGTCGGATGTCTTCATCCAATTTGTTATGTCTGGTTTAGCAAACATTTTTCAGAACAAACATTGGGCTTCAATAGTTGTATTACGATATGTGATCCATATAAAATATTGATGTTTGTGACAGTAAGTGAAGCAATTATATCATATTGTCCGCAGAAAGAAGGTAGGTTACCACAGGAAAAGAAATATACTGATAATGAAAATTCTGATATAACCAATTACGACAAAAAAATAAATAAGTTTTATCTTAATGGACCTGGAGGTTCTGGCATATCATCTCGTGCGATTGAACTATTTCAGAAGTTTGATATGTTGTTTTAACCCCTACAGACATACTCCCAAAAGAACTGAGAGAAAGAAATATTAAATCATCTACTTATCATAAATGTTTTCGATGGAAGGGAAATACATGGGCTCCTGAAAGAATGAGTGAGAAATATATTCCAAGGATTATCGTTTGGAATGAAATATGTACAGTGTCGCTAGAAACATTAAAAACATTCTTGATTGGTTATTGACAAATACTGCTTTATAATGAGTGGATATCATGGTCAAGCACCGCGTTTTGATCGATTGTCCTCGCACAAAGGGTTGAAAATGTTTGCTGTACATTATTATGAAGAAATAACTGATGATTATAAAGCACTTGATCCAGAATTAAGAGAGCTTCAGACATTTATCAGACTGCAACCTAATAAAGTTCAGTTGAAATAATGCCTAATTTAATTTCAGAAACTACTATCAATAAATGTTGTAATTTGTGGGAGACTAAGTGATGTGATAGTTGCAAGTAGATAGATAGTTCATGATACACTCGAACATCAATTATTTTTATTACAGAAGGAAACGTTTTCAAATATACCCGTACCATTATGTTATCGCTCAGCAGAATATCAACGTTGATATAATAGGACCATTGACAGAGTCACAGGGCACAAAATCTCGTCTTAAATGATATTGTTTTAGTTCCTGACAGAGATGATGACAGCGCATTAGCAATGGATAAAACTCAATGGATGCTAAGATACGCAATGACAATTCATTCTTCTCAAGGATTATTGAATGGTCAAATTTAATTTATCTCGCAGTGTCTCGAGTTAGAAGATTATATCATCTGCGCATGGTTATCGTAAATTTTAAAGAAAAAGAAAACCAATATGCTGCTGGTAATAACGATGATAAAGGAAGAAAAAAATTAGTTAGGAACATTTTGACTTCAGAAGAATAAATGCGACTTTGATCGTGACGCTAAATGTATCATGATATTAAAACAGCGACATAATAATCATTGTGGAAGCTGTAATACAAAAATACTATGCCAATCTTCAAATAATAATCCAAGACAATTAAGATGAAATTGATAGTAGTTTTAGTCACACGCACGAAAATGTAATACTGACCTGTCTTGTGTGTAATCGACGTCATTGTGCATCTTCAGGAATTACTTGTAATTGTTCTCGTACAAATCCTCGTTGAGGAGCAGTTGAATCTAATTTGTATATTGCATGTCTACCCGTAGATGTTACTATACATGAAATGTTATAAGTAGTAACACTTCAAATAGGATCAGTGACTCTTTTATACCACCTTCAAGTTCATCTAAATATCTTTACGGTAACATTACGTAATAGTCGTATTGAACAAAAAACATGTCGTTGCATTGGTATATGTTTGTTTGTAATCGCATTAATGGTTTTCATGGCAGATAAACGAATAACCTCATTATTTAATGCAGCTGTCACACTTGGTAGTCTTGCAACCAATAGGCGAGATCTCATGTCGTCGAGATCTCATGTCGTCGAGATCTCATGTCGTTTTGAACTATTTTCTTGCATATTGATATCCAAACAACCGCTCAGCAAGTGTTCAATTAAATCGTTCAACAATTGCTTGATCAGATTGAATTGTGGTATGTCCTCGTCTGATTTTGAAGTCATATGTTGCATTAGAGATGCCACTGCACCAAAAAGTCTTTGCCAGGATGAAACAATAGTAGATGTGGCCATTGCAAAGGTCCACGTTGGTAAATTAGTTCATGAGCTAATTTCACTTCATCAGCCGTTTTCGTTATTAACCTCTATGCTTTTGTATATCTAATCGCAACGTCAACGACAGTCAATGCGTATTTGTATGTATATTGGCGTCTGCCACGTTTGATAGTATCATGTTGTAAAAATTAAATAACAGGGTGATGAACATAATTAAGAGAGCTGACATCAAAATATGCGTGCGAAATTCATTTCGGTGGTTGTAGATAAATGTGCCATATTGCCTGTCTTTCTAACCATTTTTCAGCAAAAGAAAGTGAAACATTTCCAGTACTGATGAGTTTACAAAGCGCTGCTCTACCTCTCCAATATCCTCTTGGGCTATAATAAATCGACTCCATCATTTTAATAACTGGTTGATTAATTAACATCTCCGAATAATAAGTTAACTTTCATGCATATTTTATTGCGAATCTAGCTAATTTTACTTTAAAAGATAAATATTGTATGGAATCAAGAATTAGTTCCAAATCTGCAATATGTGTTTTGTCGTAAATCAACGCTTTTATACGCAGCGTTATGAATATGACACGTTCTATCAATTTATTTATCGGATATATTTTGGTTGATCTTGTTTATACATTCGGATATCAGAACGGGTTCCAGGACCACACTAATTATATTTAGAAAGATGTTTCTTGTGGCTATTTATCCCTTTGAGTTCCTGGAAATTTCGACATTAATGTAGCAATATCACAGCCATCCTTATGTTGAATGTTAGGTTAAAATGAAAACAATCTGTCACGTATTGTACATTGTCCACCTACGTGTCCATTTTGTGTTGTTGTAACTGTGGCTAAATCATTGGTTGGAGCTTTAACTCAACAACGTAAACAATACAGATTCATCTATATTTATATAATATGGATCTAATTAATTTTTCAGCGACATGAAAAGACGAACCAGTCGAACCTCATTCAGGGCTACCGAATTCTATCAGAATAATAATGATAGGTCCGTCTGGAAGCGGAAAGACACAATAATTACTAAATTTGATAATGAGATAGCTCAGGTGGGATAAATTAAATTTAGTGGCACCATCTGTAGATGATCAGAGATGATATGATGTTATTAAAGATTTATCGTTGATAACGCAAATATATTAAATGAAGATTTTGGATGATATTAATAATTTTATAACCGATATTGATGAAGCGCCGAGTGTTGATGAACTTGATGGATTTAGTAAATATTTTGTAGTAAATGATGATGTAATGTTGAACAAACAATCAAATCCAGCAAGAATATTTACTCGAGGCAGGCATAAAAATACACATGTAATTTATGTTACACAGAGATATACACAAATTCATAAATTTGATCAGTAATAACTGTAATATTTTAGCTGTATTTAATGGAGGTGATACACATACACGCACTGACTTGCGAAGATTGCCTAATTAAGAATAATACTGGCCGCCGTGTATAACCTATCGTGTGCTGAAAAATGGCGTTAAGCCCTAAAACAAACAAACAAACAAACAAACAAACAACAGAGAACCACAAAGCTAATGTCTTTTGTCATGCAATCCAGAGCGGAGAAATGATTGGCCGATAAACCTAAATGCTGAAAATCTCTACGCTCTAATCACATTTTGTAAGTTCGACTAAGTCGAATTCTGAATTCTGTCAGCAAATCAATATAAATAAGAGGCTTCCCAAAGTAGCAATACTTATTGATATATTACATTACTTCTTTGATGCATTTGTATGTTTACAATACTTATTGATATATTACATTACTTCTTTGATGCATTTGTATGTTTACCATACTTTACTTATGTCTGGTACTGACTAATCTGATGACCTTTCTGATTTGCGCTAAAGTTTGATTTAATTTGTTTGTGTTTGTGAATGACGACTCGAGTGTTAAACTCGTGTTGTACTTAACTCTTTGCAGTAAACTTTCCATCGTGTAGTTGACTAGAAAATCGACAATAATGACTAAAGGTGGAAACGTAAAATTGGCATTGTACCTGTTTTCATGTGTTTGCCCTTTATATGCGTTTCTAGTGAATTACGATAATTATGTAATTCATTGGATTCTTTATCTAACGAACGATGTTTTATAACCCCCATTCTTTAGATCCACAGTAACCAAATATTATCCAGATACGGTAAACAGAAACAAATTACATGTCAATTTAGTATATGCGACAAAAACGCAAGGAAAGAACTCTGATTTAACTGAATCTGAGCAGAATATTTGTTTCAAATCTGAAATGAAACGTGTTATCTAGATTTTCCTACAACATTATCTAGAGCTCAGAAACTAAGAAAGAACAAGAAACCAGCGGAATTCGAGAACATGAATCTGGCCTTCTCAAATGCACATGCAATCAATCATATCTATCAAGATTGCAAGGATAAATTAAGTCCGGCTTGTTAAAGTGGATATGAATCAAACAATATTTATTAAGTTGGGTAGGAGAAATATCGGACTTGATGGACATCATAGGTAATCAAAACATGTCTACCGCGACTGTTATGAGGTATTTTATTGGTGTACCACAATGCAAACGTAATCAAACCATAGCTATGACCATTTTATATTTTACCAACAAGAGAGGTTAATTATTATCGCATATAGTACTATACATTTGTTTGTGCTAAATATGTATTTTCCATTGATACACGTAGTACACCTTTTCGATGATCATAACTTTCATCACTGAAATACACACACACACACATACACACACACACACACACACACACACACACACACACACACACACAGAGTTCTTATTTGGATTGCGTTTGTTGATTGGTAGTTTTCGACAGTGTAATTAAATATATAAGTAGCCAAGCGAGTGTTGCCGAATATGTAATAGATACATATTTGCAAATGTGTATTTAATGTATATTATGATAACTAATATACTTTCTCGTTGAGATTTGATTCCGATATATAATTGTGAATATTTTCGCACATATATACACACACGTAATTCAACATATTTAGATTGTTTGTGAAAGTCGTTAAAACGTAGTTATATATTTCTACTTCAATTAAGTTGTTTAATAATTAGCGCGTTATTTTATTAATATGATTATGGTAACGCAGAATCGACTTTCAAAGTATAAGGTGGAAACATAAGTAGATGTAAATTGAATAGGAAAATGTCGTTCCCTTTGAAAAGTGTTAAAACAGAAATTATTTTTCAGCCGCCTTCCCCGACCATACCAATCAACCGTAACTGACTATTATATTTTACTCAATTATCATATGTACGTTAAGTTTAAAACGCAAACTTTTATTCGAAATTGTTTATTCCAGATAAGAACTCTGTGTGTGTGTGTGTGTGTGTGTGTGTGTGTGTGTGTGTGCATATATAATGTTTCCAGCACATCTAATACTTGATACACGGAGGCTTTAAAGAAGAATTTTGACAATATTACACGCCGTTGTAAATTACATGTCAAGGAGTATATTATAAGCCTTTGTCAGTTACAAGTCAAGGAGTATACTGAAAATATGACACCATTTTAAGTTACATGTCAAGGAGTATTTTGACAATATCACACGCCAATGTAAGTAACCTACATGTCAAGAATATTGACACTATCAATCGCCGTTGTCAATTACAAGTCAAGGAGTATATTGACAATATCTCACGCCGTTGTAAGTTATATGTCAAGGAGTATATTCACAGTATCATACAACGTTGTAAACTACATGTCAAGGAGTATTTTGACAATATCACAAACCGTTGTCAGCTACAAGTCAATGAGAATGCTGAAAATATGACATGTCGTTTTAAGTCACAGCGTATTTTGACAATATCACACGTCGATGTAAGTTACATGTCAAGAATATTGGCAATATTACACGCCGTTGTCAATTACAAGTCAAGGAGTATATGAACAACAACATACACCGTTGTCATTGCAAGTCAAGGAGAATATTTACAAAATACGACGACGTCAGTTAAAAGTTCTTTAATAGGACAACATATGGAGTCTAAGAAAATGAGTGTGCTGAAAAATATCAAATTAACAACTCGTCACCTTGGATGTATTGATAGGAAGTTAAAATGAAGAGTGTGAAAACGCTTGCTGATTTAGATATTTAAGTGTTGGTCTTCAGTTTCTGATGCCTTCGTAGGACATCAAATGATGAATTCAATTAGTTGATCTCATCACTGCGTGTACAGCGGTAGGTACTCTGAAAAACAAATATTATTAGCATCAATGTCTTTCTATTCTATTCTTTCTGTTATTTATTTATTAGTTTATTTATTTTGTGGATCTATGAGTATAAGAAAACGGACACAATAAGCCCAAGAAAGTCTAAAATCCAACTGCGCATGTGTATTTCATTAAAATATTTATTTATTTATCTATCTCGCGATAATAGTACAGTTGTAATGCTTTACAGGAAGTTGGGCATTGAACAATAACACGAAAACTTTTAGTGAGTATGTACCAAGCTTTTCGAACGTGTGGAAGTATACAGCCTTAACAACAATGAATGTTGTATAAAGCTTATAAAGTAATGAACTCCAAGATTATGTAAATCACGTGTCCATTGTATTTCTAAATAAATGGCCTTTGATACAGAACTAGTTAAGAAAATAATGAATGGCGTTTACCGTGATTTCTTTAAAAGTCATACACTGAGTCAATATTTTGATTCCCTTAGAACAAAATAATTTATTTTCTCCAAACATATATGTTTTCATCAATAAAGAACTCTACCTTTGTTGCCTTTACAAAACCGTTGTAATAAGCTTATACATAGCTTAAATGGACCAGATGCACCTAGGCTGGACTCACGAGGATTGGTATAGAAAAGTTGTGATAAAAATAAAAAGAACCAACAGAAAAATAGTTTATCTTGTACGAGAGTCTCGAGTGGTAGAAAATATAATCTGTTTGAGATGGTACCAAATCATTTAATACAGGTCAGGGCATTTTCATAATTGTGACCTTTAAGGTATGTGAACTATCCATTGCTACCAGTTTAAGGTAGGAAGGCACATATTTAGTGTCTCTATAATATTCTTTTCAATAGATCTGAGTCAATATGACGCTTTTTGGTTAGAAATGAATATCTATTTATCACATCATTACCTTCCCACGAGAGACGACTATCGCCATTTTGATCTGCACTCATATAGTATCCCATAGCCGTTTGTTCTGCTTCCTGTCTGGGCATGCCCACGTTCATGGCGATTTTGATTAGTTCATCCTTACTCACAAAACCATCATTGTTTAAATCCTCAAGCTGGAACCATTCCATGGCCGTGGCAGTGTCATAGTCTGGAGCACTGATCTCTAGCAGGTAGTCTGGGATGAAATCGACTGAGCCGTCGCCTGAAATGGATCGTGAAATATCCGAATGCAATATTCCCACTTCGTCATTAGGTAATATTAAAATGAATACCTCAGGTGGAAGATTTACACATCACATTCCTAGGTTGAAATACGAGCTTTTCGTGCAAATTGTTAGAACTTTATAGGTCTGTGTGTTGTATGCATGCACGTTCATCGTAAAATCGTGCATGATGCAAGGTTAGGATATATGCCAGCATCACACCCTCTGTCTAGGGCAGTTCATGTTTTGTTGTAGTTGTTGTAGGGTTTAACGCCATTTTTCAGCACACGATAGGCTATACATGGCGGCAAATATTACTGGTGGAGGAAAACCCCGGAAAAATTACCCGTAAGAACCACCGACCCACGATAAGCTACTGGCAAGCTTTCTCACATACCCACATCGGCCGAATCTGAAACTCGAACCCATGCAGACATAGGTGAGATGGCAGTGATCCGTAATGGAGAGCGCTTTAGACCACTCGGCCACTCGGGGCCCCGTTCCTGTTTTGTTCACATAAAGATTTACTTTTGAGCTGAACCAGGATGTGCCATCAGACATGTATATACATGGGTACAATCCTATTCTAGCAATGATGTATTGGTACCAGTTGCTATCAATTCAGGTTCTACTTAAGTGCAAGCTAGTTCATGGTTTAAATATGTATCAGTGTCAATTAAATTTTAGAAGACCTTCAGTACGAAGCATACATCATTTTACCACACTTTCATGCCCTCGTAAATTTAAAAATCCGTCTTAGAGTTTAACCCTTGTTTCCTATAAAAAAAAAATTCAAGATTACTTGCAAGGGAGAAATGCCACATAAAGGTAATTCGAGACTTGTCTTCCCATAAAGAGTGCAGCATCAAAATCACATTCAGCCAATAATTTGTACAGAGAAAATCCATCCTTGAGACTTATCGCAATGTTACTCCTTATTAAATTGTAAATGGGCTCTACAGCATAAATTTTCAAAAATATTTACTTTGCTTTCATTCCTTTGTTGGATTTGAAATGTAAAAAGAAATTGAAATTAAACTTGTGTTTAAAATAATAAGACAGAAGATCGCTTTTAAAGACTGCCAAACATTGTCCAACGTAAGGCATTCCTCCTGTAAAAATAGATCTTGTTTACCCTGGGATGGTCATATAAGCATAAATATTTTGAACATGTCGTAATGTTTGAATCCGTTCCCAAATAATGAAGTAATTCTTAAGTGGTAAGTAATGCATACTTTAAAAGAACCGATTATGGCGCACTAGATATGGATGAAAATAACATAAACAAGAAAACTAGAAATCTGCATTTTAAACAATGTTCAGAGATTGTTTGGTCCAGGTTGCATTAAGCTCAGATAATGTCCCTTTAGTTTCTTGTAGTTGTGGTGGGTGGGAGCTGAAATATTTATTCCCAAAACAGCAAATGGCCAATGTTAAGATAGCCTTTAAAATATCACTTTATTTGGAGACAAAGAACATATTATATCCAGTTTGTTTAATTAAAAAGTATCATCAATCTTGAGGTAATAGAAAGAAAAAACAATTGTCGTGTGAAACGAAACCAATGTGTAAAGCTACCCTTCTGCCAAGATATGTTAAACAAAATATTTTATTCAAACCTTTTTATAGACTTTTAAGTTTTCATTTACTTTTCGTGACTGCAGAGAAAATGTTTGTGAGGTACATAAGATTAGTGGGCGGGGAAAAGTAAACCACAAACAACAATCTATGCATATTGACTTGTGTTTGTTTAGGCGAAAATCTCTTTATGTGATTTCATGGTAATTTCGACGAGTTCCACAGGTTCTAGATATTGAAAGACGACATTTGCTGACAAAGAAGAACATTTTATTTCTTGGTTTCCAGTGACAATTTTATGATACTGAAATTATTTCTTATATTATGGTACTGTTTTACACGCAAATACTCATGCAACACATCCCTTTCCGTTCTCCAAGAACACACATTATACTGTATTTTGTAAACATACACTCGTTTTTGGAAGCAAATTACGTAAAAATAACGGTCTGATCAGGTTAAAAATATACATAGACTTCTTTACCATAACAGTTCACTTCGGTCAGTGTAAGCTAAGTTCACAATGATAAAAAAAGACAAATAAGTTTTGGATTTCAATATTTGAGCACCGCTGTCAGGCCTCTGCAGATCTAACTTAATTCATTCTGTTAGACAGTGGTGTGAAAGGTTATTTATGTTATGTCATAGCTAAAAGAAGATAATAAGGAATATAAACAAAACCAAATTCGTGAAGTATGAAATCCTGCTAATGAATCTGTTGTCCATACAATGCGAAGCAAAAGATGTTAAGCACATCAGCTGAATTATTCGATAACAGTGACAGTTCTCTGAGAAAGCCATATTAATGACAACAGAAACAGTTTTGTTTATATAGACAGCATTCGCTGCTGGCATAAACTCAATTATAGGTCAAACTGATAAGAATATATATTTATGCCTTCACTCTCCACGTTCCTTTTATGTAATGTTAACTTTATCCGTTATATTGAATGTATGTCAGTTCCTCCAACATTAAAGTAATACATCACTGTGATTTAAATTTGTTGCAAGCATCGACTGGAAAGTATGGTACAAATTAAATGAAAGTAATCGCGTCTGCAGAAGCGAATTTTCCACAATACACATTCAACTTCTGAGAGATGCTACTTCGCTGTTATGCTTACATTCATTCATAAGCTTTAACGGTAATATCCCCAACTCAAACATGTATACAATTTGCACAAGTTGGTTTGATATATGTAGCTACACGAATGAAGAAATTTTTTATCCGGTGATGTAACACCGGCACATCTTGCTATCGATATTGGATGGTATATACATGTTTTTATTCAAGGCTACATTCGTCCATCTGTTTTTAAATATTTTGTACGTTTTGTACTCTTTACTTACATATATTAGCTACGGCAAATATGAATGCATCAAAATTATACATTTTTATAAGAAGTAAAACTCGATCCTTTTTCACACCTTTTTTTTCTACAAGAAAACTTCCCGTCTCGAAAAATAAACTGAGACGATAGAGGCTAAGTTCTCTTAATAGTAAACTGCTGGGCAAGCTGTGCTAACATTTTACGAATGTATTAAATGAAGTGATCTGTATAGATTGAGTACGTATTGTACTTTATCCCGGATTGTTCCTGTCAAACCCTGGAGCACTAACAAAGTTGCCCAGTTACAGCTAACCTGTAGTTTTGGTTTGTATGATAATTCTTGCCAACCATAGAGGTAAGTCTCAGAAGACCATTATTTTAGTAACCGGAGATTACCATGTAGACGGTAGTCAAACCTTTATGCCCAAGAAGGTATTTACTTGTAAACTATGCATGGTTGTTATAGGTAGAGTAATATCAACTTCCCTGACTTACTGAACCATGTTCTAATGAATAGATAAATACGCAAAATAAGAGTTTCTTGTGTCTGTCTGTATGTATATCTTTATGTATGTTCAGTTTACATGTATAAAATGTCTCCGCCATATGACGGTTCAGATTTTAAAACAAAAACCACACAAATAGCAAAATTAAAAACGTTTTTGCAAGAGATCACAAGTTTCGTGTTGTAATACTAGCAAAAGAATGATGTGATTCAACACCAGTTAAAATTTGGCTACTGGGAAAGAAAGTATGTTTCAATAAAAGATAAAACAAACGTAAAGGAACAGTGTAGTTTGTGTCGCTTTTATAAAGTAATTTGTCTTTGAAAACATTTTTCATTTTAGAATTGTTTTGAAAACCCATTTGTGTGTAAAAGCAACACTATGAATTAATGTACAGGAAGTACGTGCATTTGTCAACGAAAGTGCATAATCTACAATGACCACAAATAAAACAATACGACCAAAGCTCATAATTCTAGGAGTGTAATAAAAGTAATCCCCCAATAAATGGAATAAAATATGCCAAGATGATGATTCAACCTGTATTTATAAGCATAGATAACCCAATAGATGTGTTTGGAGACGCTATGTTTCAAAACCCTGAATTATGCTGATAGTAGCCTTTGAGAGCGTTTTAGAATATCAGTATAACTTAAATTCTTCGAATATAAAGACATTGTTTCCAAATCTACCTGATCCAAAAGGTTACATGGGTACCCCTATTTATGAAAAGTGACTTCCAGAACTTTGCAAATGTTTTAACTGATAGATGTGTAAAGTATGGGAAATTGTATTGAGTCAGTTGCAGTTTAAACCACCAAAATGATGCTTGACCACTCTCATAGATTGAAAGCCTTAGAACGTAGCCTTGAAACAATAGTGAATGTTACCAATCAATACAATGACTTCCTAATTGCTAGACAAGATGCCTATCTGGAACAATACAGCGATAAATGGATACAATTACAATCTTGTCTTAATTAAAACGATGGTACAATTTCTAAATTCCAATATCAGCTGAGACATATATGAGTGGACATCGCTTGATGAAGACCTGCCCAGGTTGTGGTGTGGAAGAAAGTCTAAACTCCTTGCTGCTGTAGGACTGACGATTGCTTTGGAGGGTTAAGGTGCTACCTTAGCATCGGGATCAATTCAATCTCCTAGGTAAACAATTTCGTTGGAGAACGTTCTGAAACACTTTCATGTGTGTCTGTAGCGGTGTTAGTGTTGGTTGGGGTGGGGTGCTCCCAATATGTTAGTTAAATCACTATAGAATCCCACTCAAGCTCGTTTTAGTAGGAAGTGAAATTAGTGATCGAAAGAGCTCCGACTCACCAGTTAGCAATGCCGACAGTTAAAGTATTGAGTACTCCTCTTTCTTTTCTTTCTACACTCGACTACTATATTTATACTCCTCCTCTTTCTTCACTTTCTTCTCTCAACGTCTCTATTTAACAAAGTTGGATTATCGTACCTTTCAACATATAGCAGCGGGGTCTAACATATGCACACGGCTTCTAACCATTTTTTTGTTCACTTGACTCAAGCAATGGCAACTTGACAGTGACTCTACCCAACAAACTGAGTTTGCTCCTGATGGCAATACTGTGCAAAGTAGGTTACTCTCAAAAGGTTCTCATATAAATAAAACAATGGACCAGTCTTCTGAGAAAACTGAAAGTACTGTGAATTTCTACCATGTCACAATAAATAATCAAATCAAAATGAAAAATCTGATATAAAAACAGTTGAAGAAATAAAACTCAAGAAAGCATCTACTATTGAACTTCTCAGGGACAAGGAAGCCTTCAGAAACAAGAAATATACCCTTGGTATACATGTGGGCAATACTAGAGTGATGGAAGTTAATTGCATATACGATGATAAATATTTAGAACTTTGTCTATGGTATTCATTACGTTGATTAACTGTAATGATTTTGTCGTGCTATTCTCAAAGTGGTTAAGACATATTAATGAAACAGATATATTTAGTATTTAACCAGTACGTGTGACTGTTCTAAGAATGAACCTTAAGGTAACGAGTATTACCAAGCTTTTCATTAACGGCCAAATTGTTGAAACTGTCTTTCAGGAAGATCACATATATGTATCAAATCAGGCTGTACTAAATTCGCATCAAATTTGATCGATTCGTTAAAGAGTCTCAAGTATATGTCTAACAAGCAATACTATTCTGTCGTAAACAATTGAGTTTTGTCAATTATCAGCGGAACAGACTTATAACGTAGTCCTGCACAAGATGCATCTATGAATAACTTCCAAATTCTAAAGCAAGCAATGTCAATGATGATTAATTGTTTGGGTATACGCAATACTGGCATTGTATGCCTTGCTGAGACCCACGCATGTAAAGAGTGTATAGTATTGAATTAAATTAGAAATTACAAATTACTAGATATTCTGGGCTTGTTCGGTTTTTAGTATATAAAATAAATGATCTATTGCAACCCCAAAATTAAATCCATCTTTCCTGAATGCAGATATTGTAAATGAGTATTCCATAAGGTTAATATACTTTAGATTTGCAATATATAAATACCTCGATATTGTTATGCAGCGAAAATATATTGTACGATGTAGAACTGTGATAAGAAACTGATAACCAGGTAATGAGTATTATAATTAAAAGCAATTGATCCGTTCTGTGGTATGCCCGAAAGGCTCAAAAATCATGTTTGCCTTTAAATAGAAGGTACCCATCCATCCATTTTATGCTGAAAATTAAGCGAATGATATTCGATTCCATCGCTGACCCTCACAAAAATGTAGAAGAAAGAAAGTTCATATAGTAAATTCACACTGAGATAGTTAAAATACATGCTAGCAAACACTAATTTATAATTAGTGTAATTACGAAAAAACACATGAAGTACAGCTAAACCAATATAAATATAGCTTTAAAGAATTATGGCCTCATTATTGGTAAATAATACCTCTGAAAATTACCAGGATGCTAATAGTTTTTAAAAAGGCATGTAAACCACATAAGGAAATTGCTACAGGTTCATATTGGTGCAAAATAAGCTAAACTTTATCAAACCATGAAGTAACAATTTGCAATTATTTATTTGCATCAAGAAGGCGCGAAAGAATGTAAAATTAATCCTCTGATTTAAGATGAAAATAATTATATCACACGGATGACTTATTTTTGTAATCGTACCAATTCATTTTCCAATAATGTAAGAGTACATCTTTTCCCAAGGATATGTACGAGATTTGAAGTTAAATCAGCTTTTAATTACATTTCCTTTTTACTTTGTTGTTTGCGTCTTAAGGCTATACATATATATTACACTTCAACGAACACCACTACGTTAGACCTGAACATATCCGTTGTGGCAATTCAATTATTGGATGGCTTTCTGACAAATTATGAGGATGAGCCTTATTTCAATTAAATTTGTCTTAAGAAATTAAATTCAGTCTTCTTTATAGAGTTACCATCACCACGACATTCACTACTTTGATTGTCGTACATTGATCGTGTTGTTTTTGTTTATACAGTTTCGGACTGCACAGACCTAGTAGAAAACTAATCTGATTTAAGCTCGTGTTTTATGTAGAATACCTATATTGCTTAGCTGAATCCAAGAAAACTGCTTCAAATGAAAAAAACTATCCTTTAATCAATATAGCAACCAGCAGGTTTTCTTCAACAAGAACGCGTTGTCATCCATCCCGTACATAATTTGATACATAAATAGATTAAACGTGTAGGCGAACGGTGAGGCCTATAAAATGTATGTAATCTTTGTCGACTAGAGGCATTGATTTCAAAACTACCATTTCCTGATAAAGATAAAATCTTGCTGATTATCCTTAAAATTAGTTCCCAAATAACGTGACAGACACTTGTCTTAGAATTGAATTTTAACAACTACGGCGCAGAAACTGTGTTGAGGTCTAAAGCATATATATATATATATATATATATATATATATATATATATATATATATATATATATATATATATATATATATATATATATATATATATATATATATATATATATATATATATTCGGTTGTAATATATTTAGACCAATCTCGAGGTCATTCACCCGCAGATACCATTTATTGCTAGGTCAGATCTGGTACTGTGTATTTAACATGTGAACTAAATCATAACACCAGCTAGAATTTGTACGAAGTCAATCGCATGCTTGTACAGTGTTCATTAAACTTTCTAAGTTCTTAAAGAACACATACATCACATACATCACTGGTAGTTTTGCAATATGGGAGCAATTTTCACCTGGGCAGTAAACAATACTGAGCAAATTTAAAGTTATTACATATAGCTGTTAATGAACTAAACTTTTATTTAACACTGATGTTTCTATAAATTTACTGAGATCGTAAGATCAAAATTTAGTTATTTGCAAAATGTACAAGGACAATGCATAGTATGTACAGTGTCTTTGTCTTAGGTATAAAGCTCTGATTATATTATTATGGAATGAAGGGCATTGGGTGTGAGAAGTGTTGCAGTCTAAAGACGTGTGCGCATGATCTACATCCCGCGACCATCAAAATGAAATATAACATTACCATTACAGGTAATTTTCATAACTCATGTATCGACAAGCGAAAGGCAACTGAAGGTATGTAGATACAAGAATAAATCTAGAGAAGGATAATTACCACACCAAATATGGGACTGCTTCGATCAATTTGAAACTGATCTAAATTAACGTGCAAACATCTAGCCGTCAACATGCCAAAATTTTAAATATTAAAACTCGTATGGAAAGTATATAATGCATCGACTTTCACTGGCCAAAATTACACTTTATTCTTGCCAATAACAGGTATATAATGTTACACTTTAACTGTCCCAAATCTGAAGGCCGGTTTCAAATAATTGGCTAATAATGTCGCTGTTTCAACTGGCTAAACTCTCACTGGTAGTACACCACTAATTGACTTTTTGTTTAGCTGCCCAAAATCCTTAACAGGCCAAAACCTCATTATCTGCTCACAATTAATTTGTTAAAGCTATAGACATACAGTAAAAGATAAATAACACTGGGTCATCGTTCCAAGGCTGAGTCATAGTACACGTAAACGTTAAGAGATTCGACATGAATCTAGTCTAGTAAAGGCCATACTAGCCTACTTTATAATTGTCGTTGTTAGAACAGTTGATCTGAATGATGAATTAATTCAAGGCATCGTATAACATTATATCTATTGTATATTATCATTGATATAACAGACTTAAAACCGACAATTAAGCAATCATAGTAATATTGTCAGTCATGGAACAGTCATAGTGTGAGGACAGACTCATGAATTTAATTTAATGATTCGTTGGAATTACATTGCTCTATAGCTATTTTAAAGACTCATTAGATACACAACAGCTATACGAAATTAACATGAATTCATTTAAAGACAGTTTCTAATGATAATATAGTGAATCGTTTCGTTTTGTAACACATAATGACAATACAGACCATCATTATGATATATTTGGAACTCACTGGAATTACTTGAAACGTTTGCAATTAATAATAATTCATTTACTATACTTTAAGTTAGTTTTAATTCGTACATATTTAATTTAAGGCAAACAAACCATGTTTTCAATTATACAAAACCTTTTGATTTTGCATTTGTATTATTTGTTTTGGGACCATAGGGTCGTAACAAAGAAATTGTGTTGACTTTCAATATTTGGGAAAAGAATACTTGTTTTTGAAATGTAAAATAAATTTCACTTTGGTCTCAAATTTTCTTATAGCTAGATCAACAAGCTTTCATAAGCTTTTGTTGCAGATCATACACAGGGTGGGTTAGAGCCTTTATAAAAGGATGTCGAGTTGTTTGAGCTTGCCAAACATGATGATCTTAATGAGTCGAATCTGTCTGAAGCGAAGGCTTCTTTGACGAAGTCAAATATAAATAACATTTCGATTCATTTTGAAAATATATAATCTCGATAGAAGTACCTTGGGTTCGATAAGAACGTCTCTATCTGGTTCAGACAGGACATTCAGGGAATTGACATTAAAGATCAAGATGGAAGTTGAGTTAAGACGTAAAGCAAATACAGTTGCACAGAGAGATGGAAGCAAGAGATATGCAAATGCAGAGAACGAATAAAGCAATAAATATGCAGATAAAAAAAGAGAAGGAAAAGAGGGAAATGCAAATGCGACCGAAAGAGTATTATATATTCAAATACAAAGAGAGAAGAAAATGAGGCAAATGCAAAATGCAAAAGATAAAATACATAAGAACATGAAAGAGAGAGAGAGAGAAAAATGTAAATGCTACTTAAATTAAAGAAACTAGAACGGACACGTTAAACAACACATTTTCCCTGTATACAGAAGTTCAGATTTTGATGGAACAAATTATATTAGGTTGGTAAACCCTTTAAATGAAAAGAAGGTAAATACATATTGTCTTCGTTATGAAAAATGATGACAATTTTAAGTGGCCGAAAGAGATTGGACCTTTCTAATGCAATGTGTACTTACTGCCAAAGTTAGTGAAGTCTAGACTTCCCTGTCATCAGAGTGGTGATTATGACGTGGTCAAGGAATATAACTTGAAGAGACTGGTGTTTGAGTCATATTGTCAAAGGTTTAGAAATTGCAGAAAAAAATAATTAGACTCATGTTGCGTTTTCATGGAAAAACGAACTGTTACAATGAAATAATTGGTGTACAGCCTAGAAGGTTGACAATGATTATGATAACCTCCGAAAACTCATGTTTATTGAAGAGTGCAAGAATTGTATCAATATTGACGTTAGAACTTACCTTGATGCGAGAAAAAAGATTGAAACTTTAGAGAACAGATCAATTACCACTGATGACTATTATATGACTTGCAATACGTCATTTGTAAATAAACCGTCCACTTAAAATAAACCACAACTATTTCATTGATATTAGGACAAAATTGATCACTTATTGTTGTTTGCTTTTAGGAAATACGTTCAAAGTATCTTTAGGTTCTAATTCATTTTAATTATTTGATTTTGGACATACTGTTCGTCGACGTTTTTGAAGTTAGTAAAGATAAACGTTTTTATACTAAAATGTTCGAAATATGTCTCGACTACTTCTCTGATTTCAAATGCATATTGATAATGCTCTTAGATTAGCAAAAACGAATATACAGTCTATTTAGTCCAGAATGAAATTAAGGTATGTCAGACACACAACGGATAGTTTTCAGCAAGGTGATAAAGTTTTAGATCTATTACCCAATCTTTGAAATTCGAAAATATTGTACAAAATGGATTAGAAATTTTTGCATTTGCGGCCACAAGAGAAGAGCAAACTAAAATGATTTTAAGTGAATAAAAAAACTTATTTACAGATTTTCCGACATGAACAAACAAAATCTATCATGATGTTGAAATTGTAGATTCTACACGTGTGAAACAGCAACCTTCTAGTCCTCTAATAAAACCCATTTGAAGAAATAAGATCAATATTCGGTGGAGAATTGTGTCATCGAAAGAGTAAAATCGACTGAAGTGCATCACTGTTTCTAATACGGAATCAAGATAATACTTTCCGTATGTATAATAATTACAAAATAAAAAAATCATCGTCACTAAAACATATTAATTTCCAATACGCTCAAACGATGACAGTATGTGCAAAATTGGAAGAGCAAAATAGGTCCCCAAGTTTGACCGTTTGAGTGGATTATGGAAGGAACTAAGGACAATTCAGCATTTGCAACTCTAGATGGACTTGACCAATATAAACTAAGACGTTCGGGATGAATGGTTCCTCAGGAACTTTCCAACGTTTGATGAACACGATTATATCCGGTATGGTTAATTGTAACGCTTACATAGATGACTATATACAATATTAATAATAAGCTAGCTTGATAAATATGTTAACAAAGTGTTATTACATAAATCATTCTATTTCGTTTTGAGGGAAACTGTTGTATGTATATATATATATATATATATATATATATATATATATATATATATATATATATATATATATATATATATATATATATATATATATATATATATATATATCTATCTCTATATATATATATATATAGTGCATTAGCTTTATAATAATAGGTTTATAAGGAATATTTAGTTGATACTTTAATACAATATTTTCGTAGTTTGTATTTTAAAGATGAGTCATTTATCGCGTGCGTTGATTCTTTCATAAAATTCAAAGGTTGAATCCAACAGTTAGTACAAATAAAAAATCACGTCTTCCTACTAGTCCAGTGAAATGCCAAACTGAGCTTTTTATGATTTGTAAATATCAAGATGAGTTATCCCAAACTATTGTATTATCTCTATTCATATTAGCAGTCTGTATAAGATAATTAGTACAGAGAATTAGGAATGTTTAGCACTAGTATCAGTCATGGAAGAGTTATATTAAGCGAATCTACTCATTTATTTAATTTAATCATTCGTTGGAATTGCATTAACGTACATTTAATGACTTTTTGAATCGAAAAACGTTGATACATCTTGACAATACAGACTATTGTTTGGGATATATTTGGAACTCAATCGGATTGCTATAACCATTTAGAATCGATAGAACATTTATGATTGCAGAGATTCATTCACGATACTGTAAATTATTTTTAATTCTATCACTTTGCATTTTCTGTAAATAAATTATAATTTTAATTATAAATTTTTGTTTCCTGTTTAACGTTTTTGTTACTTGTTTTAAAACTATACAGTCACAAACTAGAGAAACACACGCGCGCGCGCGCGCACACACACACACACACACACACACACACACACACACTGCCTCTTGGTTGTAAAACTTTATTCGACTTAATTTTACTGAAAAATAACCTTAGCTATCATAATGTTCTATTTATCGTGTTTCCCGCCATTTGAACAAAGATTTAACAGCTTTATGACGTTGAGGCTTGGTCATATTATTCATATTTAGAATTTGACACGACAGCTTTAGGCTCATGATTATGAATGGCTATGTTATCGTTGTTGCCCCGATTTTGTAATGAATGTGGTTGGGTTCTTTTGAGGAAAATGTGCACCGTGCATTATTTATTTACTTGGAGGGAGAGAGGATATCATTTTATTAACAAAACCCACATTTTAACATTACTCATCTTGAAATAACGGCATGCACATATTAGCTTTACGACATTCTTCTGGTTGTAATTTATAACGTTCAGTGATACCCTACCATCTTTATCTCGCTTTGCAAGGAACTCCTCCACTGTTTCCTTGGTGACGCTTGGGCTATATTTCAGAAGGTAGGCGTACATTTCATCAAATGACGCCTTTCCGTCATGATCCTTATCAATGTAGTTCTGAAACTGCTCCTTCAGTGCTGAATATAAAACATTTATAGCAATAAATATACGATATAAAATATAGTAATATAATCAAAGCTGATAACGAAGTATATACATGAATCCTTAGACCTGGTGTAAAGCAAATCTTTCTTATATATGAATAAGTATCGAATACATTTAAAATAAAAACAAACAATGCCATGATCATTTCAATCATACAATCTATTTTAATACCAAATGATCTAATCTATAACTGAAATTCAGGATGAGGGTTGGATAAGTTAATTATGATTGAGAATTGATTTCAGATTAAAGTGTCATTAGACGTTGATAGAGAAAATAGCTTCTACACTTGGATATAGTTTTAATCTAATACTTGATTTATACTGTTTATAGATTTTTTAAAAATAATTTTTAATCATGAACTATGGTTAATCATGAAACTATGGTTTCCAGTCACACTGAAGAAAGCATCGGTATTAAGGATATTTCCGGTAAAATTTAAATAGTCCAATTTTTTCACAGATCTAATTTTTAATAAACATTATGTAATGGATAATGCTTTATATTTTCCCGATATACAGTTTCTTGGTAACCTACCTTAGAGAGGAGTAGACAAAATAGTTAATTTGTGATGCGCCTTATACGTAAGGTTAAGTTCGTGCTTAGCGAAAGTTTAACCTTGATTAAATTTGTTTACGATGAGCAAAAAAGATAATATTGTACAAAATGTCTGGTATATAAGACTGAACGGATCAATGATAAACGTGCCCCACATGCAAAACATGAATGGATCGATCAAGGTATTATTCCATATGCAAGACAAGAATGGAATGATCAAAGGTAAACGTGACAAGAATGGAATGATCAAAGGTAAACGTGTACCACATGCAAGACAGCAATGGACCGATCAATGTATCCCACATGCAAAACAAGAATGGACAGATCAAAGATAAAAGTGTCCAACACGAAAGACAAGACTAGCGCACTGTGGCAATGACTCCAGTACACAATTAGCAGTACATTAATAACAGCAGTTCATGTGGTGAACGCGATATCAGCAGGCGTGAGAGAAATACAGATAAACAATATATATATATATATATATATATATATATATATATATATATATATATATATATATATATATATATATATATATATATATATAGATAGATAGATAGATAGATAGATATATGGATAGATAGATTACCTTTTAAATGCGACACGGAGAAACAGGGCTGAAAAAGAAGAAAAGTTGACAATACATGTTTTGTCATTATCCGACTTCATCAATGATAGATTTACAGTATATTTTGGTACCCTTAATAGTTAAACAACAACCAGTTATTTTACTTACAAAACCGCGAATGCATATCCATTTGGAAAATGTAAAATTGGATACCAGTTGTTTGTGTTTGTGTTGTTTCTACGTCTACGTTCTAAATAATGAAATAATGAAATGTTACAATTATGCAAAATGTTGTGTGGAATTGTGTTGTGGAAAGCAATGTGAATAAAACTGAAACTATCTCGACAAAATGGATATATGGTTTCGTTATTTCACAGAACCTCGTTAAGGGTAGTCAGTGGTTGGTAGTTTACTTCTTTACAAAGAGATATTGTTACGTGAACGTAGGCCAAAAGATTCCAGTGTCACGAAATACATTCGAATACATTTACTTGGCTCAGGTAGCTTGAAGATTTTGTTGACCTTTACATTTTCCGATAACATCAATAATATGCGTATGACTGGATAGATTAGATATTTAAAATGAAACATGCCCCAATCACAAATGCCTTATCAGAGCCATTGGTCATAGCGCTAAGGTATACAAGCTAAATAACGGCATCTTAATGATAATGAGTGTGATCTTCTTCAGGTGGCTTTAATGGCCGCATGCGTTTGATAATAAGCTCTTTCTCTAAAACAAAACACAAACCAAAAAACATCAGTGATTTTTATTATATCATTTAGAAAAACGCTTTCGATATTGCTATAACGATGGCATACAAAATCATTAACCAACGGGATATAGTGTTTAAGAACCTATCTAGGTCCAGAAAATAAAAGCCATAGACAAGATATACGTACAAACCAAAACGTTCAGAAATTAATGAAAGTGATGCTACGAACGAAAGCACGCCGGTTGGAGCATATCTAGTGATGAATAATTTCAGTTAAAATGGGCGTGGTCGACATACGATATATTTTACATGAGTCTGTAAATTAGTTGTTACTGACTAATCAGACTGAGTGCTTGATTTTTTTTTACAAGACCATCCTACACTATTTTGTATTGCAAACGATGAATACCTTACTATTATCCAGTCATGTTACCAGCAGCTATAATCACACAAGGACCAGCATCAAAACACTGACACACTTCGATATCATGTACCTGATTGATTACATTGCAATAGCGCTACGAGTGAACTACACAAGCTTGTGTAAGCACATTTATGCTAATTGCCGAACCACCGCGGCAACCACCGTTGGCCTTGGTGTAGCGGGAATAATGGATTACAGCACTTATTATAGGAACACCGATCTAAATTGTTTTTAGAGGCATATCAGTAGTAAATGGTGTGATTGGTGACGCATGTATAATAATCTCGCCACGGCAGCATTCGCGAATACGTCTCTATTCAGAACGTCTGCGTCGGCAAAAAAAGCCATCTCAATAAAATTACCAATCTGTAATTGATGGATATTGAAGAAAATTGATTGTCACATGCAGAGTTGAGCACAGTGTTGCACAAATGGTATAAAAAGCAACCGCGACTCAGTGCACATATACTCAGCAGGGGATGGGAGGGGCTTATGAATTTACAGGCTGAGTAAATCAAGTAGACCTGTGCATGTTTGGCAATGCACGTTTGGTTTCGGAATACAGAACCATAATTATGACTTATATGATTTAATAAATGAGTGAGTGATACTAAGACTGGTAATATAGATTAGGCTGGCTACTGGTGTATGATTTTATATATATATATATATATATATATATATAAACTTTCATCCCAAATGGTTATCATCTTGCATAGTAGACCCCTTTTGGGGACGAACGTTGATTATAAACGATGGTTCGCATGTTTGTTCGTGAGATGTGAGGACAAAGTCATATGGTGTAAAAGGAATGCTTTGACATAGATCAGTACAAAATTACAAAATCCCTATTGTCATACTACATTTTACTATATTTCTTATCATCTAAACGCATTATAATTAACAACAACAACAATAACTCATATTACAACTTCGACCTCTAATGAGCACCATCACCTGACTGTTTTAGTTTAAATACATATGTGTTTGAACATATATGCTTGTAAACGAATAAAACGGACTCGAATCTTTGAAGTATGAACTAGGCTATATACAAACAGCTAAAGACGTCTATTCGAAACTAAATCAGCATTGTAAAAAATAGATTATGGTTTCAAATACATTGCGTTATCTGGATATACATGTGTTTCTTAGTGGTGTATTTGATACTGTGCGTACTGTTAGAGGCAAGGACTGTTATTGTATTATATTTAATTATCCAGATTGTTTTAGAAAGTAATTACTGTTTTATCGATGACTTCTGTACATTTTGTTCATGCTTTTGATGTTTCTTGGCTGTATCATTAAATGTCTTTTCAAATGGTAAATAGTTTGTTTCTTGGAAAAGTAATGTATATTGTCTACTCTTCTCTCATTTAATTCAATTTGTGTCGTATTAACTAATTACAAGCGAAGATATCATTCTGAGCTTTTTCGTTAATTTTGTTGGTTTTGTTTTTCTTTGAAACGTATCAAAGTACTGATAATAGACTGTGTTATGGGTTACGGAATAATTGATTTTTGTTACTGTAACAAGTAAACCGACTTATAGGTACTCTCTTCAAACGAACAGCACCAAAAACGGCAATACAATAAAAAAAAACGGTACAGTTCCCACCAAGAAGTGTCGTGTAATGACATTAAAAATGATGAATCTTGTCGGCCATCTTTTAAGGAAGTCGGTTTAAATTAACCAATAGCCATTTTACAATATTACAATATTAAGACCTATAAGAATATGTATCTGCTTTATTTTATTTTCACAGCACACTTTATACTGTATACTGTTCGACTGGCAGTGTTTTAGCCTATCTGTAATTTTAAAAGCATCGTTTTAAACGCAAGGGTTACTTTTAATAATTTTGAAGTCTAGCTTTAACTTGATGACTATCTCTACGTAATAGTTGCATGACAAGAGCAATATATATGAACAACGAAAAGGAAAAAAACAAAATAGATAAATAAATACATAATTTAAAAAATGAAATAAAACATATAATATTTAAATAAATAGGAACTTTTTTATGCTAACGAAACATGGCATAAACAGTATATGTACTTAAACGGGTCTTTGATGTGAAAAAGTTACATGTTTGGGTTAAGGAAATGTTTCAATAAAAGGCAAAATAGACACTTGCTAATACCAGTTGACTCAAGGGTACAATCGATTTTCAGACTGGATTAACAAGCCGTATGTAAAAGAAAGATACACAGGTGAGCATGTGGCATGTTTCATTTAATCACTACCTGTATTATTGAGATTATGTGTATTTTTACCTAAGAATTTGCATATTGTTGAGATGTTCACAGAGGAAAGTTTTCCATGGAGAAATCACGTTTCATAGTATACTTCCAATCCTATATAAAATTACAACAATCATCGCGTGTGAATAAAATTGGTCATAGTTTATAAGACTCTTATGTGGTGTGTCCTAGGACACAATTAGAAGGTTATCATTGTGTTTTGCACATTTTTGCCTGTACACTGATGCACTGATTACAGTGTAACTTTGTCCGTACACTGGAATGCTTAACCACGCCGTCATTTTAAAAGTTGTTTATGACAGTTTCCTTCTATGAAAGAAATGTCAGGCATATCATCTTGCTTTAGCTAGTGTCCATTCACACATCCATAGCCAATCACGTTACCATAGTTACTAAATTTAACAAGGACATTGACATTTTTGTACTATAGTTGCTTGTATATGGAAGTTTCCTATTCCAACCTTTGCCGTCATTATTCACAAAAATATGCCTATTATTACATTGCGGTAATTGTAGTTTAGTTAGAAAAAAAATAATTGAAGACAAGACGACTGTTTTCTTTTTGTGCAAACTATTTCTATAGCATGTTTTAAACTGTTTGTCATTTTTGATTCATTTTTGTAACATAAGGTGTTAGTGAGAAGATAAAAATATTCAACTATTAAACATAGTTCGATAACCGACAGAACAAGAAAATTATTTAAAAAAGATATCTCGATCTTATTGAAGACTTTTATCATCTTATTTTTGTTTAGCATTCATATTTTCTGTCTGTTTCGGGTTTGTTGCCATTTCTCTATGCTTATTTGATGATATAAAAGTCTTCATGTAAAGTTTACCTCGTTGTCGGAATTCGATTCTTCCGTACTTCTCTTAAATTCATTTTGTCTCAGCGGCATGAGCGACTTCTGACTTGCTTTGTTGGCTTGTGTTAATATGGAGGCGTCCACTGTGAGCATATAGATATTTGCTAGCAGACTCAAAGCCAACACCGATATTATACTGTCGAACATGATTCCAGTTGACCTGCAAGAAAATAAAGATTCTTTGAGTTCATGAAGGTAATGAGAAGGAATCAAATCACTTACAAGGCAGACACGGATGAATTTGATACCAAGGTGTATTCAAACGCACCCGCCATGTTAATTGTTTATTTAATATAGAGACAGTCATATTAATTGTTCATTATTGTTTTAAAAATGATTTCGTATGTATAGTCTTTATTTTTTATTGTCCTCGGAGTCAGATCTTATCTTAAGGAAACCATCCCTGGAACTCTCATTCTATAAATATTATTGTTTATGTTGTTTAAACAATGAAACGTTTTAAACATTAAAAAAGTAAAATCTGAGCGTTGATTTTAAAATATCATTTACGCAACTCTTGCGTTTTGCAAAGGTAGAGCGAGAAAGAAAATATTTTAATGTCAAAGTTGATTGGATTGTTTAATGTAAGCGACAGTATGTACATAATTCACACATATCTTAATTCATTGTTTATCTAGTATACGCCAAACAAAAAAAAAGCATTCTAATCATTAACCTAACAACAATGAGTGTATGATAAGTTTTGAATCTTAACGTACTGGAATACCGATCGATGAATCTGGAAAACAATTTCCAATAAAGATTAAACAAATTTTACGTTTCTTATTTTTTTTGCGTTTGCGAAAAGCTGGACAATATAAATTATATGGAGAAAACCAAAGAGTGGTCAGATCAATCAGATGGTAATAACGACATTGAATAAAAAATAATTCAATCGTATCTGGACTATTTTTACATTTTTTTCATATTTGTATCACTGAAACTTTAAAACTGGTATGTAGCGTGTAAATATGTATAATTTTGATTTTCGTGTTACCTAAAATCTACTGGAACGTTTTGTTTCGTTTCTTATTTATTGAGAAAAAAATGGTTTTTTTTACATTTTTTTTTTTAATTTTAACGTTTTTAATATCTATGGTTAGAACATACGATGCAGTTGGCATCTTGACGCAACTTTTGAAAGAGATTAAATTCACTGAAGGAACCAAACAAAATGGCAATGAAGATGAAACAGAGTAAATACAGCCAGGGAATAGCTTGTTATTTTTTTTTATCTTTCTGTCTTTTTTTTTAAGATTCATTAGGTGGAAGAAAGTAGAAAATCTTGGTTTTATGAAGCAATGAGATTTTAAAGTAAGACTAAACAAATCCCACATTTGAATTACCAGAGAAGATAACGTATTGGAATCGAACACATCAGTGTAAGTAAAAAAATATTGAGACATAAGGAAGAAATCAGAATACCACAAATTAACCATATCAAAACACGTAAATGCCCAAACCGTCTCCTAACTATCTTGTTTAAACATTTCGGAAAAAAAATAGAAATGTGAAAGTGAAATATACTAGTTGGAATCTTTTTTGATGTCAATGTATTTCATTTTGTGTAGGCATCGAAATATCGCTTTTATATTCATGCACATATAATTAACGGACTGTTTCATAACGAAACGAGCATTACGAAAACTATTTGTCTATTTTGTTTATTTGATATTTTTAAATTTGGCTTAACACACTAACTTGTATGCTTGACAAGAAAGAGAAATGCTCCAAAGCATGATTAAACATACAAATAATGTTCATTATTCATCTGTATATTTACCACCTAAAACAAATGTTCAATTAATAAACAATCTAAAGTGTAGCACACAAAATCCAGTTTTAATATAAAAGTAAAATTTCTTACCTCACTGAGCTGACAGTGTTCTTGTCCTTGCTCGGAATAAGAGAGACCAGCAGAACAAGTAACTATCTTTTTATAATCAGGCCCAGAATAATTTAGTATGCTTATGATAATTAGAGTTCATAAGCTCTGGTGTTTTCCACGTAGGTAATGCCGAGCACCTAATCTTACCGAAATGCCAGATATGAATGTTCTGCCGGCTGTTACTTGCTTGCTTCTTTAAAACCCCACTCGATAAAAGCAACCCAATCTATATTTGATCAAGATTAATGACTCGGTATAAAGCATGTTCGCTTCTGCGAAATCCAGGAAAAACCGGTAGGATTATGTTGCTTTATTGGCTGCGAGAAGCAGCAAAGGCGTTAAATCAAACAAGCTTTCTAAATCGATTAGTCACAGTTAACCGAATTATTTACTTTCTGCAGATATTTGTTGTTTCTTTGTGCGAATGACTGCAACTGGAAATGGCAAAATTGTGTTATGCGAAATAATTCATCCTGACGTTACAACTGATAGTCACAATTGCTATGTATGATCTCCCAGTGTTTGTTTCATAGTTTACAACCTTAACTCGTTTAAATATTTGACAAATATAGATAAATATTTATTTTAGGTAATTTTATTGCCAGAACTATACGTCCGTAACAACGTCATTTTGTATTACTTACAACAATTACATAATACGGTATTTAATATATTGCTACAATATTCTCTTTATTTCATCTTTGAGTTATTTTTCTTTTTAAAATAAACAATGTTCGATAAATCATATTATTTGTTAATCGATGAATGTATAGGATGAGTAAAAGATACTGATTTTACTTAAGTAGTATGTTATGAGACCTAAAAAAGTTCTCATTTTTTTCATTATTTATAGGTACTCACCGCTAGAAAAAGTTTTGTGATAGGCGTACAATAGTAGATGTAGCATAGCCACAATATCCAGATATTAAAGAAAGAATCATAACTGCAGCAACCACCGTCCCCAGATTAAGACCCTCTTAGTGGTGAGTAGTAAGAAGTAGTTGGGAACTTAATAACAATGCTGCTACTTATCAGAATAGATTTTAATTGGGGTGGTTACAGTAAATTATATGACTATCACAGATTGTCACATTTAGGATATACAGTTATAAATCTCTGACAAAGACCCTCGGTACCAGTTAGTAGTTTAATTCTAAGGTTCTTTTTCTAAAGTGATTATATATTTTCTCTCACTTATGAGATATTATCTAATAATAAGTTTTAGATTGTATTATTTAAAACGTCTATGTACATGTGTTAAATGAGTCGGCTAATAATATGGTTTTATGCCATCTAATAATATGGTTTCATGCCATCTAAAAATATGGTTTCATGCCATCTAATAATATGGTTTCATGCCATCTAATGATATGGTTTCATGCCATCTAATAATATGGTTTCATGCCATCTAATAATATGGTTTCATGCCATCTAATAATATGGTTTCATGCCATCTAATAATATGGTTTCATGCCATCTAATGATATGGTTTCATGCCATCTAATTATATGGTTTCATGCCATCTAATGATATGGTTTCATGCCATCTAATAATATGGTTTCATGCCATCTAATGATATGGTTTCATGCCATCTAATAATATGGTTTCATGCCATCTAATAATATGGTTTCATGCCATCTAATTATATGGTTTCATGCCATCTAATGATATGGTTTCATGCCATCTAATAATATGGTTTCATGCCATCTAATAATATGGTTTCATGCCATCTAATAATATGGTTTCATGCCATCTAATAATATAGTTTCATGCCATCTAATAATATGGTTTCATGCCATCTAATAATATGGTTTTATGCCATCTAATGATATGGTTTCATGCCATCTAATAATATGGTTTCATGCCATCTAATAATATGGTTTCATGCCATCTAATAACATGGTTTCATGCCATCTAATGATATGGTTTCATGCCATCTAATGATAATGTTCGAATTTCAATGAATATTGATACTGCGTCTAATTTGGTTGGATGCTTACAAGGTACTTCAATCAAAATGTGCTTGTTTTAATTTTTGACGTATGACACTGGTAAGTTCATTCTATCATCATTGGTCTAACTTATTTCTTTTATAAATGCCTTAGTTGCGGGAAATTAAGTTTCCAGTTTTACATTTATTGTATCTTCAAAAACGTGGATTTGTGTATATTCAGAGTCGTCCATTAAACCGATTTTGCCCTCTAGCGATAACCCTACCCTACAAAGTTCAATATGATTTTCAGACATCATGGCTTATGTAAGTGAAGACAAGTGATACAATTACTTCCTCATTATAAATATTTACTTCATCTTTGTTTACGAAAGTCTCAAGGATGAAGCCTTTGTTGAAGAATCTCTATCTATTTTAAACTCACAGGTTATATACGGTTATATATAAATAAAGGTTTTCTTCTGGTATGTGCATGAAACAATATAAAAACGGTAACCAGTCAACAGTTTAGCTTGCTGAACATGCGCATGCGCTGAGTAAGGTTTGCTTTTCTGGGTCAGTGTTGGGTCTAAATAGCGTTCAAAGTAAATAGGTTTTGATTTGCTGCGTTAATATTCTTGTTAGTCTTGTCACTTCGTGTTATTTAAGAAGGAAATGTTCAGGACAAAAGAAACGTTGATTGGAAGCTTAAGTCTCGGTTTACACACGTTTCTGAATACTGATACGTTATTGTTTGTATAGACTTGTTTACGCTAGTTTGGCGTATTCAGAGGGTATTCATTAGACAAAAGAGTGAACCATCACTTAGAAACTGTACAAAACAAGTGACATACCTTTAGCAATATACTACAATGGCTATTCCTTTTATTTGTTTGTATCAAAATTGCTACGATGTTGCAGTTTAATTCCTGGATAAATGCCATCTTTTCAATTCGTCTATAAACAATAATTATAATTTCCTCAGTATATTCCAAGCAGCCGTTTGTTTACAAACATAGAATCTTACCTAGAAATCTTCAATGCATTCCAGTTCTAAAAAGGTGTAGGTTTGCCTATCGATAGATATATCTGTTTTTATCTCTACTAAGAATTCCCTATGATTTCAAGACCCTCGCAAACTTTATTGTAAAATCCCGAAATCCCCATATATGTCCAAATTAAATCCTAAATTTCCATATGCTGTTTATTCGTCGATTCAACGATGACCTCTCTAGTCATCCGAGGGTTTGAGGGGATGGTTTTGTTCTGTGTGTGCGCAGGTGGATGAGGCACAACCCTTGCACGGAATGTTCGCTTGCATAAGGAACAGGGGATGTGTGGGACATTTCCAGGAGGGTTGATGGCACGTGCTTTTCTGGCTTGCTGTCCAGCTAGATTCGTACCACATTGATCCTTTGTGCACAGAAGAACGCCAAGTGACTCGATTGCTTGCTGTTCGCTCCCAGGAGTCAGGGTTTATGTTGAATGCTTTCAATGCAGCTTTCAGATTGTCTTGAAGCTTTTGTTCTGACCTCGGTGGGATTGCTGTCATTGCTGTAGCTCGCCATATAAGAGTCAGTTTGGCAGTTGGTGGTCTGGCATGCGTACAACATGTTCCGTTGCCACTGCATCAGGATGGTGTGTATGCATGGGAGACCTGTTTGGGCGCGTACCTCAGTGTTTGGAACCTTGTCCTCCCAATTGATGTTATGGAGTTTCCTGAGACTTGTGGTGTGAAAGTGGTTTAGCTTCTTGGCACGGCGTTGGTGCATGCGTAAAGTATGGTGGGGAGCACAAATGCTATGTAGAGCTTTATTTTGGTCGGGATGCTGATGTATCTTCTATTTCAGAAGTTGGAATCGAATCTGTCATACTTTGCACTGGTGCTGCGAAGGTTCATCAATAGTTATTCTCTGTGACAGTATACTTCTAAGGTAGGTGAAGCGGTTCACTACGTCGTTGAGAGTTTGGCCCTTGACAGTGATGCTGGGCTCAACATAGGGCTTTACATGGGCCGCTGATGCATGACCTCAGTCTTCTTGATACTGATGGTGAGACCAAAACTTGTGCAGGTGCTGAAAAACATGTCAATGCTGCAGGGCACAGTCATCACTAAATAAAAAATCCAAGATGATGTCTGTCATGACCTTCATTTTCGCCTGGAGCCTCCTTTGATTGAATAGTTTTCCAACTGTACGGTACCTGATGCCGACTCCAACATATCCGTCTCTGAACGCATTAGTCAGCATGGGGGATAACAATTGACTGAACAGTATCTTTCCTGCGATTGAGTGTAAGGACAAACCCAGTGGTTCTCGCAGGCCTGGCGGTTCGCTTTGCGCTTATACAGGTGGATTAAGGAAGCGTCTTTGAATTCTTTGGGGATCTTCTCCTGCTGCCACATCAGTACAAATAGTTGTGGACCCTTTTTATCAGGGTTGTGCCACCTTCCATGTAGACTTCAGCTCCGATGGAGTCTAAACGATAGTGCAATGCCACTGGAGAGCAGACGTATCGCGTTCTGTGTCTCCAGCAAGGTTGGATTGTAATCCAGTGCTTCGTTGATGGGTAATTGGTGTGAGATGACTGATAGCTTCATCATTGATGGATAAATGGCGATTCAGGACGCTGTCAACGTGTTCAGACCATCGTTGAAGAATCTTTGTTTTGTCAGTAATTAGTGTGCTAAACGTCTGCGCTGAGAAAGGGGGATGATCCAGAGGATGTAGGTCTATACACATCTTTCAGGGCATTGTAGAAGTTCTTCATGTCATGCTGCTCTGTGTAGGCACTGGATCTCATGAGTTTTGTTGGTCATCCATGTATCTCACATCTGGCAGAGCTTCTGCTGTACAGTTCTGTTTATGTTGTTATATGCATCTTTCCTAGCGGTGGACATGTGGCTGTTGAGGTATGTTTGAAGGAAGGTATTTCTCATCCAGCAACTGCTTGATCTCATCGCATTTCTCATCCAACCAAACTTGATGCTTTCCGGTTGAGGGTCCTAAGATTGTCGAAGATGTGCTGTAGACCAGTTGTTTGAATGTCACCCAGTCGGTCGCCACATTCTAACTGTTGAGATGGCCTTTTTCCAGGGCATCCACGACAGACTGTTTGGTACTGGTGCATTTCAGCTTGGTGATGTTCAGTCATTTAGGAGATTGTTTTTCCCATTGGGCGTCATTTGGGCTGAAAGCGGATGTTGATCATGGTGATGATGAGGCGGTGGTCTGTCCAGCAGTCAACGGCGAGCATGGACTTGGTCACACGCACATGATGACGATAAGTTGATGACGTGCCAGTGCTTCGAGCGTGGGTGCATCCATGACGCCCGACTGCGATACTGATATATTCGCTTTCCATACATGGGTTGCAATGCTCGTATCTACACGTTCTAGACTGTGATACTGATATCTATATTTTCCAACTGTATACTGCGGTGGTGATTTGTGCATTTTCCATACCTAGACTACGATGCTGACATTTACGCTTTCTAGACTGCGATGGTGCTTTCTACGTTTTCCATATCTTGTGATGCTGATATATATGTTTCCTGAACCAATACTATAGCGTGATTAACCTCTTGAACATTCTATGTTTGAGTAAGACAACCATTGTGAACTCCTGTTATTGTCTCTACGAGACTATAGTTAACCTTTTAATAATGAATGTTTATACCGAAATATTGCCTCTCTGAATGCCAGAATACAAGTCAGTATATAAAGACTGCAGTACATTCGATGCGTTTCAACACGAAACTGCTTACTTATCCATGATGAAAATGTGTTGAAATTCTTGAAATATTGTACTGCGGTGGTGAAATTCTTGAATTATTGTACTGCGGTGGTGATTTTCTTGTCACGGTCTGCGTCCATGTGATGACGGTACATCGGTATTGATCAGCATATCATCCGCGTACGTAATTTGTTTACACTGTTGTTGATTTCCATATCATGGTCGCGTACTTGTGATGATTGTACTCGGGTGTTGATTTAAATGTCACGGTGTACGTATTTGTGATGACTGTACGCTGGCATTGCTTGAGTTACATGTCACGGTTCACGTATTTGTCATTCCAATTTTTTGTTGTTGTGTGTTTTATTTCCATTCCTATATTCGGTCTTTTCCAAAGGCTTAGAGAATGACCTTGAGAATTGTGCAAATTAGTTTTATAAAGAAACTTCTAAATATCAAGGCTTATTTGTAAATACAATAAGCATTTTCCATTGTAAAATATATCTTTGATGATGTATGAGTGTTTGCTGTCACATATATAATTCCGTAAATCTTTTTACAATCGTCACAATGGAATATTGTTGTACTTCGCTGCCTTATTGATTAGTAATAACAAATTCAAATCAGACGTTTGGAGTATATTGGTAGAATTGCAATACAAATTCGCTTGTTAGTATTTTTAACGTGGGAAGAACTATAATTAGCCTCGGTTTCATTTTTAAAATGGCACATTCTATAAACATGATTTTGTCACTGGGCGGAATGTTATTGAAAATATGGAGTAATTCGTACCATGAGTGCCATGATATTAGACAAGAAGCACTTGTCTTGGCCTACTTCTGTCAAACTTAAAAGGTTAACCACTATATTTGCGCCCCGCCCCTCCAAATTAAAATAATACCGATCCGGTGGCCTAGTTGTTAGAGCGGCCACTTCGAAATGCGAGAGATCGATAGTTTGATCCCCGGTTGAATCCTACCAAAGACTTATAAAAACAGTGCTAACCGATGCTTCGCTTGCTGCTAGTGTTAGGACTGGTCGGCCTGGTGTCAGAATAATGAAATTAGGTGAGACATCATGATACATGTCTGCAGAATGATGTCGCAGTGCTAGACATCACTATAAACTGCCACATTGCAGACATCGCCGCGACATGACTGAAAAATTGTTAAAGCTACGTTACACACACAGACATACAGACACACACACACACACACACACACACACACACACACACACACACATGTGCTTCATACAATTGCACACAAAACCGGTACTGAATACTTGTTACACTAATACTCTGTCTTGATCATTGTGGTAATGATACATTGAAATTACGGCACGAGTGGCTAGTGCGGTTCTTTGATAACTGATTCGCCCACCGTATTTTTTTTTTCAAACTTACATAATTAAAGTAAAACACAGTCTGTCTTGAGACGAATTTTTAACTTCGACATTTCTTATCAATGTTCCATAAAAAAGAGTTTTGATTTGTCTTTTCAAAATCAAAATGAGTGCCACGAAATGGTAATTACTGAGACTACTGGAGTAGTCAGACGTGAGGTATATATTTGTTATGGACTGGTTCGACGTGATGAATATTTCTTTTTAGGATCATTGAATGCATTCTGTTTTAAATGTTACCATAAATATTTTGTGACAATCAGAAATTAAAATGCAAATGAATTTATGATATTCACTTCGATTCCAACGTTTGCAAGACAATTGTATCGCAAATTAAATTATGACATTCAGTTTGATTCAAACAAATGCATGTCAATGCTAGAAAAAAAATGAATGCATGACATGTAGTTTGATTTATGCATGGCAATGTATGGCAAATTAAGTTATGACATTCCTTTTCAATTCAATGTATGCAAGACAATGTAAAGGAAAATTAAAATGTGACGTTCAGTTTGATTCCAATATATGCATGTCAATGTTAGGGTAATTATTATCGATGTAATTTGGTATTTATGGTTTTGAATCTTGCATGTTAATGTTTCGCAAATGTTATTTACCGTCACCCAAGTGGTAATCTTTATCCAGATCTTCTTATTGATAGAAAGTCACCACTGGAAGACTTGTTGCGGACATTTTGTTTAAAATCCAACCTGGGTAAAAATATTGTCCCAAATATAGAATTGTGTTTAAGTATTTAATGGTAAATATTGGAAAATTGTATCAAAATTAAACATTTTAATCTTTACAAATAAAATTAGTTATTTATTCAAAGAAATTATTTGATACTAATTAATAAATAAAATTATAGAAATTTCTAAGCTTGCATATATCATCATGTTAGCCCACGTTTCATCGTTTTGACATCGTAAGAGATATTGTGTTCTAGAAAAAAACACTAGAATGAACGGAACCAAACTCCATTGCAATGCTTTAATGCTGTTACATATAAAGTTCAAGCAATACCATTAAATAGTACAAGCAATACCATTAAATAGTACAAGCAACACCATTAAATAGGTGCCACCTTTCTGTTCACTTTTCATGTATATCTGTTACATGTCAGCTTTTAGGCTTTGCACTGGTTCCGAAAAGGGTTCTTGCTATAAACATTAGTCTTTCAGTCAAATGGAACTTTTTTTCCAAGAACATGTAATACAGCATGTGTGTGTTGTCTGTGTGTCTGTGTGTGTGTGTTTGTGTGTGTGTGTGTGTGTGTCCAGATTATCACATCTTTGTTGATGTTATAACTAAAATAGTGGGTTTCATTAAAAAGTAGAAAAATGAAGAGATATATTAGAAACTGACTTGGGGCCTTAATTAATGTTACATATTTCTGCATGAAAGACTGGCAATGCTTGAATTAATTCCTATCATGATTTCAGCTCAAACTGGTACAAAAAACATAAAATATAGAAAATATAATTTGTATAAGCTAAAAAACAAAGCAAGTAAAGAAACAACATATCGACTGGCCGTAACATAGACATACCATACTCAATGGTCATCAGACATATACCAAATACTGACTGACCATCAGAAAGATAAAATATATTGACCAGCCATCAGACAGATACAAACTATTGACTAGCCCTCAAACATATGCAAAATTCTGATTAACCATCAGAAAAATACAATATACTGACTAGCCATCATATACAATATACTGACTAGCCATCATATACAATATACAGACTAGCCATCATATACAATATACTGACTAGCCATCATATACAATATACTGACTAGCCATCATATACAATATACTGACTAGCCATCATATACAATATACTGACTAGCCATCATATACAATATACTGACTAGCCATCATATACTATATACTAATTAGCCATCACACAAATATAAAATATTGACTAGCCATCAGACATATATAAAATACTGACTGACCAACAGACAGATACAAAATACTGACTAGCCATCAGACAAATATAAAATATTTAGTAGCCATCAGACCGATTCAAAATATTGACTAGCCTTCAGACAGATACAAAATATTGACTAGCCATCAGACAGATACAAAATACTGACTAGCCATCAGACAGATACAAAATACTGACTAGCCATCAGACAGATACAAAATACTGACTAGCCATCAGACAGATACAAAATATTGACTAGCCATCAGACAGATACAAAATACTGACTAGCCATCAGACAGATACAAAATACTGATTAGCCATCAGACAGATACAAAATACTGACTAGCCATCAGACAGATACAAAATACTGACTAGCCATCAGATAAATACAAAATATTTAATAGCCACCAGACAGATACAAAAACTTACTAGCCATCAGACAAATACAAAATATTTAATAGCCACCAGACAGATACAAAAAGTTACTAGCCATCAGACAGATACAAAATACTGACTAGCCATCAGACAGATACAAAATACTGATTAGCCATCAGACAAATACAAAATACTTACTAGCCATCAGACAGATACGAAATGCTGACTAGCCATCAGACAGATACAAAATACTTACTAGCCATCAGACAGATACAAAATACTAGCCATCAGACAGATACAAAATACTGACCAGCCATCAGACAGATACAAAATACTTACTAGCCATCAGACAGATACAAAATACTGACTAGCCATCAGACAGATACAAAATACTGGCCAGCCATCAGACAGATACAAAATACTTACTAGCCATCAGACAGATACAAAATACTGACTAGCCATCAGACAGATACAAAATACTGACCAGCCATCAGACAGATACAAAATACTTACTAGCCATCAGACAGATACAAAATACTGACCAGCCATCAGATAGATATAAGATACTTACCAGCCATCAGACAGATACAAAATACTTACTAGCCATCAGACAGATACAAAATACTGGCCAGCCATCAGACAGATACAAAATACTTACTAGCCATCAGACAGGTACAAAATACTGACTAGCCATCAGACAGATACAAAATACTGACTAGCCATCAGACAGATACAAAATACTGACCAGCCATCAGATAGATATAAGATACTTACCAGCCATCAGACAGATACAAAATATTTACTAGCCATCAGACAGATACAAAATACTTACTAGCCATCAGACAGATACAAAATACTAGCCATCAGACAGATACAAAATACTGACCAGCCATCAGACAGATACAAAATACTTACTAGCCATCAGACAGATACAAAATACTGACTAGCCATCAGACAGATACAAAATACTGGCCAGCCATCAGACAGATACAAAATACTTACTAGCCATCAGACAGATACAAAATACTGACTAGCCATCAGACAAATACAAAATACTGACCAGCCATCAGACAGATACAAAATACTGACTAGCCATCAGACAGATACAAAATACTGACCAGCCATCAGATAGATATAAGATACTTACCAGCCATCAGACAGATACAAAATACTTACTAGCCATCAGACAGATACAAAATACTGGCCAGCCATCAGACAGATACAAAATACTTACCAGCCATCAGACAGATACAAAATACTGACTAGCCATCAGACAGATACAAAATACTGACTAGCCATCAGACAGATACAAAATACTGACCAGCCATCAGATAGATATAAGATACTTACCAGCCATCAGACAGATACAAAATATTTACTAGCCATCAGACAGATACAAAATACTGAAGAGCCATCAGACATATGCAAAATATTCACTAGCCATAAGACAGATACAAAATACTGACTAGCCATCAGACATATACAAAATACTTACTAGCCATAAGACAGATACAAAATATTGACTAGTCATCACGTGCTCTTTATATGAAATCAAATTGAAGAAAACACTTTCAATTCATGGCAATTATAATTATAATGAGGAAGCAAATGTTACCAAAGGCGCTTTCAGCCGTGTCTTCTAAAATTTACTAATTGTATTAATATATTTCTGTTTTTTAGGACATATCAATTACTTGACACGTTTTGAGATATTTCATCCAATGCATTAAGTTATGGAGCATTGCGAAATGCTTTATGGATACAGATGAATCCAAAGACAACAAAACGATATCAGATGATGGATTTTCTGCTGCGGTGGTATTAATTCCATGTATGTGTCTCGACTGCAGGTAGAAAACAAATCGAAATAATATGACTCGACTGGAAGATCTGAAGATATAACTCCGACAAATGCGAGATTGAGTGTTCTGCATATCTCTTGCGTCAAAACCAATCTACTTATAAATAAGGGACAAGACTGAGATTTGATTTATGGAAAACCAATGCATTCCGGTGTGCCTTTTATGCTTCACATATTACATATATTTTCAAAACCCTTTAAAATAAATGTTGTCCCCATGCCGTGTTAAATGCAAACATGTATCAAACAGTTTTGGTGTAGGAACAAACCTGGTGCATGTGACACAACTCTGTATAGTGTTTCAAAAGCATCAAAGTCATGCCTAAATAATATAGAAGAAAACAAACTTGAATCTGTAAATTTCATTTGTAAATACCCCCAACTTCGCACAGCATGCATAAGCCAACCAGAGAGACAGAACAATAACACAAATGAGATAAACCGCAAATAAACATTAAACCTTAAGGAGAGTTATTTACTACAAAATGTTATTTTCATTTTCAATCGAAATGTTAATAGAATATGTACTGTCTGTGTCAAATCTTAGTGTTGTGAGCACATTTCAGAATACGGCTGATGTCATCAAGGTCAACTATATTATAGAAAGGTTTTACATTTCAAACAAATAGACTTAAAATCAGTGTTAGAGTCATGCACTCCAATTTTCATCTGATAATTTGCACTCTATGTTTATATTTTACAATCTGCACTCCAAGTTTGCACAAGATATTTGTTTCCGATATGTCTCTCTTTCAGCCCCATATTTAGGTGATGAGTTCATACCGCTGATTAATGGACATATAACGTGGCTTCAGGGAAATATTATCGTCTCATTTCGAAATTCAGACAATTACTAAGTATTCAACTTTGCTATTCAGTCCTGGAAAAATAAATTTTAACATATTTTCTTAACGTTTGGTTACAGTTAAGTAATAATTCTAGCTAAATATGTCATTGGCAAATGTTCAAAGTCACCTGAAAGGCAATAAATCATTATGAGAGGAGAAAGGAGAACACAGAAAATCCGAAGCATTATGTTATCAGGGTATATTTTAAAATATAAACTAAAATGATTATTAAGTATAAAAAGTGAACATCTATGACAAAACACCAGCTTTCTTTCATGAACACAACCTGAATTCGAGACCCAAACATATACCTAAAGATGGATGAGTGAATAATGTCAAGTACCTAGATCAGTACAATCCGCTGAGCTTGACAAAAAGTGTTGTACATTTCAAGTTGTCAGCAAATACAACAGTTTAGTTTCCGTGTTCTCCGTTAACATTGTAATTAGGGAACAAACGTGATTCTCTGTAACGGGTTTGTGACTGCGTTTTTCTGTTTGAGGCATGTGAAGATATTCACAGCTTGGTCATGCAACATTCATTTCGAATCAAATAATTACAAACAGATATAAAAATAAAACATTTGTGAATTCCTAAGCAAATTTCTAGAATAGATAACGTTGATGATGTATGATGAATATAAAAATAAAACCAGCAACTTAATTTGGGTTAATTTGTTTGTAATTAAAAGATAACTGATCGATATCTAAGTAGTGAATACTATTCTTAAACTGTTTGATATATGTTTGCATTTAACACGGCATGGGGACAACATTTATTTTAAAGGGTTTTGAAAATATATGTAATATGTGAATTATAAAATGCACACAGGAATGCATTGGTTTTCCATAAATCAAATCTCAGTCTTTATGTGTCCCTTATTTATAAGTAGATTGGTTTTGACGCAAGAGATATGCAGAACACTTACAAACAAAATGATTTCTTTTTCTTCCAGCAGTATTAGTAAATGAATCCAAATCAATCAGTGTTTAACAATACGTATATAAGTGTTTATCAGTATTATTTACCAGCATCTTTACGTTAAAACAAATGTACAGCTGCAAATATTGGCTCGCAACCTGTTTAAGTAGCATAATTTATATTCTACAAATTACATCGACCTGTCAGACATACAAATGTTTTTGATAATGTTTATTCACGAATAATAATTACGTTTTATTTATCTTATAGTTATTAATTCGCTAATTAATTTTTCGTTTTTTTTAAATATTTAACTTTATGTGATTTTACGACTAGTCGCCTAATATATATATATATATATATATATATATATATTCTTTAAACCAACATGCCAGATTGAAAATATGTTAATCACTAAACAACATAATGAAAGAAAAACGCAAAGATGAATAAAAAGAGGTCTCCAGAAACTCATAACCTTTACAAAGTCAGAAAGAAGAATAGATTATCAATGACACACAGCGTTCACGTATTAATAACGCTCTAGGATAACTTGAAATCATATTGTATATTCAATATTTGCTGCTGAGAAAGAAGAACTGAATCTCTACCATACTGTTATACATATCTATATTTATTTTAACACCTGACACATGATTTATCTAATGTTTATATTTTAATGAATGGCAGTACATCATATATGTAGTTATTTTTACCCAGACTGCAAATATCATAACATTACATGGGACCTATAAATAGAGTCTTACGTATATGTTGACAGTTATTAATAATAATCTTAATAATAAGATTGAACAGTGTCTTTTTATTGATGTCTGCCTGGTGTTGATGGGTTTTTGATGTTTTTAGAAGTTTGATGCAAAATGATTAGTATGATCTATCTAGTCTGGTATATTTTGAACGTGTTTGTATGTGCATATGTGTATATGTGTGTGTGTTTTGTTTCTAACATTTTTCATTCATATCGCTACGATGTCCGCAGTGATGCAATTTTTAGTGATGTCTAGCACCGATGTATCATGCCGCAGGTATCATGCTACCACTAACATCTTAATTCTGAGCACCATGTAAGGCAGCTGTTATAACCATTTTTACATTCTTTGGCATGAATGGGTCGTTGTTCTAACTGGTATATTTTAAAAAAAAGTCTACATGTTACTTGTATAGAAAGTAGAAACTTCACAATCAGATTCATCCCGAATGTGGAGTCTCCTCATTTTCTTGCTCCTATCGTAAATCCCCTGACGTGTTTTATGTTGTACTTAAATAGTATTAAAGAGGAAAAAACATTTGTTTTGACTGTTGTGAATTATTCGAAGAAGTTCTGGAGGACGCCATCTTGAGAACGTCTCGGTTCTTGGTGGACTAGTATATTTCTGGTTTTGAAATGCATACAGAACTTTGCATTGATTTATGACTTTCATAGAACCTAATCTGGCATTTTTTTTAGATTGATTTTATAATATTGTAAGTTCCTCATTTTAATTGTATAACATTGTTAATTAAATTCTTCGTTTAGGTTTCGCAGAACTTGTTGCTTTTTATTCTTGTTGCTACTTAGATTATGACCATAGAGTAGTAAGCACATACATTAATTGAATATGGTAAGTTCTTATACGTTCCGAAGTAATTGAGTTTGGTTCGAGCCTCCCCGAGGTAATGTTGTTATATTTCTAAACCTACCCCCGACGGTTCCGAATACATGCAGGTAATGCCCATTGCTGTAAGCAACATTAACTACAAAGCGTGGCTTTAGAGTTGGACTACGTATTCACCTGTGACAATATCTTAATTTCATGCGAGTCTGGATGCCTTTTTTGTGCGGAATGTTGGTATAACAGGACCAGACGTCCATAATTATTAGATGATTATTTTCAGGGGATTATTTAAAGATTTTTTATTAATGTCATCGATGCTATAGTGCATATAGGTTGATAATTTTACCACAAAGAACAAAGGTAATTGTCAACAAATTCACAATATTTGCTAATTTATCTTTGATGAATGTATTTTACTGATATGCTAATGCCATGTTAAGTTTTCCATTTCCAGACAATACAAACCAATTCACTTCAAAACATTGCAACTATATTCTCCCTAGATTAGCGGATGCAGATATTTCTGTCCTAACTTGATGAAACATAATGCCATCATTTATCAATATAATTCATTTCTAATATAGTCATTCTTTGTGCAATAAGAAGGCACATATATGGAAAGAGAAAGTTTGAGACTGAAAGCATACCAAATTAACGCTAATTGTATCTCGCAGTGAGAATGGAAATTCATATACGCTTAATTTGTTGCTATGTTTCCCGCTGGCTCTACATTGTACCAGATTAGTATATTAGACAGCGATAAATTCATTCCTTGATGTTCAGTAAAACTAGAATTTTATTAAATTAATACCCGACTATTAGCTTTTTGATCGCAGAACGGAATAATCTGCTTATATTAGGAATATACTAGATGACGATAAATTCATTCCTTAATTTTCTGCAAGAAATGCAATCATTTGACCTTCGTACTTTAATTATGGCTTTTTGATTGCCTAAAGAAATAAGCAATATATTTTAAGAGATTTATACACAATAAGGCAGATATTAGCATACAATGATATCTATCTTTCTATCTATCTACTCAATATCCCATCCATACACCATCTATGTATGGATGGATGGATGGATGGATGCAGGCAGGCAGGCAGGTAGGTAGGTAGGTAGCTATGTATGTGTGTGTCTGTGTGTATATTTGTGTCTTTGTGCGTTTGCTTATGAGATTGTGTTTCTCATTTACAATTTATTTGCTTTTGCGAGTTCTTAAGTGGGATCGCTCCGCTGTCCTAGGTAGTTATAACGTCTGCAGGCCCGCACCTAGGAAATTCTGGGCCCCAGGCAGCTGACAGAGTTCGGGCCCCTTTCGTGTTTCAAATATGTGCGTATATGTGCCTATCTAGCTCGGGCCCCTGACAAGTGCCATGGTTGCCCCCATCTAGGTGCGGGCCTGACGTCTGCTTCGGATGCGGGAAGTGGCAGGTTCAAACCACGGCTAAGTCATGTCAAATACCTATACCAATGATATTAACAGCTTCCTTGGGGCTCAGCATTAAGAAATTAGTATTAGGACTGGTCAAAATGATGTCAAATCAATGTGACTTGGTGGTACATAATACCACATGTATGTGGCATGATGCCCCAGTACTAGATTTTATTATCAACTGATAAACTAGAAAACCTAGCGATGTAGCTAAAAACTGCTAAATATACGTTACACACACACACACACACACACACACACACACACACACACACACACACACACACACAGTTCTTTAGAGGGAAGTTGCTCCTGCAAACGAGATAAACATGTACAGATCATATTATGAACAATAAAGAATAATTAGTTTTGTTACCTTATCAATTGCGTTGTTTTATATGACGTATAGTGTCCCTAGCGGGTTCCCGATAGTAAAATATACTTTAAGTTAATGCACGCGATATTCAATAGAATTGCAGAACAATCTAAGTGAAATATTTAATAAAAGGATTTTTTAATCATTTATTTTCATTGCAAAGATTTCTGATCGTAAGATATACAAGTTCAAACTGTCAATGTTAATTATATCTGATAACTCCTAAATTATCAACGAATATCATTAACTCATTGGAGTTGTACGGGCATAAAGATGTTTATACGAAACCGTGATTGGGTGTTTGATAGTCGTCCAAAATCTACCACTAACACTTTTTCGACATTCATAAACACACTTCCAATGAAACTAGTAATGTTCGAGTAAATTTTAGCTTTGTACGAGACATAAGATATGTATTTACCTTAAAATAACAGAGAAAAATATAAGTGTGAACCTAGAGGAATATTAGACCAAATGTCCACAGTGAAAATTGATCTATAGATTGTAACAACACGTATAGAATATTTTCTTGTAAGTCGTTAGGAAATCTAAGTAACAACATCTTGCTATTCTTAGAGGAGTGCCATTTAAATAAAGGTATACACTCAATCTTAACACTAGTGCCTGCAAACATCTTTTGTTTTTCGAGAAGAAATGAAAGCAATGTCCTGGAAGTGGTTATTACTTTTAATTATGTGTACACAGACCGATTCTTAGCAAACCTAATTGACACCAAACTCCTCGAAAACATTCCTACCAAACATGGGCTGTTATGCTTTGTCAGTCATATGATGAATCGTTTCAATTAGCGGATCCAAAATTGAGACTGAAAAACAGGAAAGATATATGTGATTTCTAAACATCATATCCTTGTATACTGGTTTCTTATTCAATGAATTTGTATATGACTCAAATCACAAATGAAGAAAGATGACAGAAATGGATTGTTCAATGGAATGGATTCGAAAAATGACATTATTCCACTAGAAAAAATATAAAGTTATTTAAAAAATAGTGTTCACAATGCAGATGAATCCAGTGTTATAACGGTTTAACTAAGACCAATATCTTTATCAATTGTTATCCACATCAAATAAGATGTCCCAGTCAATTAACAAACCAGTAGCGTTTCTTTATTGGAAACATTCTTTTTATTAAACTAACAGAATTACATGCCTGAGTCCAACAAACCATCGTATAATTTCAGATAAATAGACAACGATGTAATAAATAAGTTAATGCATTTTATTTTAATTGATAATGTGTCTACTCGTTTGAAACATCGATAGTTAGAATGTACAAATGAACGTGGGACTATTACTAAAAGACTATTGCTGGGAAAAGTAATCTTTGTCTAAAGACAGCTGCTTTTTTAATCTCATAGTCAACGTCACACAAAACTGAAGCGATATATATATATATATATATATATATATATATATATATATATATATATATATATATATATATATATATATATATATATATATATATATATATATGTGTGTGTGTGTGTGTGTGTGTGTGTGTGTGTGTGTGTGTGTGTGTGTGTGATAAGGGCAACAGTGATAATTCGAACCTAAAAATGGATAATACAAACGTGTTATAATAATAAATTAGAATTGCCTTGTATTCAATATATTGATGTTTAGGTAACTGTAGATTTTCTTAACATAGATACGTATGATCAATATAAGAGTTGAGGTTATTATTAAATTTAAAATCAAATGATGGGTTTTTTAAGATTAGGATAAAAGCTTAAACATGTAAACTAAAATGTGGTCACGTTTCGAACACTACAACACTGCTCTTCTTACAAGAACGATATCATTTTTCATTGTTTTGCCTTCATGCATCACGCACCGATTCGTCTCTATATATATTGATCGTGTTCTGGATAATAATTGAGTATAAGAAAATTATATGTATGTATGTACGTATGTACGTACGCATGCATGCATGCCTGCATGTACGTACGTACGTATTTATGTATATATGTAAACATTTTCGTTATTCCTTCAGGTATGTACTACTGCTAAATACATTATGAAATTGCCAATTCGATCATTTTTAAAACAGATTATAAATCTCTGCCACTTGCCATTTTCAGAAAATACAAATCATCAAGTGGTCAACATTAAAACGGACACACACATTGGATCTGAAGATTTTGTAGGATGTCCAAGCTAATGAAACTTCATAATTATGATACAGATTTTAGGGATACATGACTTTACAATAGATGATACAAATTTTAGGGATACATGACTTTACAATAGATGATACAAATTTTAGGGATACATGACTTTGCAATAGATGATACAAATTTTAGGGATACATGACTTTACAATAGATGATACAAATTTTAGGGATACACGACTTTACAATAGATGATACAAATTTTAGGGATACATGACTTTACAATAGATGATACAAATTTTAGGGATACATGACTTTATAATAGATGATACAAATTTTAGGGATACATGACTTTACAATAGATGAAAGCAATACATCTTAAGGAATATATACAACACGTAATAAACATCAGTTACATGTATTCGAAATTGTAAAAGGTTCATCAGGTACATTTAGTCGAAACTTTGTAACGCATTTAAAATGCAAATAAAATTCATTTTAACAAAACCCTAGTTCCTTTTGCTTCTGAAGACCAAAGAGAGTTCACTAAATGTACTTAGACTCTGTTAGCAACACTAATGTTGCGATGGTAAAAATAAACAACAGTTCTAGCCCCTGATGAATGTCCTTAAAGTTGTGAAATCGTGATCATCTGGAATTGCTTGCATACCTCTTTACAATATTAAATATGATTTTCAAAAAATAGCTACCTAAAATGAAACGCATCACTTGTGCAAACTCGAAACTTCCCTAGTCTGTGTTTTGAATACATACGTTAAAAAGCATACAAATATTGTCATTTTTCCTAATCTTTCTTAAGCATCTGGCGAATACTTGTCGATATTCATTGAATAATATCTGCCTACAGCCACATATTCTTAAACTCAACAGCTTGGTGTTTTGCAGCACAGTAACAACTACGGTTTTTTTGTGTGCTGCGATAGTGGAGGTGAAGTAGATGCTCCATGATAACCTAACATGCTGATTGGATGACAGCATTCAAGCTACTTCCTCCTATTCACAATGTTGGCGCTGTAATCCCCCCCCCCTCTCTCTCTCTCTCTCTCTCTCTCTCTCTCTCTCTCTCTCTCTCAAACTCTAACATTAAACGCACACACTAATCATGAAGTGTGGCCGCTGTCCAACTGCAAGCAATTTAAAATAAATATTGACAATGTCTCGTCAGTTAGATAAGAACCATTGTATAATTATTTTCAAAGAACAGACTTATCAGATGACTGATAATCCCAGGTATGATCGATAACTCCAGGTATGGTAACTCCATGTATGATAACTCCAGGTATGGTAATTCCAGGTATGATAGCGACAGGTATGATTGCTACCTGTATGATAGCTACAGGTATGATTGCTACATGTATTACATGTATGATTGCTACCTGTATGATTTGCTACCTGTATGATAGTTACAGGTATGATTGCTACATGTATGATTGCTACAAGTATGATTGCTACAGGTATGATTGATACAGGTATGATTGCTACATGTGTGATTGCTACAGGTATGTTTGATACAGGTATGATAGCTACAGGTATGATTGCTACAGGTATGATTGCTACAGGTATGATAACCACAGGTATGATAGCTACATGTATGGCTACTACCACCATCTGCGCTCACTAAAAGTAAATTTTTGTCAAAATTATTCCAGCTTAGAACGTTTGGTCATTAAATGAATCTCATGGAGTATTACAATACGAAGATGAATGGAAACCTGATAGAGTTGACAAAAAGAACAACAACAAAGACATGTGTGAAGCAAAGGTCTAAAAATTATTTTGTTCATTCAAATACAAAGATAAAGATGTAATTAATTCAATTTCTACAGAATTTTCAGATACCATACCATGATTAAATATGGCTACGCACATCAACACAAATATATAGCTGTTAAACATTTAATTAAAAAGTAGTTGGAAATATGGACACAATACAAATTAAACATATATATGAAATATTTTGCCATTTTAAAGATTATAAAATTTAAATCTTATTATCAGTTGTTGTAATTGGCATTATTTCTTGCAATCGGCAATTGAGACAATAATGAAAAATAATTTACAAATCACATTATTACTTTAAAGAGAATGCTAGGAATGCATCTACCTACAATGAGTGCTAGCTTGGTAACATTGAAGCATATGGCTTTAAAAAAGTCAGAAGAAAATAATGAATCTAGAAAACGATTCCATGAGTGCATGAACAGAGTCACATTGCAAATACTATAAAGATATGTATCGTTATTCAGCATTTCTGTTTTGCCCCATTAACACTTTCCTCAAATACAATTAATAATTTTTCGATTGATTTTGCTGGCTCTCCTATACATTGTATTGCACTAATGAAATAATTGTATCTGTTTTTCATGGTCAAATAAATCATTTGATGAACAGAGAATTAATAATTGACCAACTTCTCCATCTTTCATACATATTAGCTTTCTCATGGAAAAGCAAGTAGGTGGTAATATCCTCAGCGTTATGTCGAATCTAAGATTTGTTTAGCATTGTGCATTATCGTGAATTGGCATCATTGTCGTGTCTTTGCTTTATGATTTCGTTGTAGTGATGTTACTCAATTCCATTTTTATGTACCTGTGTGTTATTATGGTAAAGTAAGTGTTCATCTAACTTTCAAATAGTGTTGCAAATTAAATACAGAAAGAAAACGAAACCAAAATTGACAAAGAACTACAAATTTTAATAATAATGCTGACATACATGCATTTGAACTTCGCATATAACAAGAAAAAATAAAAAGCCACAGCCAAACATTCAAATAAAGAGCAAGACGAATATACAAAATCACAAGATGGTGCAAGCAAACAACATAAAATAAATTTACAAATTTCACTCAAACGAAATATATTGTTGCATTAGTGGAAGTATTGCTGTTTCAATTTGCATGTTGCTTGTTTGGTTAAAACAGAAGTTATTTCTTGACAACTTGCCTTAAACACACTTTCATGGTTAAAAAGATGTTGAAATTAAAAATGGAAAATCATCAAAAAATAAAACTAAAGACATGATCTGTATACAAATGTGTCACTGAAATGCTTTATCATTTCTCCAGCTAAGAAATAGTAGAACTTTTAGAGGCAAGTGTAGCAAAGCAATGCATGAGGTTTATCAAGCCGCACTTAAATCTGCTAGCACAAATGCGTATAACATGCTTTCAAAATGCTTTCCTATGATATAAATAGACAAACAGGGATAAATTGCAAAAGTAAATATTCTATCTGCTTAGTTCAAAGTAAAGAACCTAATGGGATATGGACTTTGAATTTTGAGCTTGGTAGATGCTAGATAAGTTAAAGTTCAAAACAGTATGGAAATAACAGCAGCCGGATTGTAACTGCTGCAGTAATATAAACAGATTCATTCTTTGTAGCATATGTTGAGACAAATATAAAGGATTCTATTGAAGAGCTCGCAAGAACAAATGGTATAAGTGTTTTTATACATGATATAGTAGAATATGCCTCTGGTAAGGTAATAAATATTGATGACATGAATCGAGATGAGTAATACTGACATTAATGGTGAATATGGTATTTTGATCACGAACAATTACAACTGGTACAAATAAAATAACAAATGTAACCAAAATAAAAAGAAACAAAATGTAAAAAATCAAAAGGTCATAAAAGGAAGTATTAAAAAAAATTTCATCTAAGAAGGGAAGAATTGAAAGAGACGTTTAGGAAAATGATTAATGCTATTGTTAAATAGGTTAATGCTATTGTTAAATAGGTTAATGCTATTGTTAAATAGGTTAATGCTATTGTTAAATAGGTTAATGCTATTGTTAAATAGGTTAATGCTATTGTTAAATAGGTTAAACATAGCAGCTTCTTTAATGGTTGTCTGAGTTTTGGTTGCTTTAATATTTTCTGAACAGTGGAATGATATAACAAATTAAGATTTACATTCAAATGTATTTAATGTTTCCAAACAAAGTTGATAATATAAATGTTATGCTAACAAACTGAGTTGCCTAGAACAATTGGTTGTATGTAGTTCCATATTTCTAATGAACGAAACAAGTATAGAGATTTACCTAAACATAGTCAAACAAAGAGCGACTTCAAACGTTGACAACAAAGAAACTGTAAATGTCAGATTTTTCAGACGCATATCAAAAGTTGAAATTACCATTTGTATGAATGAAACTGTGGATACAGAAATTACAGAGCGAAATTGTTCGGTCTGCAAATCTACAGAGGTATAAACAGATGTTGAAACGGTTTCTGGTTCATAAAAATATAGAATATGTACATTTTTCACCACCATATCAATAACACCAATAACTGATATAACGAATCTGTTTGCATTTACTACGGTCTCTACCTGTCACAAATGTGTATTATGGCGGAGTTTGTTACGTGCGATGTTAACAGTTCCTTCAAGTAACTGGATGGCGGTAGCATAACATGATTAAATAAGAGCAGAAATGTTGAAGATGGAAAAGTGATAGACACATTGCATGCTAGAAACACATATCGTTCACGTTAAGTAAACAACATAATATGGCTGAAAGTTGAAACTCATTATATGTTCCTCGTAAGTTGGTTTGAGGTTTTAAATGCAATGTTTATCGCTTATAACATGATATAATTCAACTTCCAAAATAGTGAAAGGTATTACTAGCAGACTTGAGACACGTTTATTGTCGCTGAATAGAAACCGGGTGGATTTGGATTAAACAAATAAATTTAAGTCAATATGTGAAAGAGGAAAATGTATGAACTTAAAAAACAAAAATATATGAAGTACAAAAATACAATGATTCTCATGCGCTCTCAACATATGATTGATCCAATCACCCTTTACAAACATTCGCACATTGAAAAATAAACCAAACATATTATATCTATCTACAGATTCAAGAAACCTCAGCTTCAAATAATAGTATGCACTGTAAGATATTCATACAATTGCACGTATAGACTAGGATTGAGATTCAAACAATCTCAAGTTTTCAAATACGTTTCAAATGTTCTGCACTGTAAGTGAGATTTACAAATCTCCTGGAATACAACTAAGATTCAAAATAATCTCATGTAAATAAAATTTACCAATTGAAACAACAATTGGAACAAACATATGCTTCTTGACCCTTGTACAATCGTATGATTCATACACTGATAAAACGCACTATTTCACCACGTCTCTTGGGTTGGCCCACACTTGTATCGGCCGCTCGCACCCTTCATGGGTCCACTACATGTACAGTCATACGTATACACGTACAGACAGCAGACAGCATCCTTGTATTAGCCACGTCTACAAACTCATTAAACTTCGCATATCGAATGAAATATAAATTTAACACTCACCCCTATGGCTATAGAATACAATGGAGATACGTGCACTCCTCGACAAGATCCAGAACGAACAGTGTGTCGGTTATACATTGATCTTGTTTTAATTCATTGGACAGTGGATAATATTCAGGGTAAAATACTCGTGCATATCGTGATTTTAATGTCCCTCGTCGCAAGTAATTTCCGGCGAGACATATGTTGGTTCCGTCACTTACCGGGATAAAGAGTTGTTCAACCTAGATAACGTTGTACGCATGCACAACGAAAAACAGTCAAAAATGTCTCAGGCTGAACAAATTGTTTTTCTCTTTCTAATTATGTGACATGTGTATAGTAGTCTCTGTAAACGTTCGATTTAGCTATATTATATAATTTTCTTTAAGCAACAGTATTTCCTGTTTTCAAAATATCAATTGTAGGATCTCTTCTAGTGACTTTTCATACTTTGCCGCTAAATTAACATTTAACATATTTTATTTAGGCAGTATTGAGAAATGCAAACGTATATTGCTTCCAACTGCACAAGAATCTTCAACAATTGTACATAATTCTAACTGTTTTGACTAGAGATTATATCAAAATAAGTATTTCACAGAATTTAATATTGTGCAATGAATCTCGAATATAATTAGATGATTAATCTTAAAAAATGTTACATTACGGTACGTGTTCAAACCATATTCTTTACAGCTAAACAGTCACTCTTGTTCCATCCGGAAGTAATTAATCTGTCATTCATAAATGGCAGTCAGTCTGTCTTAGCAAAGAAGATAATTATATTCCTGAAAAATCGTACCAGACTCTATTCAATTTACTAGCACTATGATCCGTGATTAACACTGTGTTAAAGCAACCCCAAGATTTGCTTGTTAGTAACTTTAATTTTATTTTCCTATTTTTGACGAGAAAGGGCAGAGCCTATGATTTGCAGTTTTGATCTTTATTTTTGTCGGGAACAGAAGGCTACCAAATTATTGATACATTATTAGACGTTTACTATATATGTGACGAGCATTCCAATGTAACTAATGTTTTTGGTAAGAAAGAATTGTTATCTGACATTAAGCCTTCTTTTTGTGACTCCGTTATTCTTGTGGAGTGCTGCAAAAGTAGTAATGTGATACATTCGGATTTCATCCAGTGAATAATTTATCACATAACAGCATTTTCCAAAAGAAATGATTCAAAACGGAATGAAGAAAGGCGAGCGCTCTTTTATGCGACACTGAGTAGACAAAGAGTGCATTAGATACAAACAAGACTCTGCTGGTCATCAGCTTCGGCGCTGGAGTACACTAAAGAACAAACCTAGGTCAAAGAGAAACCCAGCAGTTGCGTATTTCCACACTAATTTGTAAACATAATACACGAAATGGAAAACATCATGTACGTCAGCTATGCTTTTAAGAAAAAAAAATCCTAACGTTTAGGACGAATATTGCATCATATCAAACACAAAATGCGAATACCCTCTCACATACGGATTATCTGCCGTATCCGATATTGCGTAGTGTTGACTTCTTACGTTTACAAATGTGATGGGATCAAATATTGTGTAAAGACGGTCGACCCACGGAAATAGCCGATCAAGCTTGGTATAATTTATACACGTGTGAAATGTTCTTAATTCAAGGAGGAACTTACGTGGCTCATAATATGATGAAAAGTTGATACTATCTGGTTGTAATGGAAAGCAAGGATGCTTGGGGCCATTATCTTTCAACACAATATTATTCAGATGATTTGGTATATATTACCTTTTGCACGTATGGCAGTATTGGAGCCTTAAGCAACATTGTGTTGAACGCGGAACAAATTTATCCTCTATTTTATCCGATTAATTGCTATAAATTTGTTACCAGGCACGTACCTTCTATTAATTAATCAAAAAACAAGCGTATCCCCTCTGACTCGTGGGATTTTCCTGGATGAGCAAATACATTTATCTTGCTTGAAGAGTTTTAAGTGAAGTCATTAGGATTGTAGGGTAATGTAGGGTTAAAGTTGAAAATGATATTCTAATTCATCAAACATTCAATTGACGTTATGAATCATAACAATGTTGAAGAATTTTCAATTTTTCATTTATTACAAATGCTTGTTTAACGTTAGAACGGTTTTGTTCCAATGTATGTACGTGTGTGTGTGTGTGTGTGTGTGTGTGTGTGTGTGTGTGTGACTAAAACACTTGTGTGTTCATTAGTACTTTCAAGATTTGACTACTGTAACTAAATTATATATGGTTAATCTCAATATCTACTCCAGAAACTTCCAAAAGTTCAAAACACAGCTGATCGGATCATCTTTAGAGTACCAACAACAGAGCACACCTCATTCAAGTTTGCTCAAGGCGATGCAGCTGAGTTCTTTAGTTGGCTTAATTTATAAATATTTCTCTAAGTAAAGACAAAATTTTACCAAATACATGTGTTTTTGTATGTATATCGAAACACATAAAAAAGTGAATCAAATATATTCCTTGTTAACGTATATCAAAAAATGAAGTCAAAATAAGCCAAATACATTTGTGTTTCATAATAAATGTTCGGCATCTACCTTTGTAAGGCCTGAATGGACTTTACCTATCGACTTTATATCATTCAGGATGTTTATATATGTGATAATATATAAATCATATCACACCAATATAATGGCAGTAAACAGTGGTATAACGTAAGTAAAATAGCCAACAAAACTTGTACAAGCGAAGTAAATGAGTCTACATTTTTGAAACAGCTAGCAATTCATCTTCATCATATTTACTTGTTTAAGACTAGTATGTATTAATGGCATGCACGAGGTTGTGTTCATTAAAACGTATTGCTATCCTTCCATTATGCGTCATTTGAAACCAGAAGATCGTACTAGTATATTTCACTAGTATTAGCTGCTGAATAGTCTCAACAAATTATTGATTGAAATTTAAACAACAATTAAAATATTATAATGGTTTCATTATGGTTGAAAAGCTTTAACATATATATATATATATATATATATATATATATATATATATATATATATATATATATATATATAAAGTTCACAATCATTCAGCCTACCTTTGGATGGAACTTGACAATTTGGTGTTATAACAATCACGATTTGTCCAAATACTGAAACAATGACGTCCTTTGTGACAAAACAAAGTGGTTATAAACAACATTTAGGATAACTTAATATTTCTTTAAAATCTCACATTCTTAGCATCAACTTTCAAATTTGTGAAGCTGCGTTTAAGTGTCACATAAACTGGTGTCAACTGCGTAAGAACTAACACCTGAAAGAAAAATATGTTTTAAATACATTAATGCCCTTTATTAACCTCAATGCGTCGTTTGTTGCATTAAAAATCCATCGACAAACACTTATTATGGATGATAACAAGTAAACAAATCAGCAAAGAGTTGTTTGAACGTAAGCTATACTGAATGCCGATACTTTAGTAATTTTTAACATTAGTGCCATGATTGGCAGAGAGTTATCACCGTTAATCCATCAGTTAAAGAAACAGCAGCCTATCTTCATGTCAAGGAGAGGTAGTTTAGATCCCTGAATGAAAGGATGCAAGCAGCATGACGTATGATGCTACGTGACTACAAAAAAAATTGAGTTAGGGTTATTTTCTCTAATTATTCTTTATGTCGATAATTACACCCTACGAAGCCAGTTAGGCTGACATATCTTACAGAAGCTGCATTTCTTACCTAAAAGATGCTTTTGGCCTGCTGAGCACATCGTCTGTTCTACAACGTCATTTGTGAATAATAGCTGGATTTAATTCTCAGCGAATTAAATTTTTTGTTGTTATATGAGTACGACAATGATGCATACTAGACCTGAATAATTGTCAGAAGACACAAATTAATTAAATAAAATCGATATCAGCACATACCATTCCCAATATAATGTATGATTTATATATTCTACTTTGCATAAATCACAATTATTGGTCCAATAAGAATTTTCTATATCTGTTAATAACGGACTAAACTATATGTGCTGTAGTTTTTTTTTATAAATGTTTTAAAATTTATTTGGGTGATCTCAAGTTAGCTTGTGTTGTTGTATTTTAATCATACTTAGAGAAGGCCATTCGTATAGTTGTTACTTTTTGGATTCACTTTCACACTGTGAACGTGTGGTATGAAATATCATCATCTTCAGACATGTTTATTCTCAAATCTACAGCCTCAAAGTGAAGAAAAAGTTATAGAAGATAAGACGTGCATTGACAAAGGTAACGGGGTAAATAGAGGCGCTAAAACTAGAGAACTAAACCGGTAGGATAAAAGTCAAAGAAAGGTAATAGAGGAAATTTCCATGCTGATAATATCTTAACTGATGAAATCAAAGTAGCCTGAAAATCGAATGGTCAAAAAAAAGCGAAACATTTTCATGGAATATGTATGGGAATATTTACAGAAAGTATGGATACAACAGTAATTCATGGAATATGTATGGGAATATTTACAGAAAGTATGGATACAACAGTAATTCATGGAATATGTATGGGAATATTTACAGAAAGTATGGATACAACAGTAATTCATGGAATATGTATGGGAATATTTACAGAAAGTATGGATACAACAGTAATTCATGGAATATGTATGGGAATATTTACAGAAAGTATGGATACAACAGTAATTCATGGAATATGTATGGGAATATTTACAGAAAGTATGGATACAACAGTAATTCATGGAATATGTATGGGAATATTTACAGAAAGTATGGATACAACAGTAATTCATGGAATATGTATGGGAATATTTACAGAAAGTATGGATACAACAGTAATTCAAGACGTTTAATCGGTTTCATCAGAAAAAAACTGAATGCGGCAATGTTCCAGAATTAGCCTTTGTTCCATAAATCCTGCAAGGTGTGTGTAGCAGTGAATGCATCACCAGAGGCTATTTCCAAACCATACATATGAACGTGTTATGGGATTTGACAACTAAGAGACATGCTTAAAGTGAGTTTTGGTTTTTTAGTTGGCGTATGCGTTTGTAGATTTAAGTCTGCAAACATTTATTTCAGTTTTCATAGTTTATCTTTACTGGGAAAGTAAAAACGATATTAAAGAAGGAAATATTCGGAACATACGAACATTTCTTTCTTCCAGGGGTTGATGGGAATGCGTAATATCGAGCCTAAATATTTGGAATATTGGAAACTTTTTTTTATCCCACACCAGTGTGGATAGGATTAATCATGATACCTAGTCCAGAGTAAATTTCCGGATAACACCACCTGGTGAGAGAGAAAAAGGTGCTCTCCATTGATATAAAGTTTCCACTCTCCAAAGTCATGGATTCTAAATATTTTGATGCAATGCGAGAACAGAATCACTATTCAGCTCGTTTAGAGTCTTGCCATATAAAACACGTTAGAGCTAGGGCCTGTTCTGTGTTTTTGATTTACAGTGACTGTCTCTGTCCTGCATCTTGACTGCCCCAGTAAATCGTAAACGTATCGAAAGTACTTGAAAAATCTAAACCAAAAAAAAAGATTACTCGAACTTAGTCATTATTACAAATGAGGGCATAATCACTTTACAAGTTTAATATTTCAAGCAAATTATGTGCTTTTCGGTGGTAAGTTGGTGCAATTAATAGATGTTTTATGATAGGGAACAGCCTGGCGCGTCTTGTAGCTTTGCTGTGAAAACCACGTAGTACTTCAACACAAGTAATGCCTCCAGAACGACTGCTTGTTAACTGTTGCAATACGTCGTAAAACATTAAAAACAGCTTGAAGATAGAATTATGAGAAAAGTATTGGAAAGTATGACTTCAAATTTGGGTTGACTCATTATTGTATAGAAATTCAAATTTTGTCTGACCCTTACGTGTATAGATTTTCTAAGTCGGGTTAACGTCTAAATTTATATATATATATATATATATATATATATATATATATATATATATATATATATATATATATATATATATATATATATATATATATATATATATATATACACACACACACAAAATCAAACTTCGGCTGAATACGAATTGTACAAATGTACAATAGTAGATTAACTTATAATTAAATAGACATTCAACATTGGGGTGAGTGATGATTCAATAGACACTCAAAATTTAGAATTTGTAAATGTGTCCAAAATTAGAATATTTGTTGCAATGAGATGATATCCTCCACGATATGCGTTTTCTTTTAGACATAAATGTACAACAACGAAATATATGTAAATCTAGGGTTACTGAAGTGAGCATAAAGGAGAACTTTCCTGAAGATCAGTTTTATTTGTTACAGTTACAACATTTTTGCTTCATCAATTGAGATCTGCTTTAAAAGGAATTAAAGCTTATTTGCCAAGAGATTAACTCAGTATTTTATGACAATTGTAAAGCCTTTCTCATCTAATTAGTTTTGGGAAAGCTATATAGATCAAGTTAGCCTTAGATATACAGCAAAGCGTTTCCACAATATAGAATCGCAAACATTAAGAGAGTAACTAACAGTAAAATACAATATAAAGGAGACCTATGCTTTAAATATTACATTACTTAGCACATTTGTTCTCCTTTCTTAAATATCAAAGTTCGTGATAATACATTTCTAAGCAGCTCTGATAGCGGAACACTGATCATACGAATAGGGTTACATTTTGTATTATGATAGAAATATACGTCATGTTAACAAATCGAAATAGCAGTTTGTCTTTTATTATCTTGTTTGCAGAATGTAAGGTTTCCATCTGAAAGTGACATTTTTATAAGTCTTTGCGGACGAGGATTACTCTTTGTGTACAATCTCTCTTGGGTCTTAAAAGCATGCCGACGAAATTTTTGACAAGTTGGGGCAGGGAATGACAACATTCAAGATAAAATTCAACCTCTTCCTCATTGTGCCATTGAAATTATTTTGTGAGTGAAAATGTTCATTTGAAACTAGTAACATTAAATTTTGTATTCCAAAAAACGTCTTTTAAATTCAAGTGTTGAAAGTTGTTTCCCCTTTCTGGAAATATGACACTGTTTTGCCAGCGGGGAGTTAAGGACAAACGTATACATACATGTGCTTTCAGAAAAGGTATCATTGACAGAGGCTCCACTGACGAGCGGAGCTATTTACCCATTTGGCTGCTCAGGTATTCCACTTTGCTCGCCTTTCCAACCATTGGCTTACTATCGTACCTTTAGGGAAAGCCAGGCCATTTTATCACGCTATTGTTCGACATGGCGATGATCGCGTCCGCTTAATATGTGGTTAAATCCAACTGAACGGAATACTGTTCTCTGATTGGTTAAAAGAAAATGATGTCCTGCATTTACTTACATGTTTTTAGTTGGCCAATGAGAAGGACGTATTCAATTCAGAGCGTTGCCCTTACATATTAAGCGTGAGTGACCATGACCATGTCTAGCAGTAGCTTGGGAAACTTTTGGATACGCAACTAAATTCGAATGCTTGAGATAAACATCGGTACCAAATTTATTACGCCACGCGCAATGTAGCTTGAAATGGCATCGTTGATTCTTAAATAGGGCGCGAGAAAGGAATAGGAGTGTCCTCCCTTGTATTATTGTATACATTGTATGACTGAAAGTTAAATTGTAAGTAACGATACGAGACCCTGTTGATTCAATTAACATTGGCATAGAAGTGATGCCACATCGATAGGAAACCTTTTAAGAGATCTGTTTCTTGATCTCGCAACTGTTAATTTTCAGCACGTAGTTATTTATTTGGTCCGTAAGCGTCATGTGTGTGTTTCATGAATCTAGTGACGTTGCTAAATACGCAACCTTCACATCAGAAATCATCGATGCTAGATATAGTTTGGGGGGGGGGGAGGGGGCGCTAAAGAATGAATCTTTTTGTTCGTCTAAGGTGGCGTCGTTCGAGACGAAGAGAGTAGAACTATCCCTGCAAATGGAAATGACTGAACTGCAGTCCAATAGCATGTTCGATCATGGCATCTCTATATATCTGCATTGTTTCCAATAAGAACAAATCTCGTTTGTTCATGTGTGTGCCATAGCTCTCTGCAAACATTCACATGCAGTCATAGACAAATATGATAGTATTGCTGACCAGTATAATGAAGAATTGCTATAGGAAGGTAGTTATGTACTCTTATTACCAAAATGATTGCTATTTACAGGATGTTTTAAAAACACGCGGAGGCACTCTGAACTAAAGGAAGTGCATCATTTGTAGTCATTTTCATTAAAACTTTGAACTGGCCATCACTTTGGGCATGCATACTGAGCACTCACGTGACCTATGAGTCAACTCGAGATTTCCTAGGATACAAAAGGTTTAGTGAAAGTCATAGTACATGTTGCTCACAGAGAAAGCATAATATTTACAGCATAAGCTACCACAAAATATGAAATCAAATCTAGTGTGAATAGATATGCCAAATTGTTCAAAACAGAATTTAGTTTTGAATATTTTCTAATGCACTGTGATATAACTCACAATTATATTGCCATGAATGTACAAAACAAACATTTAACATATGGGTACCATGTACTATATTTGAATATTAGTATACATTAGATTCATTCCCTTAGTTATGAATTAAATCATACCGTAATCAATGAGAGTATTGTTATGACTATGCGGTCTTCAAGAGAATAACCGAACAAAGTAAAACCATCAAGTTTAGTACAATTTAATAAAATAGTTTATTCCCTAAGATCTAAATCATGTAAGAGGAGATTTCAGTATAATTGAATCCGAAATAGTCCTAAATGGTCTATCACATGTCCAAAATAATAGTGTTCCGAATAGACTACAGGTCTTGTTTGTGCTGAGAACCGTTTCTTTGAATATGGTCAAGTGCCAAAAATCCTGCTGTATCACGATGATGTACCCCAGAATGAATTCACACTACAGTCATATGAGCAATTTTCAGTTGTAATATATAATTTCAAAATCTGATTCCTCCCAAACAAAACAATAACTACTTATGCAGACTGAAAATAAAATAAGAACATCCATTGTGTCGCACACCCTCGCATTGTCTAACAGTGAGTGACAATGAGTACAATTCTACTTTTTCAACCCCATAATAAAATGAATGCAAAAATACGACAACAAGATCATAGGAAACTATTAATTATTAACATAAATTAAACTAGACGTTCTCTAATTGATTAATATATAATTTATTGATATGTACTACTTTGGAAGCAGAGATATGCAAGCACTCTCATTTTCACGTCGTGTCTGGTTTATAGTTGAGTAGTCCAGTTAATTAGACATTGAAATGCAAATTGCCATAACTGTAAATGTATTGTGAAGCAAGGATGTGATTGTAAACAATGAACTCAAAACCGCAACCATTAGATTTCAAGCATTTGCTATTTAAATAATTTCCTTATAAATTTTGCAAATTGTCATGGACTAAATTGATTTGTTTCTGTTCCATTATAAGCCATACCATATATGTGACATGCAATGATTCTTAAAAAGCAACAGGCTCACATGGGTAGAACATTGCAAGTTGGACTGACTGATGATTTAAACTCCTGACACACACGTATCTATGTTTTGTAAACATAGAAGACATTAGACATGGATGAGAGTTGATCGAAAAATGAAAACGTAACTATATATATGGCTCTGTGTGATTAAATAAATGTTTTTCACCCTTACTTTGACTCTGGCTTGACTCTGCTGGAACTCTTACTTCTGATTGGTCATCAACGTAACTGCAAACTCTGATTAGGCATTAATTTAACTGCAGCGTCTGTTATGTCATTAATTTCAATGCAGCGTCTGATTGGTCATTAATTTAATTGCAACGTCTGATTGGTCATTAATTTAACTGCAACGTCTGATTGGTCATTAAGTTATTAAACGTTCAGAACTAACATGTACGCCGATTTGATTTTTGGATGATGTATACGTTCTTTCTCAAAGATCAAAATGTGTTAGACTGAGATAAGAGATAAGTTACAAGTGAGAAGTAAATCAATATTCTTTGAGTTTAAAACGAGTATTGGACATTTAATTGAATGACTTTATGTTCTGAAGTTTATGTTATTGATAAATCGACAACAGATTAATTTGCTTGCAACGTTTGTTAATAGAGGATTTTAAATACTGAAGAAAATATACAAAAGTTACAATTCCTGCAAGTAGCTGTATAATTCATGGGAAGAAATGTTCATTCCAATATCACTGGATCAGCATTTATAGAAAGAATTCATAGCGATAAAGGTATTACTTGACATAAAGTAAAGATATTAGACTCGGAAGTTCAGAATGTCCAGTGAGTTGGATTGAATCAGACAGAAATGAAGTATTGCGAAATCATAATACAGATGCAGCTCATGATGTCAAGTAACCAGTTCTACGCATCCCTGTGATGACTTTGTCAAATATGCCTTAATTATATTTGTAATTAAAGATGTAGTGAGTTGAACGGTAACAGTACGAAGATGTTTTATATCACGTGATCGATCATGATTTAATAGCAAGCTCAAAAACATGTTAGACATAAATACCAGTTTGCACATAAGATTATCTTATATTTGAAACCGAAATCTTTAGATAAAACACTCCTCAGACTGTTACGTCCAAGATTTAGAAAAAGGCTGAACGTTCTGTGTCCACATTGGTAACAGTCATATTGAGTAACCTCTCCTTGATGCCAGGAATTGCGCCACATTCTGTGAAATCATCAGTTAATACTTCCTTTCGTTGCAGTAGCACGCTATCTACAGACAGAGAAACCCAGCAAAAATGAAACAAATTGGAGGAGTTTCGTCTTCAAAAGGAAGTATATGCCATTTTAAATTTCAAAAGGAAGTATATGCCATTTAAAATTTCAAAAGGAAGTATCTGCCATTTAAAATTTCAAAAGGAAGTATATGCCATTTAAAATTTCAAACGGAAGTATATGCCATTTTAAATTTCTAACGCTCCTATTCTTTCCTTAGTCGACGAAATATTTGCTGACTTTTTAGTGTAATCAATATGCCGTATTCATAAGCTTCATTGCTAATGGTACGTGCCTGGACGGGTCGTGACTTCGTCCCCTCCCCCTTGGCATAACCATAATAATTAGTGCAGATACGGTGCGTGCGAAAGATAACTAATTCCTTGATAGATAAAACTAATTTAGTTTTGCTGCATAAATTCCACTACATCTGAATACATATAAGTAAGATTTATATATTATCTTGTCATAACGTCTTCTCCATTATTATATAATTGACGCTTCACTGATTGTTCGTGTAGAGAACGTCGTTGGGCCTTTTCAACAGCTGGCAATGACTCACAATTAATATTGTAGCGTCTAATTGGGAAACATGAAATTACGACGATTCGATGGCCTTGATCGCTCTCGGTTAATATAGTGTACACTTTTATAAGCCTCGTTTAAATATACATATACATATATATATATATATATATATATATATATATATATATATATATATATATATATATATATATATATATATATATATATATATATATATATATATATATATATATATATATATATATATATATATATATATGTGTCCTCCCACTGTTACCGCTCTTTGGCCATAAACTAAATATCATAAAGAAGCAAAACCAAAACGTTTTGTAAAACCTAACACGTAATTTCATTTATCAAAGTTATACAATGAAAATGTAAGAGGAACTTACATTATACTGACTTGAATACAAAATAATCCTAAAATTGTGATATTCATGTTTAAAGGAATTCAGTATTCTAAATGAATTCTAGACCCTCGAATAAAATTGTCTGCCAAAGTCCTGATGTATCACAATGACATTGTCCAAAACTCCCGTGAATAAGACACAATAACCCCAGAATAATATTTTATTCCAATGAGCACTAAGAAGTACCAATGAATAATTTTTTTTATTATAAAAATTCCTCTTCAATATTATTTAAATAAATAGACTATTAACTACATCTGGAGACTGTTACTTCAAGAATATAAGAAAAACTCCCGACGAAAATGATCATCTCTGCAGACTTCCATACAAGCATAAGCAGTGAAAACGCATTTTGCTGCTACTTGCTACGTGACGTTTCCCACATCATTAAAGACCCTATCTGACCTAACCCATCCAATGGAAGCTGAACTTAATTCGTCTTAGAACCCAACAGCTAATGATAAATTACCCCAAAGTTGTCAACATATTTTTATTTTGAATATTATTATTAATCTACGTTAGCAAATATTTATAAATGCTACGCAATATACACTCTTAATATCTCCAAATAGAATCTTGATCACTTGTGCAATGTTAGCTAATTTTTTAACTATAGGTGATAATCACATTTTACAGGTATAAACAAAACTTACACATCATATAGATACCCTTATATACCTAGAGTTAAAAAACATACTCACAACATAAGTCTGTTAATCATTCCTCATGTGATAGCTTCTGGTAAGCAGTCGTAATATTCTTTAGCAATTTCTTCTTAGGAAAGGTAATACACTATTATATTTGTGACAATTGGTTAAAATGTTTTACTATATATACAATTATACCTATACTGTACTCCATAACACTCTCGTTTCACAAAAGACATCTACAATGTAAAATATTAAGAAACGAGATGAAAAACAAGTGAAAAACGCAGAGGAGAAATAACAAACAGAATTTTTAAAATCATCGTAGATTAAAGCCTGGCTAAGGAAATTTTAAATTTTTACCAGGTGAATGAATTTTAGCGTTTGCAATGTGGCCTATGATAGCCTTTTGTAATATGACCATTTCGTTATTAGCAGATTCGGCACTCACATCATCTTTTGATAACGACTTTGTTTTTGATGCTGATACTATGTCATGCGACTGTTATTGAACAAGGTCTACAATTATATGACAAATTAACCTCTAGCATGAATTGGCCCTTATAGATTGGGATCTGTAAGACGGAGCGATATACCTAGAACAATTGGCCATAATTACATGCATTATTGTAATAAATTGCATAAGTTTTATATGTATTTTCTACTGATATTTTTTAAAATCTTATTGTGTCTTCATATTTTGGTGTTATATATTTTTTTGTTTCTCAATTTTAGTTTTCAATACCTTGATTTTATAATTTTATCATGTCTATTTATTGTCGTACTAAGATTTATAACTAGCATGTTATTAAGGGTTGATGTTAGTCATGTTACGATTATATTTTCTCGAATGCAATGTATATTGTTATACCTTAGATAGTCATTATTCTCAATCAAATCAGATTTGTTTTGACATAAAGGTTTTATTTGTTAAGAAACATATTTACCACCTACAACCTCCAGACATTTATGGAAAACATGTTTGCTTCACGTTATGCAAATCTTTATGTAGTCTAATGGGATAAATATATATTTATCAAGGCCTAAAACCTACCATTTGTCTAGATTACATTTATTGCTCATATTGTCATCATTTGGACCCATTAGGAAGATGGAATAAATGGGATACATAACTTGACACATGAACACCTTACACTAATTAAAACTAAAGCTAAAATTAATAAGGAAAACGTATAGTTCTTACTTGCAGTAATATACGTGGGGACAAAATCGTTCCAACGGAGGATAATTCAGACACCATTGTATATTTGAAGGATATGACAATCAATATTTTCGGCATACAATTGTTTTATACTACTGCTCAAAATTAGGAGAATTGTTAAATCGCAAATACAGACATTATGCCTGATTTGCAACAATGAGCAATACTTTTACGACGCCAGTTTCTTGCTATTCGCAGAACTACGAGAAATGTGTTACAAATTGAGGAAGAATAAACCCTAAGGCGTTAGGAATAATAAATATCCGCAATAAAACACATAATGTAATTCCGCTGATTGTGCATTTCGTTAGATGTTCAGTTTCAGCATCAAGGTTAGAGCATGGGTTATTGATCTGCAACAAAACATTCCTGGGCTGATTGAAACATGCAGTTAGAAGCTTACAAACGAAATAAAAACATAAGGGATATTTTAGAGAGATCCGACTATCAAACACCTTGCTGTTTTAAGTGTAAATGTGACGGTTGATATCTGTTTCTGTTTCTTTTTCCAACGGATTCATACGTAGTAGAAAACGTGAAAACATGTAGAGATTTTAAATTTAAACAACAAACATTTTAACGTACTACGCAGAATGTGATATGAATGGTATCTTGTTTAAACTGTAATACCAAATATGCAAAGGATAAGGAAAGAAAATCACGCGTTACGATAGAGAAGTATTTTTTATATTAAAATTCTCTTCAAATATTGTTTTACAAACTGTATCAAAAATCAGTTGAGAGTGACTGGCAGAGAGCATAACATCTACTGGACAAAGGAGGAGAAGAGAAAAAGAAAACAATTATGTGTTAATCGTGTGCTCCAAGCTGAAATTCAGGACAAAATTACACCAACTGTTTAATCGGTCCCAGAGGGGTAGCGATGATATTTTGCGCCCGGGGACGAACTATAAAATTGGCGCCCCAGCGATCTTGTGACCGATTTATTACCCTTGTTTACTTATTATAAAGTAACGTTGTAAGCCTCATTTTGGCGCCCCTGTACCTTGGCGCCCGGGGACATATGTACCCCCCTGCCCCCCCCCCCCCCAGCTACGCCTCTGATCGGCCCTTGATGTGGGCATTGTCTTTACTCCAAACTAATCATAAAACGAATCTTTGCTAAACATTCCTTGGAATCATTAAACAGATTCAGACACGGCTATCTCTAGCTGTCTATTGTCTAGTTTTCATAATATTAACCATACACGTACACATACAGACCAACAGACATACACTGTTCTAAAAATCAACTTAGGCCAAACGTGTGCTTGTCTACTGTGAAATACAGTAAAAGAAATAAATCATTACTGGATTATGTTGGTTAAAGAAGAAGGTGAACCAAACTTGAAGATAACTGTTATCGATTCACCAGAGATTCAATTTTCTATTATACGTGGGAGTAACATAGATTGTATTACGCATTAATATTCCATTTTATGATGCTTCAATGGGGTTATGTCCCTAGGCACTCTCTGCTTTCAATATCATTTTTTTCTTCTCTAGTTCTTAATGAAATCGAAAGCATTTACTATTTTAAAATTGTTCGAAAGCTTTCTCTTTCATACAGAGGTAACTCGCTATAAAGTACATTCCTTTATCGTTTTTCCTTTGAATGGGTCAAATATTGTTTTATCATTGCAGGCTAATTTATTTTATTTCATTTTCATGGTTCACTAGAGCAAATTATAGCGGGATTTCACATCACTGAAATCTCCATTTTTGTGTTCTAATGCAATATCAGGGCATATAGTTGTTGGAACATCCTTATTATAAGGCTGTCTTGCATATCATACAGATCATTTGTATGAATCGCATGAACGTGTTGTAAAGAGGGAGGACTGTACTTGACAGAGTCAAAAACATTTTTAAAGAATGGCATGTCTAATGGCATTCGTCTATATACTAATACAATCACCTATTACCGCTACCATATGCATCTCAAATCACGCTCACGCAAGGTCAGGGGTCTACAGCTCAAGGCACTGAAGGTTGTTTTGGCTGAGGTCGCATAACTGAAACCTTTTTATACAGCAAAAGCGGCACATATAAGAGGTAGCAAGTTGAACAAAACGATGTAGCAATCGAATTTTTATTTCAAAAAACTGGCTGACTGTGAACACAAACAATGCATTATTAATAATTTAAAAAGTTCCGGATGTTATGGGCCGCAGAAGCTATCTCTGCATGTAGCGTGTTTAAGACCTCTGCAAGACGTCTGTAATAAAGCCTATTAACCTTCAGTAACTAAAATGTTGATTGTATTTTGTTATATAGGATGAAAGGTATCACAAGAATAATATGTGGGCAAAAGATGTTCGATATATATATATATATATATATATATATATATATATATATATATATATATATATATATATATATATATATATATCGAACATCTTTTAACCATATATTATTCTTAAAATTATTAATCATTAACATAAATGAGTCTGTATCATATACATGTACTATGTACTTTATTAGTTTCTTTTAGTTTGTTTCATTATGTTTTTGTATATTCTCTCCTAAAGTTATCGTGAATGTTTTGAATATTGTTATAGTACAATTAAACAAACGACATTGGATACACGCTATTCGAAGAAGAAAATATTGTTGTAATTTGTTCGGACCATAATAATTTATTAATTGTTTTCATGTGAAACTTCAGTGCTAATATATTACTTGTCAAGTGACGAAATCAGCTTATGTAAGCTAGATTTATTAAGCTTATAATGCAACCTTTAACCAGACACGTTCAAGTATTATACCATTAGACCTCTAAATGTGTATAAATTTCCAATGGAATATGTGCTTTCGTAACACTTGATTTTTCTTGAGATCTAGCATTAAATTATTAGTCCTTAAATATTTTTCGGTATCAATTGATATTACTTGTTTCCGATAAAATAAAAACTTTACTACATCTTTCTAAATCAGTAGGAGTTTTAACAATGAAGAAAATGAGAACTGGAACTCGTTTTGTTTCAAGAAAATGTCTAGTCTATGTTGTGACTTTACGTCTCTTCAGTCATTTCGTGGAATAAAAACGGCTGAAGTAAATTAGATCATGATCGTTGTTGTCGTTCTCGTCATCTTCCCCAAAGTTACACAACAGCTATTCTGTATCTGCTATTGCAACAAAAACAGTAATAACAACTGTAATAACAACAATAATAACAACTGTAATAACAACAAAAATAACAACTGCATATTTTACTAAAATATTGCATGTGTTCCGTATTCCATGTAACTGTCTCGGCTTTTAGCACTACCACTACTACTTACATTAGTACCACTAAGACTACCCTAAATCCATGTAAGTGCCTACTTACACTAGTGCCACTAAGACTACCCTAAATCCATATAACTGCCTGCTTACATTAGTACCACTAAGACTACCCTAATTTCATATAACTGCCTACTTACATTAGTACTACTAAGACTATCCTAATTCCATATAACTGCCTACTTACATTAGTACCACTAAGACTACCCTAATTTCATATAACTGCCTACTTACATTAGTACCACTAAGACTACCCCAATTCCATGTAACTGCCTACTTACACTAGTACTACTAAGACTACCCTAATTCCATGTAACTGCCTACTTACATTAGTACCACTAAGACTACCCCAATTCCATGTAACTGCCTACTTACACTAGTACTACTAAGACTACCCTAATTCCATGTAACTGCCTACTTACACTAGTACTACTAAGACTACCCTAATTCCATGTAACTGCCTACTTACATTAGTACCACTAAGACTACCCCAATTCCATGTAACTGCCTACTTACACTAGTACTACTAAGACTACCCTAATTCCATGTAACTGCCAACTTACATTAGTACTACTAACATACTACCCTAATTCCATATAACTGCCTACTTACACTAGTGCTACTAAGACTACCCTAATTCCATATAACTGCCTTAGTTTGCACCACTACTATTATTTATACTAGGACCTATACTTATATTATAATCAGGGCCGTAGATAGTGATAACGGGCCCAGGGATCAGAAATAAAAGCAGACCGAAATTCGATTTCAGTTTAGGTTTTGGCGCCGAAAGTTGGCAAATGGCCTTTTTCGGCATAGTTCGACCTTAAACCTGAGGCCAATTAAATGCAGGATCACTTTAAATTATACTGCTTTGAATGTATTTATGTCCATAAATATATAGCAACGTAATTTCATTTTAAATCCATTTTTCAGTTTTGACACCCCTCTCCAATGATGTGATATTCGTAGAGGATGACAAAACATATCAAAAGTAAATTAGCACGTTCATTGAATTTCTGCAAGATAATCTAGATTGAAAGGCAAAGCGACAGAAACAAAGAAATTAATGAAATATTCCAGAGAACTTTCGTTCACCGTTAATATTAATAATTCGTAGTAGACACTAGCTGTAATGGTTTTATTAATGTCGGCTCTTGTATGTTGCGTCCCTTCTGTTCAAGAGGTAATTGTTAGGACTGGTCGGCCTAATTTCAGGATAATGTGACTGTGTGGGATATGATACTGCCAGTCTGAGGTACGATGCCTATGTTTTAAACATCATTATAAACTACCACGCTGCAGACATCGATGCGATATGATTGAAAAATTGCTAAAGGTACGTTAAAAATCCAAATCACACACATACACACACAGTAAATGTCGTTACATTTTATGTGGCATGTAACAAATATATATATATATATATATATATATATATATATATATATCCGTGTGAGGTAAAAAAGATATGGAAATGAATTTTAGGTAAAATGTATAAGCCAATTTTAAAACAAAAAGTCATAATTGCTGAACTTGAAACTAAATGCGAACATTTGGAAAACTTCTGCCAGTATGGCTATCTCTTTTTTATCAAACTGTTTGATACAAAAACAAAATCATTTTTCGCGTAGGTTTAATAGAAGAAAATAACTCTTCCAGTTTTCTTTCATCTTATAAAATGTTGGCATGATTTTAGCTTCATCTTACGAACTTTTGGCATGATTTCAGCCTCATCTTACTAAACTTTGGCATAATTTTGCACAAAAATTCGACGATTTAGTAACTATATAAGTTATAAGTATGACACATCGTTTGACTAGCAAACGCTCATATCTATCTACTTGCATTCTGAACCTGTCTTATCGGTCACACTGAACTATTTTCATATATTTTAATCATTGCCTATAGTCTTAACATCTTTGGTGCCAGTGGTGCGTACATAACAATAAAATACCCCGTCGTTATATACGTTTTAACAAAGACTCTTTATTCTTCCAAAACGTACTATTGACGACCTATCACTGCATTATATATCGTTCATGTAATAATGCATTCGTTCATCGATCAAAGGATAATCTTTGTTCCAAGTTGGAACAGAATCGAGATGCGTTGTACGCGAGGTGATACAGTTGTTCGTAAAAAAGTTAAAGTACGGAAAATCTATGTAATGTTGGCTGGGAGAAGGAAACGGCGTGTGTTGGCAAACTATGAAACAATCCGGATTCAGTCTACAGTCGTGCAAATAAAGAAGATTTGATATCTAGGTTGGTTTAAATTTCCCCCTCTTTCTTGTACGAAGAATGTACAATCAGTACAACATGAGACATTGGGAATCAGAATGGAAGTCGAGAGTTAATATGGATCTGCTTTAAATATTCAAACGAAGGTAAACGAAGAGGCGGGTTAAAATTGTATCATATAAAGAAGATGGACAGTCGAATACTGCTGATATAAAAGTTTACAATTAGTACATGAAAAGCATAACGACCATTCATTAAATAAATTCAGATCACAGTGATATTTATCCTTATACGTTATGACAGACATAAAATACACCAAAAAGAACAACAAACATTAAACAAACTATACTTTATTCAAGATTTCAAAATTCATAATTTGGAGGCATAATGAAAAGCAATGCATGCAAGAATCAAAAGAACGACTATGTCTTAAATGGTTTGAAGTTTGAGGGACATTAATTTAGGATAGTTGTTAAGACCTAAGTAAATTGAAACATACAGAAAGTAGTCATATTCGTTTTCAAAACCTTGAAATATTACATATTGTTCGGTATAATACTGAGAACGATATACTGACTTGTTCCGTTTGATCAAGGATGTGGTAAAAACAATAGCGTAAATCGAACACAAATTTGATATAAAATGGAACAAACGATTTGGGGAACATCTCCTTCCAATTCATTGAACGAAGCTGTATTTGGTAAACAGATGGAAATTATTTACAAGCTACACCCTTAAAATAATTGCTGATGACAATAAAGATTTTGAATTCATTGCAAGAAGGATTATTAGTGACGATGATACAGCATTTGCCTTTTGAAACATATTAACATCCAATTAACCAAATCAATTTACTATAAACTAACGATGTTAAATTTGTCAAAATGGCTGCTATCTGAAATTTGCTTTAACAATCCATGAAATAAGACTGCATGTATACTTTGTATCCATATTAAGATAAGAATTTTGCAAAGACATTTTCATACTAATTTTAATAAGACAAGCTCAAAACAAATTGCGACAAAACAATACTACTCAAAACTGTTGCAGATTTACAGGAATCCATGTTGAGATATGAAGGCTAACAATAAATATTACCAAACTAATTCGTGTTCAAAAGACAAAATAAATCGTATAGAATAATAGACATGAATAAGTCAATAATTGAGAAGGATGAACAAGCATTATCTATATCTAGTAAAGAGTATTAAGTAGTAAGACCCATTCACAAGTACAGACAGACCAGTAGAAAGTAAGTTACAATAATGTATACTAATTGCGATAGCATTTTATTTGGCAAAAGTAACTAAGATTTCCATTGGTCAGAGTCATACCACGTGATCGGGAGGAGCTACGTTAATTTCAGTATTAAGTGTCAGCAGAAAATACTTCTGTGAATAACGTCACGTGTAAGGCAAAATCGCAAACACTGCAAGTGAAAATAAACGCACCGTCAGCTTCAAAACCAAATAGCAGTCTTACAATTTGTGTTATAAAAAAAGAGATTAAATTTGAGTTTGAAATACTAAAACAACAATTTATTATATTGTTTTGTAAAATTAATCTTTAACTGTCTATATTCTTGAAAGGATATGGAAAAAAACGTTGCACCTGGGATAGGTCAAGGTCAATGGTCTCCGGTATTATCCGTCCAACTGCTGTATCTAAAATTGTGAAATTTTGAAAATGTTTGCCTTATCCCTTATCAGATCGATTTCCTGCACAAAGAATATGCAAACTTTGACCCATACATACATGACAAGCCTTTTAAAGTGGACATAATATGACGAACTGAGTTATTCAAACAATTTGAATGAAACAAGACCAGTTCAGTTTCAAGATGAACAACAAGATGACAAAAGGACCAAAACACTTTATATCTTTGAAACACAAGGTATATACATTGCTAGCAAAAACTGATCATGCATACAATTCCATCAAGGAAAAAAATATAAGAACGTGAAAGAAGAAATCTGATAGACCAACACTAACATTAAAGAGATTTTTAACAGTGGCTGATAATGGTGAGCGCCAAGCGAAGTAGATGCTAGTACCATTTGTACAAGTCTTCGGCATGACCCGGCCGGGCTTCGAACCCGCGACTTTGACAAGTGAATTTATAGCTAACTTTCGTTAAATGATGTGTGGTTGAAGAGGAATAAGAGAAGAAGTTGCTATAGTGTTCCATCAAAAGTCGAAGATGATTCATTCGTAGACAGCATTTACAAGAGCGAATTTAAACGAATTATAATTACTTGTTTGAGATAGAGAACAAAGCAAGCAATATCAGTACACCAGCATTGACTGAAATACTTGTAATGAGCTGCATTTTGAAGACAAGTGGACAAATAACTTACTTCCTTGTTCAAAGTATCTTTTGTTCTTTTCTTGCTGCTTTGACATTAGTGGGTGTTTTATTTCCAATTGTTATTGGAGGCATACACAAGCTATTTAGCAGAATTGGACTTTAACAAAGCTTGATATGCTATACGAGGGCCTTCTACTATTGGACTGTAGTTCCAGTGTTTCCTCATGGTCCACAAAAGCACCATTGTAATTTTGCCTGTGCGTAATATCAATTATATATCTCTAAAAAATTAACTACCTTATTTGCAGGCATGTATTGCTCAGGTATACGAATATGGTTTCCACATTCAAATGTAGTTCGTTGTAATTTGCTTCTAATGTTTCAGTTCCTTTAATGTGAAATCAATTTAACACAATTTCTTTATAAAACGCTTGCTTCTCTGATATTTGCGTTTTATTGTCTATTTCCGCTATCAAATGGTGTTTACGCTGCACATTGTCCCTGACCCAAATTGACTTCCACAACATGCAATATTTGATTACATCGAGTGAAGTTCTAAAAAATTATTTTCAAAATCTTCATATCTACACAAGTGTAAAGGATTTCAACCTAACCATATGAAATACCAAATAAGTCATTTGGTTTAGTCTAGTGGTAATTCTTTTTAACTAAGGTTTACTGAATATGCAAAATTGTATTCGATCATAATTTATGGTCTAGCTGTTACACAATCTTTCAATAAATTTGAGAGATGTTTAAACATGCCCATGATTACAGCGACATTTATGGAATTTTTAATATCCAAATTTTTTTATTAAAATTTATTATGTGAAAAATCTTCTAAATCAGAATATATTCTTTCTCATTTTTATATATTGTTTTTCAGCTTGTATAACCTTCAATTTCTGGCACACATCGTTTGAACTAGTCCAAACAACACTCTCACTGGAACAAAGGCCTGTCCATTTTTTCTGCCTCTACCGGCTGAATATCTCTTTTTGGAGCAGTTTCCGAATCTTCTGGAGTATGGAAATTCGATAGGTGGCAACCTGATTATTTCTGGAGATTTCAACTTTCACTTTGACTATCATGGAAACCCATACATATCAAAACTCAGATTCCATTCATGTTTTAAACCTTAAACAGTCAGTTACCCAATCCACCTATCAACATGGTCACATTTTAGACTGGATTCTTGATAGACCTGATAATATTATACGGTCCACCGTTGTATCCAACGACATTGGATCAGATGAGCTATGCATTATATGCCATCTGTACGTATAAGTCCCTAGCCCTCCACCATTATATGCTACTAATAGAAACCTCCGTAAGAGAAAATAAAAAAAAAATATGTGACTTCCAAGCATGCCTAACAACTTGCTTACCTCCTACAGCAGAACAACTTGATAATTGAATGCGTTCATTGCTTAAAAAACACGCCCCATAATCCAAGTACAGAGTATCAATTAAAAGTGTTCTCCGTGGTATATCAGTGTCAGAGACCAGACTTGCACTGCTAAAAGAGACCACTGTAAAGCGGAGAGACTATGCCTTTCCACCAGACTCACTATTCATAAGCAAGTCTATGAAACCGCTAAGAAGAACGTCACAAACACAGTCCATTTAGCCAAATTATCCCATTACAGTATTAAAACACGGGGAGTTCCAGCTGCAAAGAGCTCTTTGAGATCACAAAGAAACTAATGTCAAGGAACAAATGTGCACCAATTCCAACTACCGTCCAAACCTTTTGCAAATTTCTTCCGTGACAAGTTACAGACCATTAATAATTAGCTTGACAACACAATTTCATTTGATTCGTCGTCACCATACAGTTGAGATCCAGAATTTCAGCGACAATGGTTAGCAGCATTTAAACCTGTCTCTATGAACAATTGTGATGAAGAGTGCACCAAACTTGATCCAATTCCAACATCACTGCTGCTTGAGTGCTTAGATTCAATATTACTTCACTAAATTTAGCTATTTATACCTCTCTCTCATCTCATCATTTTTCAAAACTACCATTCTCAAGCCCCTAATGAAAAACCCAACAATTTATCATAACGATTTGAAGAAATGCCGCCCAATTTCTAATCTCCCGTTTATACAAATATTCTTCTAAACCAACGTGTATCTCATCTGAATTCAAACAGTCTTTTAAGCAATGTACAGTCTGCATATCACCCTTGCCACATTACTGAAACTATTCTTCTGAAAGTAGTTAATGGCATTCTCTCTGCTTTGAATAGTGGAAAGATTACAGTCCTCACCCTCCTTGATGTGTCTGCAGAATGTGACACAATAGACCATGGTATATTACTTCATCTCCAGCATGTATTAGGCAGTCACATTACAGCCTTACTGTAGTACAAGTCCTACTTAGTCCACAGGACACAAATTGTATATGAAAACGGAATACACTCCAGCCCAGTTGATTTATGTTGCAGTGTTTCACAGAGGTCTGTTCTTGGATCTGTTCACTTCATTTTATACACTCAGCTGCTCTCATAGATTGATTGTCATAGAAAATCATCCAGTGTCTCACCAATTGTCTGCTGATGACACCAAAATATACAAATCTATCCACCCAACTGAATTTGATGCTACTACCCAACGAGTAGAGAGGTGCATGTTTCATGTGAAATCATGGATGACATGTAACTAGCTGCTGCTGAATGATAATAAAACTGAGGCCATTTTGATCACAACACAAAGACTTTCTCATTCACATCATTTACCTCAAACAATAAATATCTGCAGCACCAACATTAAATTCACAGTCAGTATGAAACATAGGTATTGCTCGAGACTACTCTTTCATTGCACCAACATTTCATGAACATATGAAAAGCTGCATATCTTGATCTGAGATGCATCAGCTCCATTCTCAAATCACTTTCATTTGAAAACACTTGTGTGTTCATTAGTACTTTTAAGACTGGATTTCTGGTTTGTCTCAATATCTACTCCAGAAACTTCAAAACACAGCTGCTTGGATCATCCATAGAGTACCACACTCAGAGCACACCTCCCTGCTGCTCTGTACCTTACACTGGCTATCCATTCAATCCAGAATCAAACACAAAATCTGTTCTCTGTGCTGTGTTTCACTGACGGACTCCGGTCCAACATACCTATTTGGCCTCACTCATGTATACACATCAGCAATATATGTATGCTCCTCTTCTGAGAATCATATACTCATTATTCTGACTATGACAACAAAGTCATATGGACAATGTTCTGTTGCATTCCAGAGCCCAGCAACGTGGAATGAATTGTCCATTGAATTTAGACACAACGACTAATTTCAAGAGTGCTCTTAAAACTCATCTTTTTTGATTGCAAGAACAAAATTTAAGAACTGTGTTCATTAGAAATTTCAAGACTGGAAGTCTGGTTTGTCTCAATATCTACTCCAGAAACTTCAAAAGGTTTCCTACCTTAAATATTTTCAGCATTCTTTTTTATGTTTTTTAATTTCATGGAGTTTGGGGGTTTATTTATAGTCATATCATTATATATCTTCTACAGCTTTATGAGCTGCTAAAGATTAGCCACTATACAAAGTCTTCATTATTATTAATTATTGTATGAATATCAACTTGAATATTCTTTCCTTTATAATTTCTTACCTTTTAATTTCTTCTGAAAGTCATTTGTCACTCTGCATTGACACTGTCCACACTGTACTCACAAATATCTGGTATAACATTAAGCTATTTACATGTGATGTTTGAATGCACTTTGCTTTTCCCTCTAGTTTTATGATTAACACAAATTCACATGAAATGCATGTTTTCTACTCCTTCATGTTTTTAATGTGTGTTACCTTTCCTCCCCTCAACTTCCACATCCTAGCAATTCATTATCTTTCAAGAATACATAGATTTCATGTTCCATAACACAGCAATATATGTGCTGTACTTTTTTCATTACTGTACTTTTTTCATTACTGTACTTTTTCATTATTGTACTTTTTTCATTATTGTACTTGTTTCATTACTGTACTTTTTTCATTACTGTACTTTTTCATTACAGTACTTTTTCATTATTGTACTTGTTTCATTACTGTACTTTTTTCATTATTGTACTTGTTTCATTACTGTACTTTTTTCAAGCTTACTCTGAGTTGTTAAACAATTCATCTCAACTTCTCCATATCAAGTGATTACTGTTTATTCTTTTGCACTTCACAAGCTTTAAGCTTGTTACATGGCATTATGTTTATTAAAGAGAGATAACTCTGGTTTGTAAAGCATGGCCTGATACAGACTCATCATTTGCGTAATTCCTGGAATCGTGCTATTCTAGGTAAATGAAAGCTTATTTTGGGTATGGTATTGAAGTCTGAACAACTTCAAACAACTCCATTCACACCTTCAGCAGCAACATGTCAGGATCCATGCAAATAAATGTATGAAAATCTGCCAGCATTTATTGACTTCATTTTTTATGGCATTGTGGTGAATATTTACATAGTCATACATGGCATAAACGCAGTGCATTGAACCCTGATTGTATCTACTATTGAATAACACACACACATATATATATATATATATATATATATCTTTTTGGACAGACACTTTGACTTTAGACTACCCCATTGTATTTAAGGTGTCAACAGTTGACAAGAGTGCCTAGGAATATTAACTGGGAAACGAATGTTCTAACCAGAAATGTCATTTCTTTTGATATGATCGTTTACAATTTTGCTTCAATTTACCTGCTGAAGTTGAGGTAACCGTTTTACTATTAATGTTAGCGCATGCCAGATATAAAGAAATGTTAACCATATCACAATTCTTGCTTTTAAATAATAACAATTTTGCATTTGATGGATCTTCACACCACAACCTTCAGACACCGTTGTTAAAACATCCATCCTGCATAGTAAGTGACAGCCCAGGTTATTAAAAGGAAGAGAACATGTTGGAGGATGCGGTAAATTTCATATCTGTAAATCTTAAAAGTTAATTTATTTTTACTCGTAAATTATTAGGATATAGTCTCTGGAAATTCCAATATATCAAACTGTAAATCTTAAAAGTTAATTTATTTTTACTCGTAATTTATTAGGATATAGTCTCTGGAAATTCCAATATATCAAATTGTGATATCTTAAACAAGAAATTCCAAGAAATTAATGCCTTGCTTGATTCACTACCAATATACCTAGATCTTGAGGACTGGAAGGAGGGTAGGAGTAACTGAATCATTAAAGGTCAGTGCTGTGCCTACTGATTATCTATTGTTCTTATAACCATTAAAAAAACTAAGACTAAAACTTAACAAAGGACACCAACTTACTGTGACCATGTATTGGTGTCAGAATAAGAGCTGGGGTGCATCAAGATAAATGGGGAAACTTTTTTTGGTACAGTCCAAAAAGTAGATTATCCGTGTACAATGGCAGGATAAGTAGATTATCTATGTGTCCATTGGAGGGATAAGTAGATTAGCTATGTGTACATTGGAGGGATAAGTAGATTAGCTATGTGTACATAGAAAGGATAAGTAGATTATCTATGTGTACATTGGAGGGATATGTAGATTGTCTATTTGTACATTAAAAGGATATGTAGATTGTCTATGTGTACATTAAAATGATATGTAGATTATTTATGTGTACATTTGAAAGATAAGTAGATTATATATGTGAAAATTGAAAGGATAAGTAGATTATATATGTGTACATTTGAAAGATAAGTAGATTATATATGTGAAAATTGAAAGGATAAGTAGATTATATATGTGTACATTTGAAAGATAAGTAGATTATATATGTGTACATTTGAAAGATAAGTAGATTATATATGTGAAAATTGAAAGGATAAGTAGATTATATATGTGTACATTTGAAAGATAAGTAGATTATATATGTGAAAATTGAAAGGATAAGTAGATTATATATGTGTACATTTGAAAGATAAGTAGATTATATATGTGAAAATTGAAAGGATAAGTAGATTATATATGTGTACATTTGAAAGATAAGTAGATTATATATGTGTACATTTGAAAGATAAGTAGATTATATATGTGTACATTTGAAAGATAAGTAGATTATATATGTGAAAATTGAAAGGATAAGTAGATTATATATGTGTACATTTGAAAGATAAGTAGATTATATATGTGTACATTAAAATGATATGTAGATTATTTATGTGTACATTTGAAAGATAAGTAGATTATATATGTCAAAACTGAAAGGATAAGTAGATTATATATGTGAAAATTGAAAGGATAAGTAGATTATATATGTGAAAATTGAAAGGATAAGTAGATTATATATGTGTACATTTGAAAGATAAGTAGATTATATATGTGTACATTTGAAAGATAAGTAGATTATATATGTGTACATTAAAATGATATGTAGATTATTTATGTGTACATTTGAAAGATAAGTAGATTATATATGTCAAAATTGAAATGATAAGTAGATTATATATGTGAAAATTGAAAGGATAAGTAGATTATATATGTGAAAATTGAAAGGATAAGTAGATTATATATGTGTACATTTGAAAGATAAGTAGATTATATATGTGTACATTTGAAAGATAAGTAGATTATATATGTGTACATTTGAAAGATAAGTAGATTATATATGTGAAAATTGAAAGGATAAGTAGATTATATATGTGTACATTTGAAAGATAAGTAGATTATATATTTGAAAATTGAAAGGATAAGTACATTATTTATGTGTACATTTGAAAGATAAGTAGATTATCTATGTGTACATTGAAAGGATAAGTAGATTATATATGTGTACATAGAAAGGGTAAGTGGATTATCTATGTGTACATTGGAAGGATAAACAGATGATCTAAAAATTGTACATTGGATGCATACCTGTGTACCTGAAATTTAAAAACACATTTTTCAGTAAAATGTATACAAATTTCAGTTTTTAAAACATGAACACAGTCTGCATATAAATTTCAAGTATTACCCAATCTGATTCATGTTTATAAATAACCTTACCTTTTCATCATATATGCCATTCACTTAACCCCATGAATGTCCGACTATTTAAAATCACATTCGTCAAATAAGACATTTTTATACACAGCATTTTGATAAATGTATAAGACTCAAATACAGCATTTTGATAAATGTATAAGACTCAAACACAGCATTTTGATAAATGTATAAGACTCAAATACAGCATATTGATAAATGTATAAGACTCAAATACAGCATATTGATAAATGTTAAGAATCAAACACAGCATATTCATAAATGTCTCAGACTTAAACACAGCATATTGATAAATGTCTAAGACTCATTTATACAGCATATTCATAAATGTCTCAGACTCAAACACAGCATTTTGATAAATGTCTAAGACTAAAACAAACCATATTGGATAACCATAAAGTTATTCCTCCAAATATACATGTACATAAAAGACATTACCTTTAAAACATGTCATGTACATAAAAGACTTTATCTTTAAAAGATGTCATGTACATAAAAGACTTTACCGTTAAAAAACATCATGTACATAAAATACTTTACCTTTAAAAGACGTCATGTACACAAAAGACTTTACCTTTAAAAGATGTCATGTACATAAAAGACTTTACCTTTAAAAGATGTCATGTACACAAAAGACTTTACCTTTAAAAGATGTCATGTACATAAAAGACTTTACCTTTAAAAGATGTCATGTACATAAAAGACTTTACCTTTAAATGACTTCATGTATATAAAAGACTTTACTTTAAAAAAAAGTTATGTATATAAAAGACTTTACCTTTAAAGGACGTCATGTATATAAAAGACCTTACCTTTAAAAAATACATTTATATAAAAGAAATTAACTTTCAGCTGATAATTCCACTAACCACACCCACCCTACCACCATAAATGTCAATGAAATATTTGCTTCTGACATAAAAAAAAGAAAAATATCAAATAAAATCAACTGACCTTTAGAAATGTTAATGAACTGCATTTTTCTATCACAAAAGATAATTCTCATATACTCAGTGGAAAATAGAAAATAAAAGAATAATATTTTTTTTAAAAAGTCCACATTTTTGATGTTTTAATGTTGACTAATATTTATATCATATCACAATGAGTTAATCTTGGTTCAACATACATGCATTTCCTCATGTTCTGATGCACAGTCAAATTCGCTTTTATGTAAATACTTTGGTTTACAGGGGTAACATGGTGAATTAAGGCAGATAATTAATAATTAACCTTATGTAGTACCGTCTTTTATAATATACCTTGTTTTAAGGGATTAATATGGTCAATTTTAGTACAGTGGTACCCCTCTTGAATGAAACCACTGACCAATGGCCACCCATTTCTATTGGCCAGAATCCCTTAGCATTTACGAGTTTGTGTTCAAAAGTACCCCTCAAGAATGGCCACTCCACTAACGTGATCATCTGCCAGCATATTAGTACTAAAAAATGTTAAAAAAAGGTTCCCCTCACAAGCAGCTACTTTTTATTTAAAATGTGTCCAAAACCAATAATTCACATCGTAAGGTAAGTAATCAGATATTATCTCTATTGTCGATACTTGTTTCCGATTTCTGGCTTCCATTACTGAAAGAAGTGTTAGCTAAAGTACATGTAACACTAAAATTAATATTATATAATTATCTTTAAAAGCCAATATATACAGGAAATAAGCTCAACAATGTTGTGACAGAGTTTTGGGCTTCACACATTTGCATAGTTCATCTCTTTAATGATTACGGACGTAATTGTCAAGATCATAACACGGTCATCAGAGGCTAAATATAGATTTTGTGGACTAACACACACAGAGGCATTAACCTTGAATATAACAGGGTACCAGACAAAGACCACAAAACATGGTTCAAAAGCTTTTCTAAAGATAAATTTTCAGGTGATTTTCAGGGTTTTTCTAAGATGAAATTACTTTCTTCAAGGTTCACATATGATCATTACTAAATAGAATATAAATAACATTTTAGATTATAAAACATGCATTTTCTAAATCTAAAGATGTTTCTTTTTGAAGACGCTCCAGTACATTTAAGTAACAAAAGATGATCATGTACAAAACTAAAGAATGTATCACACTAAACAAGTTTCATTATAAATTTGCATGTAAAGTCTTTTCAATGTACAAAATAAAACTTCTAACTTTATTTGGCTGACCTGCATTCTGTTGCTATGTGGGAACAACATAATGAACATAAATTATATATATATATATATGCATATCATAGAAAGTAACATTTCATATTACAGTATAAAAAAAACAATAAATGCAAATAGCTAGAATCTTGTCTAGTAATGAAAAGAGTTTAACCCTGAATTTATCTGTGCCAGTAAAATCCCAAACAAGATTTTTTCAAACAACCTAATCACCTTAAGATGATCTGGTTAAAAACCCATCATTCAAAAAACATTTTCAAAAGGGTTGATTTTAATTTGGTAAAAAAAAAAATCAAAATTATATACATGTACTATTGTATAAACAATATTCTATAAAATCAACTTGTTTTTTGCAATTCGCTAAACCAGTCCCCAAACCTGTAATGATACAGGTGCTCATATCATTTTTAATATAATACAAGGGAAGACAATTTCAGCTCTTAAATTTAACAATTTGACTTGAAAAGAATATAGCAGTCTGTTTTTTGCTGCCACCTGGTGCATAGCAGCATATGTTAGTTGCTTACCAAAAAAAAGATTTATATTGACAAATATATGAATTTTAATGTGATATAAATAATATATACGTATAGTATGTATGCTGTATCAATGATATACCACTCTTTGTATAAATTGTTCATTAAAAGGAAACTCGAGTAAGCCTCATTTCCTTTTAATAATAATAATATATATATATATATATATATATATATATATATATATATATATATATATATATATATATATATATTAAATTTTTAAATTTATTATTAACCAGGAGTGTCATGGAATTGACTAGATAATATAACATAATATGACAACTGGATTCCACAAAATTAACATAAATGTATCATCTCCCATAGTTAAATGATGAAATGAAATGAAATAGAAGTCTTAAACAAACATGATGAGAATGAATAATTGAACCTGTATGCAGGGTTAAAAGTAGATAACTCTCCTCTGATTGTAAGACTGAACACCCTTCTCGATGATATCTGCTGTGATAATGCTCTCTTCTTTGGTGATGAGCGGAGTTGTCAATCCTTCAAAGACAATAGATATTTTAATAAATGCACTTGTTTAACATGGAATTAGTATTCAAAGCTTCCATCAATATTCAAATTCTAACATACACAAACATCTATTTTGGTGCAGGAATGTTAAAGTTGCCCATAATAGAGAGGATTGAACTCAGATTCTCTAAAATATAGTCTAGTACACTACTATACATATTAGTAAAGGGGTCTGCAAGACTAACTGTGATGGAGAGTAACTGGGTTTGAGCTCAGGTTTTCTACTACAGAGTCAGGCACATAACCATTTGCTTTAGCATAGAGGTTTGTAAAGCCTGGTTGTAATGGTATTTGATCTGAGTTTGATCTGCATATTGTCATTACGTTTTGTAACCTTTAAATGTGTAGAAGAGGACAGCACTTGGGTGTATTTGTGAGAGACAATGGGAGAATTAGTTTGGTGATATAAATACTTGTGTCTTTTAAACACAGAAAAGAGTGTACCTCATCAGAATGAATGTGAGAAACACACACACACACACAGAGGTGATAACAGCCAAGTGTAGCTTTTTCTACAACTTGATGGCTATCAAAGAACCAGATAATATGCATTTGGTATTTGAGTGCTGTCCTTTCTGTGTTTACATAAAAGTGAGCAGGAAAGGGAGATAAGCTATTCAGATTATCAATTAGTGATATAGTAAAAAGCAAAACAATTCCTTCCAATATTCATTTTTGGGGACCACTAGTCAACAACACCATGGACAGAATAATGAATACTGACCTAACCAAATACAACCAAATTACTATTTTAGTAGCTGGAAATGATGTCAGTGACGGAAGGCCACTAAATCAAATCAGAATAGACTTTGAAAATTTACTGTATGCTGCTTGGTATTGCAGCCCAAATGCAGGTAAACTAATGATGACTGGACTTGTCACTACCTCCTTGTGTGGACATCAGGGTGAAAGAAATCAAAGATCTGATAACTGACTTAAGTGAAGAATTCAACCTACAGTACATTCCTCAATACATATCTTTCTTTCTTCAGATCCAGGATGTCAACCTAAGCTTCTACCAAAGAGACAAAATTCATTTGAGTAGAAAAGGAACCTCTCAACTACTGAGAAATATTAACATGTTTCAGGCACTATAACGAAGAATACTGTCTCTACTGTGGAGAAACTAGGTTTGTGAAACAGGTATGCCATGAAGGCAAATATAGAGTGTGCTTCAGATGCCATAAATTTGGACACAAACAAAGACTCTGTTCATCAATGTATTATACATATGAGGCAGCTGGCAAAGAGGGAATGTCAGTGATTCATTTATAACAAATCTAAATGTACTTAGTGAAACTCTTGATTCTAATTATTCAAAGGACACTATTGTTAAAGTTAATGGATTGTCAAGGTCTGTATGTGACTTTGAAGATGCTAATATATATGAACATTAAATATGGAAATAGGATGTCAGAATGATAAAAGTAGTAAGGAGACAATCTCAGTGAGTCATGTTCGTCTATCAATTTGATGAAGACCTCTCTAGTCATCCGAGGTTGTTGGGACTGGTTCTGTTCCATGAGTGCACAGGTGGCTGATGAGACCAACCCTTGCACAGAATGTTTGTTTGCACTAGGGACAGGGGATGAGTGGGACATTTCCAGGAGGGTTGATGGCAAAGTGATAGACTGAGAATGACGTGTCCATGAACTTAACGGTTTACTTGTACTCAACTGAAAAAAAGCATAAAATATATCTAAATGACATGCATATCACTTGTAAGTGAAATTTAGGTGAAGAATGGATTCATAATTTATTACTGATACTGTGCACATCCCTATAATAATGTTTTACTTACTTCATTAATATGCAAATTATCAGTAACGTATGAGTGACCTGTAGGCATATATCACCTACATGTCAAATATACACTATTATGGTAATAGTGGGAGATAATGATGAGAATCGGTCAGAAATTCATAATCGATAATCGGTTCCCCTTAACCAACTGATCATCGATTATAATCGGTAACAAAGAGCAAATTTTAATTTTTGTTACACAGTTAAATATTTGATCAAGAGTTCAATATGTTTATAAATGTACAGGAGTAATCTCTTTTAAATTAATGACATGTATACTTCAACCTGACAATAATATTACATTGTGTGTTATATATTTTTCTACAACTTCGTTAAATGAACGCAATTTTTTATGGCTGATCAGGCAAATGTAACTGAAATGCTGCTAAAATCACCCAATATTCTTTCTTTCATATGTAATATGTCTATAATATAAAGTATAGAAGGACATGTTTTTCTTGTTTGTCATTGTTTATAAATACTACAAAAGATGTTTCAATTTAACTGAAACAAATCAAAAAAATGTGTTTAAATTTATTAACTCAACAATTTAACAACTTGACAATGTAATAATGACTATATGTTCCTAATTATGAATCATAAGGATTCATATTTGTATTTGTGAAGGGAATTAATAAATTTCAGATCAACTTTAGTGGATGGGAGTTTTACTAACCTTTGTGCTTTGCATACACCTAAAAAGTAGTATCCCTTTACACACAATCGATTATGGAGTTCACAATCGATTATCTGCTCAACCAACTGATGATCGATTATAATCGATAATCGGAACAACACTAGTGGGAGAGACTTATTTTGTTATGATCCAGTATTTTCAAAGAAACACATTTTACTATGAAAATTAATTTATTCTTTAAATGCATTACCTAACTACACACTGTCAGAAGAAATAAAAGGTGGATGGATTTATGTCCCCTTATCCTGGAATCGGTATTGTCTCCAGTATTCTAATGGATGAAAAGCTGTATAAAGTTTTATGTGAGATACAGGCCAAGGATAGTACAGATCAATGAGGACAAAATATTGGCTTGTACAGCAGGAGTAACCAGCTTGACTGCCAAAGGACCAGGTCAGATCAAATCTAGATGAAAGGTCTCTCAGAAAACAAAATGTCAGTAACGTCATCTCAAACTTTCATCCCATTGCTTCAATAATACCAGTCTGGGAGCGATTTTGCTTGAATACTAAGCTAGAAATAAGCATAATCTTGGGTTAAATCCTTGTAGGCAGATCTGATAGCTCAACAAATCCAGAATGAAAAAACATAAGCAGAAATATTATCTTTTGTTTTGTTTTAAAGATAATCATGCATTAGTTGTTGAATATGTTTTACGTACCGCTTCAGTGCAATGATGTGTTGTCTTGAATGAGCCAGTAATTTTATATTAAGGAAATATTTTACAAGAATGAGAGCCAGAGATTGTCATGAAAAAAGTGAACCATTCTGATCCAACTGCAAGTATTTCAGATCAACTAATAACACATGAATTTCAGAGATTCAGCATGCATAGTCTAAGGTGACTAGAATACATGTCTGATAACACAGATGAGTCAATGAGGCTTCAGACAGTAGTTCAAAAGTTAACTTGTTCAATAAAACCCAAGGCCAGTTCCATTTTTGACAAGGACCCAGGCATTTGGTTAAATCAATCAAAATAAGTTAAAAGATCAGAGAAGATTTTGTTCTGACCTATGTCCTATGATGGTAATGTGTATGTCCTATGCTGGTAATGTGTATGTCCTATGTTGGTAATGTGTATGTCCTACATTGGTAATGTGTATGTCCTATGCTGGTAATGTGTATGTCCTACGTTGGTAATGTGTATGTCCTATGCTGGTAATGTGTATGTCCTATGCTGGTAATGTGTATGTCCTACATTGGTAATGTGTAATGTGTATGTCCTATGCTGGTAATGTGTATGTCCTATGTTGGTAATGTGTATGTCCTACATTGGTAATGTGTATGTCCTATGCTGGTAATGTGTATGTCCTATGTTGGTAATGTGTATGTCCTACATTGGTAATGTGTATGTTCTATGATGATAATGTGTATGTCCTATGTTGGTAATGTGTATGTCCTACATTGGTAATGTGTATGTCCTATGCTGGTAATGTGTATGTCCTATGCTGGTAATGTGTATGTCCTACATTGGTAATGTGTATGTCCTACATTGGTAATGTGTATGTCCTATGCTGGTAATGTGTATGTCCTACATTGGTAATGTGTAATGTGTATGTCCTACATTGGTAATGTGTATGTCCTATGCTGGTAATGTGTATGTCCTATGTTGGTAATGTGTATGTCCTACATTGGTAATGTGTATGTTCTATGATGATAATGTGTATGTCCTATGTTGGTAATGTGTATGTTCTATGATGATAATGTGTATGTCCTATGTTGGTAATGTGTATGTCCTACATTGGTAATGTGTATGTCCTATGCTGGTAATGTGTATGTCCTATGCTGGTAATGTGTATGTCCTATGCTGGTAATGTGTATGTCCTATGATGGTAATGTGTATGTCCTATGATGGTAATATGTTCAATGTTCTATGCTGGTAATGTGTATGTCCTATGCTGGTAATGTGTATGTCCTATGCTGGAAATGTGTATGTCCTATGATGGTAATGTGTATGTTCTATGATGGTAATGTGTAGGTCTTATGATGTAATGTTTATGTTCTATGATGGTAATGTGTATCAGAAAGCGTGAAAGAGTAACCCTCAGAAACTTCTTCTCAAAAAGCCAAAGAATTTCCTAAGCTGAATTCGCCTTTCCAAATGGATGGAGGGCATCATGGAGATGATTTTCAAGGAAGAGGGGGCAAACTTGATTTAGTGGGGTTATTCTCAAATGAATTAAGTGCTGGAATAGAATGAGATTGGATTTCTCCTTACTGATAAAGAATCCAAAGAGAAGCAAGAGAAAAAACAGGAGAGTTCATGTTTTGTACAAAAAGGCTGCATGTCTTGTTCTTTTGAAGAATGTCTTTTTGGTAATTCAGTTTCAGCGACATGGAGTTTGTTCATAAGTGTGACACTATGTGGGTCCATGACTTTGGTGAACACCCAGTGACTAATATTTTGACTGAAAGGAATAGCACAGAGTTGGTACACTCTAAAAGCAAGCATAGTGCTGGTCAGTCCTGATCATAAAGTCTCTTTTGGATGACACTGAGAACTGACCTCAGGGGTCTCCATCTTGAACCTGTATTCCTGAATGTGCCTGCCAGGCTGAGAGAGCATAGGTTGATGACTGGTCTGAATTTGCATTGCGACTGGGGACAAAGAAAAGTCTGAAGAAAATCGCATTGAGTTTCTTTTTGTGAAAGGTCTGTACAACCTTTTTCTATAGATGAGACAGTATATTTTCTATCGCAAAACATCATTTCATTCTATGTTTATTTGATGATGTCAATAGGATCGAGAACCCATGATAATAGAAGGAGGGTTAAATAATGTGATCTGCAGGCCCTGCAAAATAACTTCTAAGATCCATGAGTCCTTAGGACAATGAATCTCCCACTCTATGGTGAAATGCTCAAGCCTCTTCTCTCACACCTGTCTCCAGGATATTAATATGGGACAACAAGAGCATGACATTATTTTCTACAGGAAGGAAACACAAGGGTAGAAGAAATGGGCCAAAATAAGACCCTTTCTCTCCTGATATGATGCCACTTAATTTGGAAAACTGGGACGAAGCTTAGGAGTTGGGTGTGGAGAAGGAATGTCCAACTGGACCTGCCTTACAGGGTTCCTTCCTGTTTTTCTTGTCCCTCTCATGAAATGAATGTGAATTTCTGAGTCATGATACATGTCTTCTTGGCATACCTGCTTTATGGTGATCTTTCAATAGCGAGGACATGAATAGGAAGGATGTCTCTCATTGGTCTTGAAGACAAGGGTGGGATTAAAGCTTGCTCAAAGATAGCCATAGAAACCAAACTGAGCATGAAACAAATAGCTACAACAATGTGAATCATCTGTTGTATATATTGCCAGTTTTCAGTCCATGAATATGTAAGACAAAAGTCTTCTAGCAAACAATGAAGTGGCAATATATTTTGAAGATGTGTTAATATACAAATACATAGACTTCTTTCTTACCTTCAAGTGCAAGCCATCCACAAAGTTTGGTTGAGATACATTATGTCATGCAAATATAGCATTATTATGTGGAAGCCATATTTACTTCCTTTCCAAATCAAAAGGGTTTTCTTTAACACAAATGCAAGCTATTCAAAGATTGGTACTGGTAATGATGCAAAAACAAATGTCTTTGTGCAAAATACGATTTCTTCTTTCAGGGTGACTATGATATTTGACAATTTTAGTAAATAAAATAGGGGTTTTCTAAGCACAAATGCAAGCCATCCAAAACAATCAGCAACTAAAGATGGTAAAGAATTTTTAATAAAAGCATTTTATTTCTTTCAAGGATCTTTATACCTTTCCTTCTGATCCTGAAATCAACAGTTTGTTTCTTTTCAAAAATGTGACCAGTTTATAACGTTTGGTAAGTGCAGATAGTGGAAAGCTCAAGCTCTTGTGTGGAAACTACTGTGTTGTCCAGTCAGAATGACCATGACGTTCTGAAATCAAAATTAAAACGTTTCTTCCTTCCCTAAGTGCAAGCTTTCCATCAAGTGTGATAACTGTAGATGGTAGACAACTTGAGTTATTGTCTATAAACATAACTGGCAACAGACTGGTGGACCAACAGGCATGATATAATTTGCTCCACCTCATGGCAGGCGTAAACACAATTGCATTTAAGATACAGAAAACTAGTTGTATAACTGTATGCACAATTTATGAGCAGTATACACCCTTGGTTTTTAAGCAGTATACACCATTGTATTTATAAGCAGTATACACCAACATTTTTATAAGCAGAATACACCCTTGTTTTTACAGGCAACATATACCATTCTTTTCTTAAGCAGTATACACCATTGTTTTTATAAGCAGTATACACTCTTATTTTTATAAGCAGTATACAATATTGTTTTTATAAGCAGTATACACCATTATGTTTACAGTCAGCATATACCATCCTTTTTTAGCAGTATACACTCATTTTTATAAGCAGTATACAATATTATTTTTATAAGCAGTATACACCATAATATTTATAGGCAGCATATACCATCATTTTTTTTAAAGCAGTATACACCATTGTTTTTATAGGCAGTATACACCATTGTTTTTATAGGCAGTATTCACCATTGTTTTTATATATAGTATACACCCATGTATCTTAAAGCAGCATGCCCTTATTTTTATAAGCAGTTATTAACCATTTTTTTATAAGCAGTATACATCATTTTTTTTTAACAAGCAGCATATATCAATCTTTTCTTAAGCAGTATACACCATTGTTTTTACAAGCAGTATACACAATAGTTTTTAAAAGCAGTACACACCATTGTTTTTATAAGCAGTATCCACAATATTTTTTTTATAAACTGAAGCAACAAATCAGAAAGACTTGATCCTTACCATCCAGGCAATCCACAAAGTGGTTGATCTCTGCTTCAAAGGCTCTTTCAAATCGCTGAGGATAGGAGTTATGCAATCTTTGCAGTGTAGCCCCTTTGGCCCCATCAAATATGCATCCTGGCTCTCTCTGGTGGACTGTTTGAGCCATCCCCTTGCTTCCAAATAACTGATTTGTAAGAAGAAGAAAAAACTTCTAAGGCATTTTTCTTATTTGTATAGAGGGAATTACTCAATTTTAAGTAACTCTATATTTTTAAGAATGAAGTCAAATAAAAATCTGAAAAAATGAGTTTTGTTCCATCTTCCAAGATGAATGAAGCACAAAAAAATGCAAGGTGCAGAGACTGGATGAAGGTACCTTAGACAGAATAAATAACCATCTGAGGATACATTTTTTGGTTAAAACTTTCTAGCTTCAAATTTAAGCTTACCCAGGAATTTGTAAGGACATAACAGAAAAACACTGAATTTAGCAGAATGACACCAAGAGGTCTATCATTTTGATTTGGAGAAAGATTATTTACATTATTGTAAAAGTGTTAGGATGCTGTCTAGGAAAAATACTCTGCAAAATGTTTTCATTTTCATTTTCAAACTATTCTAAAATGAAACTTCATGGAAAACTGAACTGAAATCAAACAATGGAAGCTTAAGGACCTAAGAATATTTCATTACAATTTAAAATTGGTCCAAGGCCATAACTATGGAAAATAAAGCCCAAATCAAACAAAGGAAGCTAAAGGACCCTATAATATTTCAAAATATTTACTGCAAAACGCTGGATAAATGAAGAAAAGTGACTTAAGTATCACCCATAAGAAGCTATGATAGTGTGTACTTTCAGCACTGAACATTCAGTGAAATATTAAAGTGTGCAGAGTGCTATATTTAGGAGTCTTGGTGGTGAAATACAATTCTTATTGGTTTGAGTTAATGTGAATAAGTAATCAGTGTTGAATTAGAAATTCGACTGATTTTTGTTTTTGATTTTAGCAGGGTTAGCAAGAAATCTAATCCACTGGGTTAGTGAAAAAAAATCTTAATTTCAAGCCTTGTAATATAGTCTTAAAATTAAAACCTAATTTAAATCAAAATATGAGAGCCTGTTAGGATTCAAAACTTCATTTGGTTGAATTTATTTCTTAATTGTTTGGCAAGAATAACTAATAACTTAATTGCTACATACTTATAAAATACTGGGGAAAATACATTTACCACTGAACTAAACTGAAAATTTGAAAAGCAATGATACATAATACATCATGTATCCAAAACATTTGCTTGAAATAAGAGAAAATGACATGAAAGTCAGCTTTGTTTAGGTGAAATGTACTCATCAATGTTATAACTCATTTGAGTCATTTTCATAACTCGTTTGAGTCATTCTCATAACTCATTTGAGTCATTCTCAACTTATTTGAGTCATTATCATAACTCATTTGAGTCATTCTTATAACTCATTTGAGTCATTCTTATAACTCATTTGAGTCATTCTCATAACTCATTTGAGTCATTTTCATAACTTATTTGAGTCATTCTCATAACTCATTTGAGTCATTTTCATAACTTATTTGAGTCATTCTCATAACTCATTTGTGTCATTCTCATAACTCATATGAGTCATTTTCATAACTAATTTGAGTCATTCTCATAACTCATTTGAGTCATTCTCAAGATGAAGATGAACAGGGTGAAGATTAACAGAATTTTAGACAACATTAAAATAAAATATATGGTAGTGCCAAAGTGTTTACAAACTTGTGCATGGACAGACTGATGGATACCATCTCTTAAAATGTTTTTGTTCCCATACAGAAACAATAGGGAAACAAATATCACAGTCACAGTCTGTTTCTCTTCTTAAGTCACATGCATATATACATCAGTGCTCTGTACCTCAAGCCTTGCATCATATCCATAGATAGAATCCCGTGAGCCATCAAGGGTTGCTAGGATACCATTTTTATATTTGATGATGACAGCCACTGTGTCAGGCTCATTAGAATCCTGAAGAAATAAAAATATTTATCAACAGACATGCACATGATTATCAGCATTAGCAATGTAAATGCAGACTGCATTACTTCTTGTGACAAATCTTGTTATTTTACCTCGTTATACACACTTTAGTATACAACAATTAAAGATAAATCATTTCTATTCACTGAACATCTATGAATAATTTAGTCTATACAAGCTAGGATGGCACTGTCTTATATTTTACATACAGTCAAACCTGACAATTCTGGCCAACCAATGGAAAATGACAAAATGGCCTTTGTACACAGGTGACCTATGTAAACTATGCAGGTTCTGCTTTGAAACTGTTTTTTTTTTTAAATAATACCATGCACACATTATTACTACTACTAATATTATTATTATTACTATAAATATTCTTATTCTTATCATTATTACTATTCTAATTATTATTTTTCTAATTCTAATTATTATTATTATTATTATTATTATTACTACAACTATTCTAATTATTATTATTATTATTATTATTATTATTACTACAACTATTCTAATTATTATTATTCTAATTCTAATTATTATTATTATCATTATTATTATTATTATTATTATTATTATTTATAGGTAATAACCAACAAATTTTTTATATAAAATATGTACACTATGTCGCTCTCTCCCAAACGTATGTTCCACACAAGATTACAGTACCTTGCTCAATTTAATTAATTTCATGAACTAAATGACCTCTTAAAAAATGGCTGATCTTATCATGATAAAACTCTAATTATTTTACTATTCTCTGACATCTTACATAAACTATAAAAAAGAAATGACTAATTGGTTGCACAGCTTCAAACATTAGATTTTGATAATAGCTTTGACGATTCCAGAAACGACCAACCCTAACAAGACATTCTAAGCAAGACAGTTAATTTATTTCTGTTAAGTAAAACCAGTTTTCAGTAAGGTGTAATAAAATGTCATGTACAAGATGGAAAATATGTAGTGAAAAGTTCAGAAGAGGATTCAAGACTAATGCAGCAAAGGTAAACATTATGTTAACTAAAATGTTTTTACATAGACTTTGACCTTAATAATCTCCAGAACAGTTTCACAAAGATGTCATACATGACATTTATATACAAAGTTTTCAGGGAAAATAATTAGTATGGTGACTGAGACTAAGTGACCACTACCATCCAAGTAGAGAGGTGCATTCCTGATGTGAAATCATGGATGACATGTAACAAGCAGCAGATGAATGATGATAAAACTGATACCATTCTGATCACAACACAAAGACTTTCTCATTCACATCCTTTAACCTCAAACAATAAATATCAGCAACACCAACATTAAATTCACACAGTCAGTATAAAACCTAGGTGTTACTCTGGACAGTACTCTCACATTGCACCAACATGTTATGAACATATGCAAGGCTGCATATCTTGAGCAGAGACACATCAGCTCCATTTCACAAATATCTTTCAGTTGATGCCAATAAAACACTTGTGTGTTCATTAGTACTGTCAAAACTTGACTACCGTTACTCAATTCTGTCTGGTTCATCTCAATATCATATAACTGCAGAAACTTCAAAACGTTCAAAACACAGCTGCTTGGATCATCTTTAGAGTACCACAATCAGAACACACCAACCCGCTGCTCTGCACCCTACAATGGCTATCTATTTGATCCAGAATCAAACACAAAATTTGTTCTCTGTGCTACATTTCACTGATGGACTCCAGTCCAGCATACCTATCCAGCCTCACCCATGTGTATACACCAGCAAGATACTTACGCTCTTCTTCTGACAATTGTACACTCATTATTCCCACTATGAAAACGAAGTCATATGGACAACATTCTATTGCATAACAGGGCCCAGCGAAGGTGGAATGATTTGATCATTGAAATTAGACACAAAGACAATGTGATTTCTTTCAAAAGTGATCTTAAAACTCACCTTTTTAAACTGCAACAAAAGACCTAAAAATGTTTTCTACCTTAAATATTTTCAGCATTTTTTGCTTTCTAATTTCATGGTGTTTGTTTTTGTTTTATGTATTCACAACATTATAGATGTTGTAAAGCGCTTTGAGCTTCTAAAGATTAGATGCTATAAAAAAAACTCATTATTATTATTATTATTATTATTATATAAAGGTGTCCACTTTGACAGGTCTGACTCTATGTTCTGTTCTGTGCTAGCAAGTGAATATAAATATATGGTAGACGACATAAGTTGTATAACAAAGAACTACACTCATGCCTTTGGGTTAAATTTCCATGAGATAAAGTGTACTCTTTTTCATTTCACCAAAAAAAACAAAACCAACAGAGATAGAAAAAATTGTTCAGCATTAAATTATTTCCATGTATAGTTTCTACATGGAAAGAATTTTTTCTCCATTTCTTAAGGTGAGAAACTGCAGGTAACTATAAGAAATAGACAACTTTGCAGTGTTAGTAATTAATACATTATATGGCCTGTAGAGATCAACCAGCATGGCACTCTAAATGACTTTGTTTAAGAATCAGACCAAGTCTACTTCAGAACCTTGTGTATGTGTTTTTAATACAGGATTATTTCCTGTGCTGGGCACTGATATGGGAAGCATATCCATTTCAAGTATGTAAAATTGATGTCAATCACTTGTGTGATTTAAGTCCTTTGAATACTGATGTGGGAATTCCCAGCAGGCTTACTAGCATAGATAAAATACAATAAGTGAAACAACCCAATTAATCTGAAATACATGTTGAAAAACAAAGGTTAGTACACATAACTGTCTTGAATGAGAATTTTAAAGCCATCTTGATTAAAGATTATTTGCAAGTTACATTATACATAAAATAGAAAACACATCTGAATATTGTGTGAATTTCATGTTTTTGCGGGGAAAGGTACAAAGAAAGCTGTATTTCAGGGAGGATGAGTTATCTGAAAATGTGGCACAGCCTAAAAAAACCTAAATTTCATAACTTTTGGAAGTTATTTGACTTTGTCAACCACAGAACCAGTGCATATACAATACCAACACTCTTTCAGAATGTACAACATCCATCAACATAACAACACCACCCACCATGTATGACACTCTCTCTAAGCAATCAAAGTAGCAACACTGCCCAGCATGAATGACACTCCCTAACATCCATCAACATAGCAACAACATCCATCATGTATGACACTCCCTCCCAGCAACACCACTTAAAATGTATGACACTCCCTCACACCAAACAACATTAAAACACCACCTAGCATGTTTGACACTCCTTCACAGCAATCAACATTAAAACACCACCTAGCATGTATGGCACTCTCTCAAAGCAATCAAAATAGCAACACTACCCAGCATGTATGACACTCTCTCAAAGCAATCAAAATAGCAACACCATCTAGCATGTATGACACTCTCTCAAAGCAATCAAAATAGCAACACTTCCCAACATGTATGACATTCTCTCACAACAATCAATTTAGCAACACCACCCAGCAAGTATAACAATCCATCATAGCAATCAACATAAAAACACCACCCAGCATGTATAACACTCCCTCACAGCAATCAACATACTAACACCACCCAGAATGAATTACAATCTCTCATAGCAAACAACATAGCAACATTGCTCAGCATGCATGACACTCACTCAACACAATAACCAGAATGAATTACAATCACAGCAATCAACACAGTCACACCACCCAGCATGTATGACACTCCATCACAGCAATGCAGATGCATGAAGATCAATTTCTATGCTGAAAAATATTTAACATGATCTTCAGGGTAGTTTGAACAACAGTTATTCCAGTCTCTAATGAGTACAAAATAAAGGACAATAACACTGGCATTACCTTCAAACCTGTTACTGAGCAATTGAGGTCAGGAAATTTTGTATCTCATTATGACTACAATTCACTTTCCAATGGATTTAAATACAGAAATATTGGGTATTTTTTAATATCTGTGTGGTTATGCAGGTGAAAGCACATATCTATGTGTGTCATGATGATATTTAATAATACTAAGTCTACAAACTAACTGTTGAAGTGTAAAAGATCCTTTAAAAGAAAATATGCTATTTTCTTCTATTCAACTAGAATTTCAGGTCATTTTCTATAGGCTGTTTTAATATTTTTAGTTGTGCGACCCCATTTTGAGATGATATGCTCTAGCTCCCAACTGGGATGGGTCACCACAGAACTCTGAAATACTCATGTTGATGTTCCAACATGGAATCTACTATGACTGCAGTCATTGGGTAAGGGATGAACAATTCTAGGATAAGTGGATTTGGAATCCGTTAAATAACATTTCTTAAAGCCACTTGCCAGACATACCAAATTTGTAACAACTTCTAATAATGTACCAGTTTTACCATGACTAACACCTTTTAATAATGATATACCACATATACCAAGTCTGTAACACCTAACACTAATGTAGCAGTTTTACCATGACTAACACCTTCTAATAATGATATACCACATATACCAAGTTTGTAATGCCTAACACTAATATACCAGTTTTACCATGACTAACATCTTCTAATAATGATATAAAAATAGTACCAAGTTTCTTTCTTTAAAAGTTGGCTATACAGATGGAAATGTGGATTCTATGTTCACTTTTTTTCTTCCAACAGGTAAGGTATATAAACGTAGAACAAGTCAGCCATTGTCCGATGAGTTATGTATATTGGATATATGGTCACACGACTATGCAAACCTGCAACTGTATACAATTCAACTGAAAGTCCAACCATGAGGTCAATTTGGTCCATGTATATGGTGCCCTATTCACCTTAAGTTGTTGATCATTAATGTGACAGTTGACGTAGATTGACTCTGGCTGTGTGGATCCTGTGATCCAAGTAATCATGTCCACGTCATGAACACAGAGGTCAGCCAAAATATTACATCCAGAGGAATCTGAGAAAAAAAAACATATCATTATTATTATTATCATCATCATCATTATTGTTATATTTATTATTATTATTATTATTATTATTATTATCATTTGTATTGTTATTATTATCATGATTATTATCATTATTCTTCTTCTTATGCTTATTATCATTATAAGTACTATTTGTATTATTATCATTATCATCATTATTGTTATATTTATTATTATTATTATTATTATTATTATTATCATTTGTATTGTTATTATTATTATTATTATTATTATTATCATTTGTATTGTTATTATTATTATTATTATGATTATGATTATTATCATTATTCTTCTTCTTATGCTTATTATCATTATAATTATTATTCTTATTATTTTTAATATTATCATCATCATTATTATCTGTATTATTATTATCATCATTATTATTATTAATAATAATATTATTATTTTTATTATGATTATTATCTTTAATATTTTTATTTCTTATTATTATTGTCATTATCATTATTATTATTAGTATTATCATTATTAGTACTATTTGTATTATTATCATTATCATCATTATTGTTATTATTATTATCATTTGTATTGTTATTATTATTATTATTATTATGATTATTATCATTATTCTTCTTCTTATGCTTATTATCATTATAATTATTATTCTTATTAATTTTATTATTATCATCATCATTATCATCATCATCATTATTATGAATAATAATATTTTTATTATCATTGTTTTTATTATGATTATTATCATTAGTATTCTAACTTCTTATTATTATTGTCATTACTATTATCATTATTATTATTATCATTATTATTATCATTAGTATTATTATCATTATTATTATTATTATTATTATTATTATTATTATTATTATCGCTAAGGTGTAGGAGGCAGGCAGCAAGTAACATTGTCTTAGTGTACAAATCCATTCAACTGTGCAGCCAATAATCACATCCTAGCCATAACTGTTATTTCAGCACATTTTTTTAGAGCAGGTGTCTCAAACACCTGGCCCATGGCAACCCACCAAGCTGTATCCTGTGGCCTGCAAAAATAAAAACTGGTGCCAGAAAATATCATGAGATATATATTGTGGGGTATCTCAATCAACTGAATCCAATAATACCAACTTGCCTGCATTTTTTAAGAACTCATACGATGGTTTAGGAGAGTCCCGGCTTGTTGTCTTGATAATGTGAACATCACCAAGTGCTCCAGTCCTTACAGCATCATAGACATCACGATAGTCTGGGTCAAATCGTCTGCAGAAATAGTAAAACAATTTAATAGCTATACTAAATTCTGTCCAAAACAATTTTTATGCACATGTTTTTCTGTTGTACTGTCAATAATTTTTTTATTTGTAAATTTTGATATAAATGTTTCAATGATCAAATATATATTCAAGATAACTACATGTAATGCAAATATCAGAAATGTCACTTTTTTATATCACTTAAAAAGAAATATCAAACATTCTTATGCCACAAATGAGGATTATTCCCATGGATTTGGAAGGAATGATACTGATTCCGAATCCGAGCAAAATCCTCTACTTCACTGCAATGTCAAGTCCACAAATTTTGGAGCACTGAGGAGGCTAAGAAATGTCCAGTCACACTAGCAGAATCGTGCACTTGAATCTGGATGACCAGGACATTTGAATAAAGAAAAAATAAATGTGAATAAAGCTCTCCTGACAGTTGAGCTATGTCAATTTTTTTTACCAGGTATGTTTAAAAAAATTGTGTTTAAAACTCAAGTGACAATCTGACTGTGTCAAATGATTTGTGATCACTATTAATTATTTCTCAGATTCAAATTTTATCATTTTCTATCATGTCAGGTTAAAATGAAAAATGTTTCATCACCTGTGACAATCTCAGTTTAACATCTCTTGTCACTCTTTTCTTATCTGGTAAACAGCTGTTGGACAATTTCAACCTTAGTCTGTTTATAAATCAGTCACTGACACATGCAGGCCCCAACTTGTACAAACCTTGTACAACTTTATAAGATTCTTCAGAATTTTAAAGTATAACATCACCAAGATTTTAAAGTATAACATCACCAAGATTTTAATGTATAACATCACCAAGATTTTAAAGTATAACATCACCAAGATTTTAAAGTATAACAGCACCAAGATTTTAAAGTATAACATCACCTGGATTTTACAATATAACATCACCTGGATTTTACAATATAACATCACCTGGATTTTACAATATAACATCACCTGGATTTTACAATACAACATCACCTGAATTTTATGTTAATTTCATTATAACATAATTGTTGTTCAAGTGCCTTGTTATTTCACTGCAATTTACTTATGTTACACCAGATGTATAAATCTACAGGTGTATGGCATGCTGTACATAAAGCACTATCATTTGATTATTTGTATATAACCTTACTCTCTTTTTTACGCATGGCTGATATGACTTTTGATGCTTCATTTTTATCTTGATCAGGAGCATGATTGTGTTTTGATGTTGAGAGAATATCATCGTTAACTGTTTTAATTCTTCCACGACATCCTTCTTTTTTGCAGCATCTCCATGATGTACTTCCGTCTTTGTTTTCTTTATCTTTTCGATATCTGTAGCCGGAGACCAATAGCACTATCTTCCCCTTCTTTGACTCATTTGTTTCCATGTAAATTTTTGTACAACTATTATACTGTAATTTTGTATATATTGTAAAACTGTAGAACATGGTGAACTTCAATAGGAATTTGTAACTATATATACACGTCCAACAGATTCTTTGATCGCTAGTCTGTTTGTACCAACGTATATAGATCAAAGCTTCCATTGTTTGAAAACATCTCTATATAACTATTTGATCTCGTACACTTGATAATATAGTTGCAAGCATCTTTCTTTTGCTCAATAATGTTTTCTTTATTTTTTAATTAAAACTTCTACCATTTGAAAACTTCTCTACTTGATCTCTACTCTACTTGTTAGTATAATTTAATCAGCGCTCTTCTGTCGGCGCTGTTTCTGTCTTGCACTCATTTGTTGGTGCTGTTTTGTTGGTGCACTTTTGTTGTGCGCTCTTTTGTCGGGTCACTGCATTGGATGTATTGCCAGGTTCAAAGAAATAAAACAAACGTTTTAAATATCCCTTGTATTCCATAAAAATCATTTGCTTACTAATAAACACTACCTTTGTGGGCAAATAAACTGCAGTCTTTAAATTTCAAATATATACACCACTTTTTCCATAATCAATTCTTAACCTTGACCTGATATCACTCTGCTGTCAATTCTTAACCTTGACCTGATATCGCTCTGCTGTCTTATACAGCACTTAACATTTCACCATTTCAGCAAGAATGACAATGTAGCACTGTAGCTCTCTCCCAAACTTGATATGATGTTGAATTTCTTAAGTTGTTTTTACTCTAGATGGTCAAAGTCTGTAAAAGTATCTTTTACAGATGATGCTGTTTAAATTTGGGATCTATAGAATCATATAGCTTTCACAGATATTGATATTATAACCATAAGTTTGTTTACTCTTGTTAATAAAATCTGAATGTGTTTCAGAAGACAAAAACATATTAGGGTATTTTTATATCAATGACAAAAATGCTAAATTTCAAAAAAAATTCTGAATAATCTATCTCAATAAATTAAATGCCTTAAAATAAAATAAATGTCAGAACAAATGACAAATATTTCAGGCACTTTAACACTGAAATACTAATAATAGTCCATCTCAGTTTCACAAAACATCTCAAGTATGCTTTAAGTAATTAAGAATTAAGGGAGAGGGGTGGGGGTACTGATTTAATACTGATTTAACGTCATAGAATATAAGACTAATTTTAACTACATTGAAAAACTAAGCAAACTCGGCGTTCATTATCAGATGTAGGTGTACAATCAAAATTAAATACAGTAAAATAAAGAACACATCAATATCTATACTTCATGCATATTATTCAACTGTTCATAGCACATTACAAGACATCAAAACCTATCTCTCATTGTAAAATCATATATACCGCACATGATCCAAGTGATAAAGACCTTTTGTATCCTGCCAGAAGCACCTTGCCAAACTTTTCAGCAGTATCAAAGCAAGTCTTGATATCAGACACACTCTCCCCCAATGGCTTCTCTGAGAACACTGACTTCCCTGAAATAAGAGGTACACAAATATATTTATATTTTTATATAATATAATATAATAATAATAAAAAAAATAATTATAATGAGAACTTTGTATAGCACCTAATCTTTAGAAGCTCTAAGCGTTTTACATCTATAATGATATGACTACACTACAGAAAAAGAAATAACAATATCCATGAAATTGGAAATCATAAAAACATGCTGAAAACATATAAGATACAAAACATTAGTAGGTCTCTAAGTTTGTTCCTACAGTAAAAAAGTTTAGTTTTAAGTGCACTCTTAAAAGGGACCACGGTGTTTTTATGTCAATGGGCAATTCATTCTACATTGCCGGGCCCTGGTATGCAAAAGAATGTTGTCCATATGACTTCGTTTTCATAGTGGGAACAATAAATATACGATTTTCAGAAGAGGAGCGTAAGTATCTTGCTGATGTATACACATGGGTGAGGCCAGATATTCACGATGGATGGAGTCTGTCAGTGAACACAGCAAAGAGAACAAATTTTGTGTTTGATTCTGTATCGAATTGATAGCCAGTGTAGGGTACAGAGCAGTGGAGAGGTGTGCTCTGATCGAGGTACTCTAAAGACGATCCGAGCAGCTGTGTTTTAAACTTTTTGAAGTTTCTGTAGTAGATATTGAGACAAACCAGACAGAATTGAGTTACAATAATCCAGTCTTGAAAATACTAATGAACACAAAAGTGTTTTAGTGGCATCAACTGAAAGATATTTGTGAATGGAACTGATGCATCTCAGTTCAAGATATGCAGCCTTGTATATGTTCATGACATGTTGGTGCAATGTGAGAGTACTGTCTAGAGCAACACCTAGGTTTTGTACTGACTGTGTGAATTTAATGTTGGTGTTGCTGATAAGTATTGTTGGGCTGGAATGTATTCCATCTGCAGATACAATATGTGTCCTGTTGACTAAGTAGGACTTGAACCACTGTAAGGCTATATTCTGAATGCCAAATACATGCTGGAGATGGTGAAGTAATATATCATGGTCTATTGTGTCAAATGCTGCAGACAAATCAAGGAGGGTGAGGGCTGTAATCTGTCCACTATCCGAAGCAGAGAATGTCATTAAATACTTTCAGAAGAGTAGTTTCAGTACTGTGGCAAGACTGTACATTGCTAAAAAGACTGTTTGAATTTAAATGAGATACAAATTGGGTTAGAACAACTTTTTCTAAGAATTTTTATATCAATGAGAGATTAGAAACTGGACGGCAGTTCTTTAAATCGTTACGGTCAAGTGTTGGTTTCTTCATCAGAGGCTTTATGATGGCAGTTTTGAAAAATGATGGGAATTCCCCCAATGCGAGAGAGATATTAATAGCATCAGTTAGTGAAGGTAATATTGGGTCTAAGCACTCAAGCAGCAGTGATGTCGGAATTGGATCAAGTTCACAAGACTTTGGTGCACTTTTCATCACGATTGTCCGTACTAAATCAATATAGACAGGTTCAATGCTCCTAATGGCTGTCGCTGAAATTCTATACCATAACTGTATGGTGATGAGTCAATTGAAATTGTGTTGTCAGGCGAATCTCTAATGGTTTGTACTTTGTCACAGAAGAAATTTGCAAATAGGTCCAGAAGGTCTACTGAAGAGAAGGTAGTTGGAAGTGTTGTACATTTGTTCCTTGACATTAGTTTGTTAGTTATCTCAAAGAGCTCTTTGCAGCTGAAACTCTCCGTGACCTTAGTACTGTTGTGGGATTATTTGGCTAAATGGACTATGTTTGTGACGTTCTTTTTCGTGGCTTTATAGATTTGTTTATGAATATTGAGTCTGGTTGAAAGCCAAAGCCTCTCTGCTTTTCGGTGATGTCTTTTATCAGTGTGAAGCTGCTCCCAAACACTGCTATATCATGGAGAACACAATTTTATTGATACTCTGCATTTGGTGGCTGGGGCATGTTTTTCAAGCAATGAATGCAGGCAGTTATCAAGTTGTTCTGCTGTAGGAAGTAAGTAAGTTGTTAGGTTTTCTTGGAACTCATGCATTAATTTGGTTCTATTTATCATATGGAGGATTCTCTTAGTAGCAAATAAAGGTGGAGGGTTAGGAACTGATACGTCGAGATGGCATATAATGCAGAGGTGATCTGATGCAAGTTTGTGGGATACAAGGGTGGATCGCAGAATATTATCATCAGGTCTATGAAGAAGCCAGTCTAAAATGTGACCAAGTTTAAGAGTGGGTTGGTTAACTGACTGTTTATGGTTGAAAACATGAAAGAAATCTAGGAGTTTTCATGTGTATGGATTTCCAGAATAGTCAAAGTGAAAGTTGAAATCTCCAAGAATAATTAGTTTGCCACCTATCGAATTTCCATACTCCAAAAGATTCGGAAACTGCTCCAAAAAGAGAGATTTAGTCAGCTTGTTTTTTCTACTAGGAGGAGGGTGGTAGAGACAGAAAAAAATGGACTGATCTTTGTTCCAGTCTGAGTGTTGTTTGGAATAGTTAAACACATCCATATTACTTTTATAGCAAGCATATTGAACAGTAACCTTCAAACTGTAAAAGTTCAGTGGTGCTAATGACCTTACTTTAACAAAATTAAAAAGGGTCAAAATTTTGAGCCAGGACTTGTCAGTAGAATTGGGATAGTAAGATTGTAGAGTACCTGCATAGATAATGGATGGTCCTGGGTTTGAATCCTACTATCATCATCAATTTTCAAAGTGATAGCAACCTTTTATAAATCATTACCAGACAGATGTGTTATGACATTCTACAAATGACATTTTCTATCATAATGTAATGTGGGAAATGTTAAACAACTTCAATTAATAATAATAATAATAATAATAATAATAATAATAATAATAATAATAATAATACTAATAATAATAATATTATTATTATTATTTTTTATTATTATTAATAGTAAATATTTTGGAAATGATGAATTATCAATGTTTATAATTATGTATTTATTATATTCAAAAATGAAAAAGAAGTCAAATTTTAAAATTGATGAAAGTAAAATTTAAAAAATACAATCAGAAAAATTGAGTCAAAAATGGATATTAAAATAACATTTTGTGTTCTGAAGTAATGCGCATTAAATCGCAAGAAAAAGTCTATAAATAGTGTTTAAGATATGAATAAATAGAACATAGTTAAAATCCTCATGTATAGTTTGTCTGGCAGCAAGACATAGTTAAAAGCCTCATGTATAGTTTGTCAGGCAGCAAGACATAGTTAAAAGCCTCATGTATAGTTTGTCAGGCAGCAAGACATAGTTAAAGCCTCATGTATAGTTTGTCAGGCAGCAAGACATAGTTAAAAGCCTCATGTATAGTTTGTCAGGCAGCAAGACATAGTTAAAAGCCTCATGTATAGTTTGTCAGGCAGCAAGACATAGTTAAAAGCCTCATGTATAGTTTGTCAGGCAGTAAGACATAGTAAAAAGCCTCATGTATAGTTTGTCAGGCAGCAAGACATAGTTAAAAGCCTCATGTATAGTTTGTCAGGCAGCAAGACATAGTTAAAAGCCTCATGTATAGTTTGTCAGGCAGCAAGACATAGTTAAAAGCCTCATGTATAGTTTGTCAGGCAGCAAGACATAGTTAAAAGCCTCATGTATAGTTTGTCAGGCAGTAAGGATTTACAATGTATGGTACTTTATAATTTAAATAATGGTACTGGTCTGGACAAATCATCTGTTTGTCTGAAGATTGGGATAAATTCTATATTTAGTTAGGACGAGGCTATTTGTCACACTAGGGCAACTGCTAAAGAACCATATTATGCTTAATATTATACTGCTTAATATTATACTGCTTATCATTAAATTCTGCTTATTATTACAATACTGCTTATCATTACAATTCTGCTTTTCATTAAATACTGCTATATCATTAAATTCTGCTTATCATTACAATACTGCTCATCATTAAAATCTGCTTATCATTACAATACTGCTCATCATTAAATTCTGCTTTTCATTGAATATTGCTCATCATTAACTTCAGCTTATCATTAAATTTTGCTCATCATTACAATTCTGCTTTTTATTAAATTCTGCAGGTCATTAAATTCTGCTTATAATTACAACTCTGCTTATCATTACAATAGTGCTTATCACTAAATTCTGCTTGTCACTAAATTCTGCTTATAATTACAATTCTGCTTATCACTATATTCTGCTTGTCATTAAATGCTGCTTGTCATTAAATTCTGCTTGCCATGGTCCTGTTTGCTGACCAGGACAATGACGCTTATTGTCCAAAAAATCCAAACTCAAACATACCTTATCCTGAGAATGGGAATCAGAATATACTGCTGCCATTAATGACTAGAATAAAAATCAGGATCAGGACCATCTTCCGCTGACTTGTCATCAATAAAAGTATCAAAAATAGACTGTGCCCCTATGGATAAGAATCTGTATTCAAAATACAGCTGCCTATAAAATTAGATCTGTGGAAAGATGAATTCCAGCTTGGATTGCTAGAACTGGATCAAATGCATCAACATTAGCAGATCACAGCTGAACGTTTAACAGCATTGTTATCCATATTCCACACAAATTATGTAACCCAACTATATTCTAAACATAGCTTGCATTTGATAGTGTTGCATTCTTTTAGAATAGTTCTATTTTCTTCAGATGTATTTGGTTTTGCCTCGACATTTCCACATGTGGAATCAGAAGTGAAACATAAAATCATCAGATGGGACCAACTTAAGGGCAGCTATATATGGTATATCATTGTAACATGAGAAGTTTTATCTACTTAGCTGTGTGCCACATTCATAAGTATAACTTTATGAGCTGACTGGGCTGTCCATGTTACACAAATAAAAACATCACTGGTTTAAAACTGTACAGACTCCACACATCTACTTGTCAGTACCCTTACAATAAAAGAAGTTCCTTTGCACCACCAAAATAATCTATGTATGAGACTTCATTTGCCATTCTGAAATAATTCTTACTGATCAACCATTAGAATGCCTTCAAATCACTTTCTGTAAAAAGGATCAAACAACTCAACCTTTATAACAACATGCAAACATTCTTCATTGAAAAGTTTAGACTAATCAATGTGTTGCAAATTAATTTGTTGAACCACTCCATTGTGGTAGACTCTGGATTCTGCCTGCCTTTTCTAAAAACGAATTGTTGTAAAAGTGTCTTCTCGGAGATCTTGCCTGCAATTAGCTACTAAATAAGTTGTTTGGAAATTATCACTTAATAAATGCAAACTTGGTAAATGCAGTGTTTATACTTGTGTATAAATTGGCTGCAATTGCAAACAACACAGACCCTGATCTACCATCAGATAATGTGCTGGCAGTCAGGGTCTATATTGTTTGTTCTACTGATTAGTCATGAAATATTACATGGACCTGGATCTGCTGAAGCATTAGGGATGGCAGATCTGGATCTGTGCAGTTTTCTGAGAATTAGCATGACTGGTGTGTTGTGTTAAAAAATCTGACTTTTTTTAGTCCTTGCAGTTTCCACTTAAGTATATTTGTTGTGTCCAATGATAAACAGCAAACAGAGTGGAGTTGTGTATGATTTGGATCATATATGGCAGTGACATTGAAATGAAGTGATCCGAATATCAGTCTGCATAATGCATGACTGGTCTTACATGGCATTTGAATTACTGATACTTTGTACCTCATTAAGACTCAAAGTCATTAGTTGTACCAGTCTGGCACTGAAAACACTTGTAAAACAATGGTCTGGTTTCTAAGCCTAATAATAAAGCTTCATTTGCTGTAGAGATCCTAGTCATATGAAAGATTTATTCTCGTTTTGAATTCTATAACAAGACTAAATATTGTCAGCAAACAATAGGTCTCTTTGAATTTGGAAAATAGTTTTTGTCATTATAACTAAGTTCTAATTTAAAGTATTTAGTTGTCCTAAGTTCTAATTTAAAGTATTTAGTTGTCCTAAGTTCTAATTTAACGTATTTAGTTGTCCTAAGTTCTAATTTAAAGTATTTAGTTGTCCTAAGTTCTAATTTAAAGTATTTAGTTGTCCTAAGTTCTAATTTAACGTAAAACTATTTAGTTGTTCTAAGTTCTAATTTAAAGTATTTAGTTGTCCTAAGTTCTAATTTGACGTATTTAGTTGTCCTAAGTTCTAATTTAACGTAAAACTATTTAGTTGTCCTAAGTTCTAATTTAACGTAAAACTATTTAGTTGTCCTAAGTTCTAATTTAAAGTATTTAGTTGTCCTAAGTTCTGATTTAAAGTATTTAGTTGTCCTAAGTTCTAATTTAAAGTATTTAGTTGTCCTAAGTTCTAATTTAAAGTATTTAGTTGTCCTAAGTTCTAATTTAAAGTATTTAGTTGTCCTACCTTCTAATTTAAAGTATTTAGTTGTCCTAAGTTCTAATTTAAAGTATTTAGTTGTCCTAAGTTCTAATTTAAAGTATTTTGTTTTCTTAACCAGAGAGTGTGACCATAAATTTGAACAACAAAATAAAACTTGGCCTTCCTTACCATACTGTATGCTTTTGCAGATGTACTCTGTGTGAAACTTTGTAGGTGCTAATATAAATACTGCATGAAGGCTGTAAGATAAAGAGAAACAATAGTATTTAGGTTAATATTTTATTTCAAGAATATATAACTATACCATCTATATATCCATTAAAAATTCAAGCAATGGCTTGGCAAATTTTTGTCAATTTAAACAAGATAGTTATTTATTTTTATCTTAACTAAAAATGTCAGTTCCCATAGCTCAGTAAATACTCCCATAACTTTTTAAATGCTCAAAAATCTCAGTAAATACTCCATTAATTCAGTAGTTGTTGTTGTTTTAGGTTTAACGTCATTTTTCAGCACATGATAGGCTATACATGGCAGCCATCATTATTGGTGGAAGAAGAACCCCAGAAAACCCCCAGAAAGAACCACCGACCCATGAGAAGCTACTGGCAAGCTTTCTCACATATCCACGTTTTAGCCGAATTTTAGACTCGAATTCATGCAGACAGAGGTGAGATGGCAGTGATCCATAACGGAGAGCGCTTTAGACCACTTGGGGCCCCCATTAACTCAGTAAATACTCTCAAAACTCAGTAAATGTTCCTATAATTAAATAAATGTTCTCATAATTCAGTAAATACTCTCATAACTCAATAAATGCTCTCATAACTCAGTAAATGCTCCCATAATTAAGTAAATGCTCTTATAACTCAATAAATGTTCTCATAGCTCAGTAAATGCTCCCATTACTCAGAAAAACCTCTAACTCAGTAAATGCACCCATAACTGAGTAAATGCTCTCATAACTTGGTAAATAATCCCATCACATGGTAAATGATCTCATAAATTGGTAATTAAATGCTTCCATAACTCAGTAAATACTCCCGTAACTCAGTAAATGTTCCCATAGCTATGTGTACAGTTCCTGATTATTTAATTTACCTGTTGACTTCATAAGTATTTATCCTCATTCATTCAAAGATACAAGATATTTTGCATAAAAAAGTTACCTGCTGTCCTTAAGAAGTTTAATTAGCTCTGACGATGTGTAAAATGGCATGTCATGTATACAATACATTGTCTTTACTACTGACACACGGATAGGATTGTCCTCGATGACCCACTGTAGATCCAGTCGTTGACTTTTTAGAATGTTGGGCAAATGGACCTCAGCAATTCGTCCCCCGCCAATCACACCCACATTGTATCTCGTACCCTTGGGATTTACATATTTGCTATAGTGTTGTAATGACATCCACAGATGGGTTCTGAGTAGAGAGGGGGTGAAAGTCTTGGTCAGAACAGCACATTTTATTCTTTCCAATCTCAGCCTGCTAACAAGTCTGATCAGACAGCCAACCATTGTAATCCTGTTGTAGCATAAAAAGCATGAAATTTAAATGATCAAGATCTCTTTTAGACATCATCTGATTCTTGATGTCTGTCCTCAATATTCATCTAGAGACTAGGTAGCAATACTGTGAGAGAAATTCCGAAATACAAATATGTAACAAGAGAATATGTGGCAATACTGTGAGAGAAATTCCAAAATACAAACATGTAACAAGAGAATCTGTGGCAATACTGTGAGAGAAATTCCAAAATACAAACATGTAACAAGAGAATCTGTGGCAATACTGTGAGAGAAATTCCAAAATACAAACATGTAACAAGAGAATCTGTGGCAATACTGTGAGAGAAATTCCAAAATACAAATATGTAACAAGAGAATCTGTGGCAATACTGTGAGAGAAATTCCAAAATACAAATATGTAACAGGAGAATCTGTGGCAATACTGTGAGAGAAATTCCAAAATACAAATATGTAACAAGAGAATATGTGGCAATACTGTGAGAGAAATTCCAAAATACAAATATGTAACATGAGAATCTGTGGCAATACTGTGAGAGAAATTCCAAAAAACAAATATGTAACAAGAGAATCTGTGGCAATACTGTGACAGAAATTCCAAAATACAAATATGTAACAAGAGAATATGTGGCAATACTGTGACAGAAATTCCAAAATACAAATATGTAACAGGAGAATCTGTGGCAATACTGTGCGAGAAATTCCAAAAATACAAATATGTAACAAGAGAATCTCTGGCAATACTGTATATATATATATATATATATATATATATATATATATATATATATATATATATATATATATATATATATATATATATATATGTAAGGGTGCAGGTAAACAACTTTTATTATTATTATGTGATTCCATTTTAGAGTAAAAACCAAAGATTTCAACTAAGGTTATACTGTGAGTGCATGATGTTAGGCATCTATAAAGCTTCTATTTTGTTCTGGAAGGATAACCATGTGACCCATATTTAGGAACCTGCTTTGTGTCTTAAATTTAAGTGCATAACTATTTTCTGGATAGAATTTGGGCATTCCGGCTCTAAATCATTACTTAAAGGTGTTTTGTTGTGACCAGTTTGAGGTCAAATTTTATTTTATGGAATACAGGCGATTATTTTCCCTGGAAATATATAAGTGCTCAATACATAATTCTTGAACAGAGACATTCATTGAATTTTATTAGGAATTCAAAATTGGATTCATTTTTTTGTGTGATTCAACAAGGAACTGTTAACACAACAGCACTTTGAAAGTTTAGAAATGGTTGTCAAGGTTGTCATTGCCTTCTATTTTGGATTTCATTGGGACTCAAACTCAGATTCATTTAGGAATTTTTAATAATATGACTTCCATTTTTTAATCTTGGATTAATTTGGAATTGAATTTTAAACCATAAGTTCTTTTTCTCATTTTTAACTTGTTTTACTTGGGAAATAAATTATTTGTTAATAATTATTTGTATATTATTTGTATAATTTAAAAAATCTTGTTGTCTTCAGTCTTTTCTCTTATGTTTTGTAAAAGCCTAGACACATACCTGTATATTGATATATTTACACACACACACACACACACACACACACACATATATATATATATATATATATATATATATACACATATACATATGTATATACATATATATATATATTCATTGCATATATTCATTGCATGTGTACATACAAGTTTTACTCAATGTAGATTTGAAAACAATACAAAAGGATGTCAATAAAATACAATGTATAGAATTCTTACTGTTCAAACACATTATAGTTGAATATATAAAACATTACATAATGAGGAAAGTGTATAAATGTATACAATTCTTACTGTTCAAACACACATTATAGTTGAATATATAAAACATTACATAACAAGGAAAGTGCAAATAAAAACAACTTTAGCTTTGCCTATACATCATGAACTACTACGTGTAACTAAGCGTCTCTCTGTGAATTATCCAAAAAGAATATGACTGTCGCTAGACACAGTGATGTCATGGTCTATTTTTAGCACAAGGTAGATTTTGGCACAAGCACCACTGCATGATGTTTGCAATAAGTAGATGACTGGCCTGTCAGGTTTTTGTTTATTCTTGAGAATATGAGCTCAGAGAGTGGTAACTGTGTATTTCAGCGACAGTGCACAGTGAGTAATAAGGCCTTGGTGATGATCCTGATGTGAGATTTTTTATGTTGTTCTATTGCATGACAAGTGGTAAGTAACTTTCTGATTGGTCAGTTTGCTAATTGTCTGTATGAACAACATAGCATGGGCAGCATATTAATGGTGGTCATTCCATTGGAGTTTCTGAAGGGTGCTGGTCATGGATTGAAATAAGTGCCTGCTGATTCGTTTGGCTTCAAGTCCAAGTATTTTGGCTTCAAGAAAATGTGACGACCTCTGTCCCATATGATAAGGTAAATAGATTAATAATATGGTCAATGTAACACTTTATTTTATATGTAATCATTATATTTATCTGAAATGTATTTTAGTACCTTTAATAGGTTATCAACCTGCATAGTCTTTTCTAAGCCTATCATTCTGTCCATATGCAGGGGTCCCATGTGGCCGAGTGGTCTAAAGTGCTTTCCGTTACGGATCGCTACCATCTCACCTCTGTCTGCATTGGTTGAGTCTCACATTCGGCTAATGTAGTTATGTGAGAAAGCTTGCCAGTAGCTTCTCTTGGGTCGGTGGATCTTTCCAGGGTTTTTCCTGGGTTCTTCCTCCTCCAATATTACTGGCCGCCATGTATGGCCTATCGAGTGCTGAAAAATGGCGTTAGATCCTAAAACAACAAAACAACTGTACATATGCTTGTTTGTATGTCTGTCTGCTCACTGCTTTTACTCTACACACTGATTGATGTGTTTAGATTCATTTCGTCCACTATAAATACATGTAGTGGTAGTAAATCATATTGAATATACTGTAAAATATAATCAATATTTACATACAGAACAATCATGCACTGATGACGGTATTATTTATAGTTGTAGTAAATGTATTTTATTGTTGTGTATGGTTTAATAAAGCAGTAGATATATATATTTATCTAAAGTTACCAACCTCGGACACAATAAACCAAACTCCTATAACATATACTGAACTTGTCCGTTGTCTATTCTATGATTGATACAAAAGAACGGTAGTATTTACATGCTGCTCAGTTTACAGTGCAGCCTCTCAAAAAAATGCAGATTAACCTTTGGCCATACATCACAATTAATTTTACTATTATGTTCCCTACATATATTTCTCAGTACTGACCTTTCCATTGTGTGACAATCAATACAAATCATATGTTAATCTAAAATACCCCCGAAGATGATTTCACAGTGAAGTTCTTGTCAGGGGTTCCCCGGCATTGTTTTTAGAGGCTACACTGTAAATAGAGCAGCATGTAAACAGAACACAGATTTCACTTCCGGATCACCAAGGCCTTATTACTCAATGTGCACTGTCGCCAATATACACTGACAACCACTCTCTGACCTTATATTCTCAAGAATAAACAACTACCTCTAAATCTCTACCAAAAATGCATCAATATATCTCTTCTATCACCACCAAAATGAAAGGAAACATATTCTAAAAATAGACTAGAACTACCTTCGTGGGTACTGAACTGGAAATAATAATTGTGATGTGATTCCCTTTTACAAGAGCTTCGCCTTGAAGTCAACCTTGAAGCTATTTTAGATTAACATATTTATATTGATTGTCATAGAGTGGAAAGGTCAGTACTGAGAAATTTATGTAGAGAACATATAGTACAATTAATTGCGGTGTATCTCCAGCTATGAGCAGTCATTCGCCAGAAAGTTTACAGTAACAGTGAAGACTGGAAACCGGGCCGAATTAGTAACTCATCCAAAACTTAAACCCGTGTGCACAATCCACAATAGTTGTTCACCTCAGTCGATGGTGGGTCAACTCAAAATGACCCTATTTATGATCAGTTGCGTATCGGGCAATGAACAATTCATATTCCCCGTGTTCTTTGTAAATGTATTTACGTTTTGGGGCACGAATTCGAAGTTGGAACCTTCTGACCAGCTGTGTTAAACCACGGGAGTCGGACGTTTTATCAATAAAGTACGATAAAATTATTACGTGTTGTCAGAGATTTCATCCTACTTTGTTTAAAAAACGTAAGACTCCTGTGGTTAAACTTACAGTAACTACACCCCACCCCACCTGCGATTATACGGGTTCATTTTAAAAACAGATTGTGACATTATATTCTTTATGAAAAGCCTGCATCTCAAACGATAGTGAAATAGAGTCCAGCTACGCGAAACACACGTGTAAGAAGAATATACACATACCAGGTTGATAACTTGTCCTGTTCAAGCTGCCAGAATGCCTTTTCACGCTGTCGAGATGGAGCTCAATTGGCACTCAGTTTGCACTATCTTCTTTCGTTATTCATCAATTAAGGCAGCTGGTGACCCACTGCTCAAATGTGTTCTGACTAAATCTCAAATGAATCCAAAGGGCATGACTGCGGCTCCCATGCCGATCCCCTTGATATGAGAGCGTCGAACCACAGGTACTCGACGCGAGCTTGATGTGAAGAAAAAAAAATAATCTAAAGAAAAAAAACATAGAGTGAGAAAAATACCTTAGAGTTCCCCCATGACCCATTCAGACATATGACCCCCTCTATATTACTCTTTTTATATAGTAATATAGAGGGGGGTCATATGTTTGAATGAGTCATAGGGGTACTCTAAGGTATTTTTCTCACTGTTTTTTTTCTTTAGATTTTTTATTTTATTTTCTTCGCATCAAGCTCGCGTCGAGCACCTGTGCGTCGAACTAGTGGGCCTAATGAACTCAGATACTAGGCGGACTTTTTATTTTAGGAATGATTATGAACTTGTTTTCTATTTATCAATTAAATTTGTATTGAAAGGAATGGGTTGACAGTTAGGTTTAAACTTTTTGCGTCCGTTTTGGTCTTTTAATCATTTATTTGGACCATATGACCTCAAATAAACAGTGTGGAAACTACACATTGTAATTTATTCTAATTGATATGAGTAATTTATAGACTACGTTATTGTAATGCTAATTAATTTTTGCTTGAATAACCAATTCATTGTTTTAGTTGTTAACAAGATATAAAAAATATGGACATAAGACCGAACTATTAAAATTTGGATTTGAATTACACATTAAAAGTGTACTTGTAATAAACACACACACACACACACACAACAAATACTCTACCCACAACCCGATACATTTTTTTTTCTGACAGTATGATTCCTGGTTCAAACAGAAATTACGTACCTTATGTTCATTCGTCAAAATTAAACAGCTAACACACGAGACAGAATAATAACCATTATCGCTTTTATCGTGTCTATTTCTACCCATTTTTTTATTTAAAAAAAAAACAAAAACAAGGACACTTACACTACGCTTATTGGTCGATCACTTTCCAAGACGTTAAGTTCATGTACAAATTATATACTTAAAATAACGAACGGCCAGTTATGTATACAATACCACCTCAACCCTAAAATCAAACATTTTCTGTATAGAAAGTCATCAGTTCCGATATTTAGATACTAATTTAGTTTTGCCGTTTAGTCCTTATATTTAGCCATTTATTAGACTTTATACTTTACTAATTATTAACAAAAGAGAAACAAATATTTAGATAATACAGCCTTTTCCATTATCTACCGACAGTTTCCTTATTTTTCTGTTTGCGTTTAAATAAATGGCAAATATTGGATATCATAGTAAATTCATATAAATGTACATTGTCGGGAACTTTTTTTTTTTTTTACTGTTAACTGCTGTTAACGGTGATCAGGACAAAGAGAAGCAGATGTCACTTTTCATATGTCGATTTTTAAAAAAAAAAAAAATGACAGTGATTTTGAAACTTGCTCTCATTTATGTATGCATTTAGAACCTCGTTTATAGGGCGCGGACACAGATGACCTGGTAACTGGAAGTGCCGATGGAAACGCTGTGGTGAAAACCATTGCATTTCCTGGTTGAAACACATCTTCACATGCCAATGTTCCAATCTATTAACATTTTTACATCTTGGCGGATCGATCAAATATTTCATTGATATGCACAAGTGACATCCATTGGATTTCACAAGCTACGTAATGGCAAACAGCAATCTACATCAGCTAAAATTAGTGGAGATAAATTATTTCAATAGAATACTTTGTAAGTCTGACATCGAAAGTCTGACTACATTCCAGAAGGATATATGATTAGTATACAGAAATGTGGTGTTTTTGTCCCTTTTATCCCTGCGTGTTAAGGAATGTTTGAGAGATCCCCCATTGATCCATATAATACTGTTTTATAAGGTTTCTAGCCCACGTTAGCGCCGAATTCTGTGGGATGTTTCGTCACCTAAATGGCTCGCTGTGCGATAAAGAGTGTTCCCTTGTTTCTGTTTTACGTGCGACAATGTTCGTGAGCAAGTGTGTGAATACCATCAATAAAGTAACTCTTATTATCAATGGGATAGTCCATTTTTGTTCATTCACAGGATAGATGTGTTATGTCGTTGCTATCGGAAAGTTCTCATGGATTAGTAACGTAGATGTCCTTGTAGTGACTGTCTGTAGTGGTCGATAATGACATGTAACCAATGGCACCTTCGACTTTTTTTTAAGCTGGTACCATATTGGTCCTAAGTCCTATGAATTATGTGATGGGAGCCAAAGTTCCATCTTTGAACTTTACGAGTTTATTTTTATTTTCTTTGCAGTGGACTGGACTTGTTACAGGAGAATCGCTAAGATCAAAATGGTGCTGATGTTGATATAGATCTGCTTGGACATCGTTGGTATGAATTTTAAAGACGAGTGAGTCGGTGTCGGTCATGTGCAGCGTGATTTTGTCTCCATATAGTTTTTGATGAAGTCGTAATGAAACTCGAGCCTGGGCATTTTGGAGAGCTCCAGGATGGCAGAGTCAACCTTGATGAGTTTGTCTACGTTGAAGCTGGTTTGTCTGGATTCGACTGTAGCAAGTTCTTAATCAAAGATGTTCATGCTTACGAAGGTATCGTTAACTACAAGCTTATCTCGTCGTCGTTGGTTATTGACGATTTCAATTTTCTTTCCACTGCTAATGTTTTTCATTTTTTGTTTTCGAAGATCCCATTGTTCATGAGTTTGAAGACATTTTTACCGAAGTCCGTAGTGGCTATTTGTCTCGTGTTAAATTCGATGTAGGTTTACATAGATTGTTTAAACTTCAAAGCATGACGAATTTGTAGAGTCCATGTTGGAGAATTTTGTTCGAACAGTCGATCATGTATTTTGTAGCGTGTTTTGTGGTTGAGGTTGGGTACTATTTTTTTTAAAGTTGGTGTCTGATTTCGAATTGGCTTGTTTTGCTCAAGTTGTGGTAGAGAAATCATTGAGCTGTTGTTCAAGCCTGAACTGGTGTTGTGACATAGCCCATTCTAATAAATTGTTGTTACAGACGTAGAGGATGAACGTGGATGGTTTGGTGGAATCGTAGTGTTTCCTATATATGTTGACTACCACGTGTCTTTTGTGAGCTGATGACTGAGATTCCAACGCGAATCACTTATTCTGTGACAGTGAACATGTCTGGATCGAGAGAGAGAGAGAGAGAGAGAGAGAGAGAGAGAGAGAGAGAGAGAGAAAGAGAGAGATATTAGGATTTTTAACGTAGCTTTAAAAAAAATCAGTCTATGATGTCTGCAGTGAGGTATTTTTTGTGATGTCTAGCACTGGGGAATCATGCCGCAGACATGTAGCATTATGTCCCACCCAGTCACATTATCCTGACACCAGACCGACCAGTCCTAACACTAACCTCTTACTGCTGAGCGCCAAGCGAGGCAGCTGTTGGTACCATTTTTGTAAGTCCTTGGTATGCTTCGGCCGAGGGTTGTACCCACGACCTCCAGCTTCAGCGGCAGACGCTCTAACCACTGAGCTTGACTCATCTTGAGAAGAGCATCGCAGGAGAGACCAGGTGAGGAGAAATACCAGAGCGGATCGAGTTGGTAATTATCCAAGCACGTAGGTATGAAGATATCCCTGAGCATGAGTACATACGTTTGCATGTATAGGTCGTGATAATCTCAGAGAATTTGATAGCCGAAGTCGTTCAGTACCCTCTTCGCGTATTGGTATTCCTCAGGAAATACAAATTAAACGAATTGTATTTAAATATAGGGGCCTAACATAGTTGAGGAATAAATGAAAAAATGAACGCATACTACATTTTAAGAGAAACAGAAAGATAAAAATGCACAATCAAACAGGAAAATAAGAAAACACAATAAAACTGTTAGAAAATGTAAATCGACAATGGAATAAGGAAAGGGAAACTGATCAGGAATAAGTACAACAAAACAATGTGGGATATTTAACTACCTGAACAATGCAGGGCTAATGGATAAATCTGGATATATAAGGCACGGGTACGTCAAGCCTCATACTGCCAAGCCAATGTGTGCGAGGGTACTATATTTTTAAACATGCGCCCCCAACCCCACCCCACCCTCAAACAAAACACGGCTGCTAATGAAACCACGTAAACAATTTAATGAACAATCAATACGGAAACTATAATAGGGTTATGCTACTTTATACAAACCAGCTAGACAAGATAGATATAACAAGGTATATAAGTACTTAATACATAGAAGCCAGAGTGGAAAGGCTAAGTTAGAGAGGATTTGAAATGGGTAACGATTTAATACTTAATTTAGGAAACAAGCTGAATAATGTCCAGCTTTTTGCGAGCCTTGGCGACCAAAATATGGAAACTATTCAATAAGTTTTAAAAATTTATTATCAAATCATTACCTATTTGAGATTTTTAATCAGTTTTCTTTTCTCCAGTGGAAATTATTTAGAGAGAAAGAAGAACGAATAATTGTATTCATTCTGACAGATAGTGCACCTTTCATTTGTTGTGCATAAAATGTAATCCAAACCAAAGTTATAGTAAAAGTAGATTGTACTTTCTTTTACAAACTATAAATCAAATAAAAAGCTGTTGTCTGAATAAACAACTTTTGATGACAAAATCATTTTTCAAAACAGAATGATCAATGTGATGTGATGCCACATTATTTGCTATGTCAGACGGTAGGCTTAGAGTCCATGTTTACCCTAAAATGACACATTCATAACTAAACATTACATCGTTGTGATTTCATATGAAATAGGTTACTGGATGCAGAAATTCCCATTTTGATTGTAATGCATTTGTTACCAGATATTTACAGTATTTCATTTTGGAACAGTCGACTGTGCAGAACATATAAACACATTTCTGAGTCAGATTTGCATCCTATATACACTGCATAATTTATGCTTTGGTTGGATAAAGTTTTGTCAGTTGGGAGACCCATTTATTTCCACATTCTTCTGTGAACAGAGGTGAATTTATTTAATTTTCTAAGTTAACACTCAAACCACACTTGCATATACGGGCGATTATATATCTATGTTACAGGTATACCACCCCTCTCCCCTTTTCCTACCACCTACTATCAAATGAGCAATACCCTTAGTTTTACTTCATATAGTTGCTTTTGTCTTGTATTATTATACCATAATTCTTATGATGATATTGGTTTACATGACATACCAAGCACCTGTGGGGGTAACTTGTCCATACTGAGACAGCTGAGATAATTTTTCCTTAATTTCATTTCATGAGCCAGAAGGTGGTGTTAAAAACGTTTTCCAACGATCGCAGCCAATCAGTAAAGAGAATACTGCAGTAAGTTCATGTGTCTATTTGGACCAATTACAATCACATAAAGTGATATGTTCACATGTCATAATATCGAAAATACTAAACTGCACACACACAATAGACAAATTGTAATGAATGTGATAACATTAAAAATATTACACCTTAGACAAACAAAATAAGTCCCACCTTTGTCTTGTAAGCCCTATATATTATAAATAATACTAAGAAGGCATATACTATTTGCATCTCATAGACAAAATCATCAAAGATCATTAAGACAACCATGGGTTATTGTAGCAAGAAACGGTCAACTATCTCATGTTGATAAAATCCAATAACAGACCTCATTATAGCTTATTATCTTGTGCTTTCGTTTTTGCATGTAAAAGTGACTGATATGGAGGGATAAACTACCAAGAACAATAGAAAAATAGGTAAATAATTATATAATTGATTACCATCTTATATGGATAAGAATCCCCACTTAAATGAGACTGTCTATCCATAATGGGAGAGATAAAATGTATATGGAATCGTAGGGTTAGCGTCTATCACGCCTATTATGGGAGATGGTGTTTCTAAAGGCATGTCCATGTGAACAGCGGGGAATGGGTATATTAACGGTAAGGGTTGGGCATGTCATTCCTCCTAGGGAAATTGCGCCTATAGTGCCAACCCCAACCCCTCATTTTAACAGATAAGAAAGTGTCACATCCTACAAGCAGACATGAAAACTAAATACAATATCAATTTTATATATTTTGTCATGGTCTGTCTAAACATGAAGGGAGAATTACCAATTACAGAACATGTGGACGAAGTGGTTGAGTATATCCCTTGCAGAAAGTAGAAAACTCCCATTATAATGAAAGGTGGAAGAAATACAGAATAAATATAAAAACAAAAACACCAAAGATTGGCGTATACTAGTATGAATATACCATGCTGCAGATCCACTGCAAGATATAGCTGATAAAAAGAGAGGGTTGTGCCTTCAAATAAGAGTTCAGGATGAAGATTGGCTATAATTTCAATGCAATCCACAAGATAGGAAGGTTCACATAAAGTAACTAAAACTAATTAGGGCAATTAATAAACACAAAACAAACCAATAACACTGGCAACACAAATACTAACAAAACCACACAGCATACAAACATGCAATACAGTAAACAAACTTTCGTTCCTTCTTAACATAGTACTTTGTTTAAAGCAAGATAAGTAAATAACTAAAAAACAAATGATTCAAGGATATGTCAGTCTAGATACAAATAAATAGCCATGGTTTACATTCACTTTTTGTAAACTATATAGCATACATACTACAAAACATGAAAAAAGCAATAAACCAATTAATAGCAAAGGCTTCATACTTGGCGAGGAAACCAGTCATAGGATGTATTGCCAGAGAAGTGGGGAGTACACGCCTGTTACAATGACACATTAGTCCCATCGATTGAAGAATTAAAAAAAATGGAAACAGGAATATAAACAAGTTCATCTATTTCAAATAGGAAGACCGCCATGGACAGGTATCAAAGTGTAAGGATTTAAGAGCTCAGAGGAAAAAGCTATTATTAGTTTAAAAAATGGCTATAACTAAACTGGATATATTAGCAATAAGAGTATAACGAATGACCAAGCTCTCTACAATCGGTTAGACAGGAACTTCAACTGTACAATATGCAGCAAGGGACTATCACTCCCCAAATCATTGTGAGAAACTGGAAATAAAACTCTTTAAAGGATTCATCATCATAAAGGTGCATGCCAGATTTGATTGAAATCCAACAACATTTGGTAAATTATTATGGAAATAACAAAACACAAAATGATGGGCGATTCAAGGGCAGAACGCATCTTACTGATAATGAAATATGAAAGAAATTGAACTAACTAATCTCTCTTCAAGACAGATATGCATACCAGAATTGGGTGAAGTCCAAATGATCTTGGCGAGTACACCCAAATTATAAGGTTGGGACAATTAGGAGGTGTAACTCCTTTAAATGGTGTTAAAGAGTGCTGAATGCACATGGTGCATTTGAAACCCAATATGTGTCGTCATCAGCAAGAACTTCTATGATGACAGTTCATGGACAACAATACCATAACTCGTTAAATGATAACAAAAATCATGCTCTTTAGAGATTTTAATAATATAAAATTTCATACTAAATATGTTACAATCCCTCAATTCCAGTCAGGTATTCCTGTGGAAAGCAAACTGATATGTGATTGATGGTCAGAAGCAAAGTGTGACAAAGGAACTGTCATTATGTGATTACAATATGACTCTGCCAACTTTACATAGTTGCATCATAGTGATAAGAAACAAAACTATCAAACAATTACTGGAATTACTGCAATAGTTTTTTCACACCTCAATACGTACTAATAAACAAAAAAAGACACTGAACAATATTATTTAAGCTGCAAAACATTATGACTGGGGAATACGTTTGAGTAACTGCTAAGTGTTCACGGTTGGTCACAAACATATAGACACATAAGAACTACTTTAACAGATGTATAATTTAAAAAATAGACATCATATTAGATCATAATTTAGTTTATTAAAATTGCTTTTCATAAAACTGCAGAGACGAATTTTCAAAGCCACATTTTATGATTTTAGGATTCTAAAAGCTGACCATTCCAGTCACATTTATAGAATGCTGTTGAAAATCTGACTAACTGTAAATTTTCAATTTTCAGAACTATCCACATAAAACTCTTTCAAGCTGATCCGATATATGTATGGATTGTAACAATATTACAAAATATATTTATGTACTGCTTGCTTATGATGATCAATAAACAACTCTACTTGCCTTCTAAATTTATGCAAGGTGAAGAACAGAAATAAATACTACACAATGTAATATTATTTCGCATAGAGAAGCAATAAATGTTATGAAAATTTGTGATTGGCTATATATGATACGATGACGAAGGTACATGGCATGCATACAAATATTTGAACATTATCTGGTACTGAAGAATAAGCGAAAGGAACAACGTTGATGGTAAGATTAGATTTGAATGATCAATTTGGAACTGAGAGTACAACTACTGGTAAATGGATGGAAACACATGGCTAGAATAGTGTTAAATTTGTCGTCAAAATAATTTCTGTTAAACAGACCATCATTTATTACTTTGAAAACTACATGGACAACATCAATACTCAATGGAGAAAAAATTCTTCTTAATCTCACGTTAATGATACCGGTACCATTTCATAATTTTGGGTTCAAATCACGGTTAGTCAAGGAAATTTAAAGACAAAATAACTTAATACTTTAAAGTGTTTATATGGTGGAGTTTTCTTACTCCGAAATAAAACCTTCTTAGGATTTATCAATTCTGAGTGAGCGCCCAATCTTGAACCATAGACATAACGGTATTAACTATGCAAAACGTTTTTTTAACATTTGTGTAGAAATATATCAATTTGTTCTAGTTTTGAAAAAATAATTTTTTTGTTGAAATATAGATTCATGGATTGGAGATATCCTCTTCTTTCCGCAAAGGAATCATTCTTTATTCGGTCTTAAAATTCTTGGTTAGCAATAATCACAAAATCGACAAAAACTGCTACAAAACAAAACTGCTATACAATAAACTGCGATCTCAATATATTGGACCAATGCCATTTTTAAGTTACATTAGATGTTCAAAGATAAAACCAGGGATACTTTCAATTCGATGAAACAATTTTATAAGCTGGTGTAATTATGGACTGACATGAAAGCTAAGCATTCAAAATGCGTATCAGAGTGCTTGGGTGTCTGCTCTTTGACCATAAGGTAAGAATTGCAATCATGGCAAATGAAGATAATATATAGTCAATCAGTGTTTGCTGTTATGTTTATGTAAGTACTAGTAAGCTAGTGAAAGCTTTTTTTTTCGTATCCGTACTTTCTATGACACTCCTGGAAGTGGGAATTAATGGATCAATGACCAATTCTGTTTTTGTGCATAAACCACTTATTTATGACTGGTATGTTTTGACTGAGGCATGAAGTTTAACTTGACAAGATGGACAGAATCCGAGCGTTTGTCCACAAACTTCACAGCACGCGAAATGACCACAGGGTACAAATGCAATTGCTACATTTCTCTCCCTGCAGACCTTACATTTATTCGGATCTAGTAGCCGGAGATATTACTCTCTCAGGGACTCAGCATCAGAAAACATAACAGAAATTGTTTGAGCTATTCGTTGCCAGTACTGGTTATTTTACTTATCATTTTAATGTTATAATAATATTTGATATGTTGAATGACTTCATGAATAGTATTTAAAAAATAGAATGGAACAACAAAATGAATGATGTTTTACCTACTAACGCACACAGAAACATTTACTGTAAACATGTTTTTAAAGATACATGTTAGAAAATTTTTTTTTTTTATAAAGACCAACCTAAACAGTCCAAAGGTAAAAAAGTTACACAAATCTAAAGTAAGAAATCATGCTTACTAGTCTGAACATAAATTTTTTTATGCCTTGTTATTTTACCTTTTATTATTATTATTATTATTATTATTATTCTTATTTATCTTATTATTAAAGTAATAGATTACTAATGACTTTAAATATCAATTTATGAATATAAATGAAAATGACTGCTATCCCACACAGAGCTACGTTTTAACTGACAATTGGTGACATTTTTTTTTATCTTTGCATCTTTCTGTCAGGTTCATTTCAGAGATATTATCTTTAAAATTTTGAAAAAATAGTAAAACATTTTCTAATTAGTGCAACGACAAATTTACCCATGATTTTCACTTTCAGTACTCTAAACTATTCAGTGCATCAATATTTTATAATTTTCAAACAAAAACAATGAAAAGACGCAAAAGGGAACTTGCATACATTGCAAGGGAAATAAATCGTACAAGTATTGTTTCTATGATCGATGAACAAGTTCTCTGAACCCATAATTTCTGCTGTAATAAAACATTGACGTGAGTGAAAAACATTACTCGTCTTACCTAATGCAGACAATCAAGGCTAGCTGGTTCCAGAAGGGGTTAAAATGATGTTTTTCTTTTGCCTGCGGTTGACGTGTTGCGTTGATGACCCTCTCAATTAACAAAGAATGGAGAAGACAAGGGAACAACTACAGCAATACTCACCGGTTCTGAAATATTATGTTTGCTTTGCACAACTGAGGAATACTGTCCTTGCGCGATAGGTGTGTCCACACCTTCATTGATGATCTCTTGCTAGCCACAGAGACGTCGGGTGAAAAAAGATTGATGGCTCGCCCTTCCAAATATCATCTGGAGTTAGTTCCAAACCTTGGACTATTTAGGACACAAAATTAGTCAAGGCACTCTGTCCCCCGAAACGTCAAAGGTGGAGCAGATCAGAAACGCCACACGGCTAGTCACGAACAGTGAGGTGAGATCATTCCTGGAATTTGCCAGGTATTATCGAAGGTATGTGGCAAATTTCTGTGCGATTCCAGGACCGTTGTCTGATCTAACCACGAAACGGTCTCTGGGTAAAGTTATTTGGACGGATGTATGCGAGAAGGCGTTCAATATGTTAAAAGATTGGCTTACGTCCGACGCGATTGTCCGCATACCAGATCTTTCCAGAGATTGCGTGCTTCGCATTGATGCGTGTGACACGGAACTGGTAGCAGTAATGTTACAAGAGCAGGATGGGACGCTTTTCTCTGTCGCGTTCGGCAGACAGAAATTGTCTGCTGCCGAGAAGAACTACTCCGTATCGGTGAGGGAACGCCTCGGAATCGTGTTCGGAATATTGGAAACTGTCCACCAACCCCTCGTTCATCTCACGCAGACGAAATTGTCGAATGAACGCTTGATGCGATGGTCGCTGTTCTTAAAGTTGCACCTGATGCAGACGAGATACGTGAAAGGAACAGATAACGTAGGCGCTGATTTCATGAGTAGGAGCGCTGAAATGGCATAGATATCGCTCTGCAACAAGATCTGACAGACAGGCGAATGGCCAACACAGTGTACCCACTCACTGGTTATAACACTCCTCAAGAAAGTTTGATCAGCCATATTAGTAAGGTGATGATGAAGATCATCTTGAACAGACTGAACACACATGCAAACGAAATGATCGCTGGAGAACAAGCAGGGTTCCGGAGTGGAAGAAGTACAACAGAACAAATATTCAATTTTACGGTTCTGTGTGAAAAGTACTCACAACATCAAAAATACATCTATAATGTGTTCATAGATTTCAAAAAGGCTTTCGACAGTTGGCATAATGCATTGTGGGCCTCAATGAGGAAGTACAACATGGGTCAAAAATTGACTAACACCATCAATCAGCTGTACGCCATTGCTACCAGTGCAGTAACTGTTCAAAGTTCTGTGGAGGACTGGTTCAAGACAACAGTTAGAGTGTGTAAAGGATATTTCCTGTCAAGCATGTTTTTCAACATCTACTTAGCGCGCATCATGAGCAAAGCCCTGGAAACCCACTGTGGGGCAGTCAGCATTGGAGGGTGTAACATCACCAACCTCCGCTTTGCAGACGACATTGATGGGCTGGCAGGCTGTGAAGATGAGCTTGCCACCTTAGTGAAGAATCTGGATGAAACATCTTCCAGATTTGACATGGAGATAAGTGCCGAGAAGACAAAGCTGATGACAAATAGTGGCAAACAAAGCTCAACCAAGATTAAATTCAGAGGCTAATTCAAATATATTGGTTCCATAATCACCAAAGAGGGTTCAAGAGCAAACATTTCTAACGAGCAGCACAAAAAACTGCGTCTATGTCAAAGTTAAGACCCATCTGGAGAGACAAGAATATCTGTCTGGAAACTAAAATCAGACTATTGAGAGTACTAGTCATCTCAATCTTTCTGCATTCGTGTATGACCAGGACCCTGACAGCAGAATTACAACGAAGAATCTAGGCACTTGAAATGAGATGCTACAGAACCATCCTTGGCCTCTCTTCATGGACCGCATCACAATGAAGAAAAACATAACACCATCAGGCATCAAGCTTAAGAAGACTTCCTCGCCACTGTCAAACAGAGAATGCTGAAATGGTATGGCCAGGTCACTAGAGTCAACAGTCTATCCACAACAGTACTGCAGGGCAGTGTCCAAGGTGGCAGAAGGAGAGGCAGACAGAAAAAGAAAGTTGAGTGACAACATCACCGGTCAGATGTTCAGCGCCACAGTGCCTCAACTACAACACTAGGTCTTGAGACTAATGATTATGATGGTAAAAAAAGTCTACAAAGATTAATATCATCTGAATTTGAAATATTTTGAATCACCATAACACTGAAAGTCCAAAGTTTGGTTGTTTTATGTTTTCAGACAATTTTTATAAGAAGAAAGAAAAGTTGTGCACAGGCTTCCTTATATTTATATCAGTTTCAGTACAATATATATATAAAGGGGTTTTATACATGGCATATTTCCGTAAATTTATATCAATTGTACTTTAGTTTATTTAAAGTATTGAGAATTTAGATGTCACGTGATAGAAGAAACCAGATTTCAGTATGGGTATGTTAAACCCTGAGGCTATAATTTCTTGCCGGCAAAATGTATAAGGTGTCCAGCCAGTTAATTGACATAGCCATAAACTGGAGACGTGAGGTTTATTTTTGCCAAAGTCAGTTACATAACCTTGTTCACAAGTAAGTGGTGATTCTTGTTTGGAACAAGGGATCGTCAAATTGTATCGTACACATCTTTGACGGACAGTTGGGCGGGTTGATGTCTTAGGAACCAACCTACAATTGGAATTGAGTTAGCCATGCCAGTCATTAGAATCTTAACCTTAAATATATCTTGAAAACCAAACCTTTAGTAGGGTTACACTTATTTTGTGAGAGACGAAATGCAAATAAAACACTCCGAGACCATTCATAATGGTGGGATTATTATTCTGGGAATATTAAGCAAGCTTTGAAAGTAGTTAGTTAATCTTCGCTCGATTGTTGTGAAATATTACTGTAAAGTAAGTGTACACTAATTATTGCAGTACATGTATATCTATATATGTATTTACCGTTGTAGTTTGATTCATTCATAGTGTTTGATATACATGCGTAATTTGAGATATGAGCAATGTGATGTGTAGAATTATTATTGTAATTGGGTTAATTTGTAGTAACGTAATGCATTCATTCATTTGATATAGATTTGCAAATGTTGAATCAATTATAAACTTTATATAATGTAGCGGTGTGCGACATTAATATAGGAATTTGCCTTTTTGTGTATACTTGTAGGAGTATCATGTGTATGGATATATCAGAGCATGGATGTGCATATCTGTGTACACTTGTAGAAGTGCAATGTATGGAAATGCTGTCTGATTATATGATATTGTTTTGTATATAATAATATTTGAGTATATATATATATATATATATATATATCTATATATATATATATATATATATATATATATATATATATATATATATTATATATATATATATATATATATATATATATATATATATATATATATATATATATATATATATATATATATTTATATACATACACACAACGTATATACTTAGCAGGGAGAATGTGTATTTCGATGGGCACGAATGCATGACCAAAAACGGTAATGGCCTATCTGATGATATTCATGTTAGCGTGAGTTACATAGCAAAAGGAATATGCTTTGCTAATGTCCGTGTATGTATTCTTTAGAAGCTTTTAGGGATCAGAGGGAATTACTCAGTGCAGTGGTCTGAGTTTCTGGGAGACAATAGAGAAAAGGAGGGACAGAGGGAGAAGTTGAAGGAAGAACAGAGGGAGCAAGGAAAAGAGAAGAAACATACAGATAAGTAGGACTCAGAACAGTTGGGAAAACTTCACACTAATTAAAGTGGTGAACTAGGCCGTCACTTGGTTGAATGATATGGTATTAGCTGAATTGTATTTGAGAGATTACTGTTTGAATTATATTAAATTGTTTTCATTTAAAATTTCAAGTTGTGTATTCATTAATTTAACTGTCGGCACCGCTGACTGCGGCTCAGAGCTTTGCATCTCTCTATCACTACTTCAATTTCTGACAAAAACGAGCAAGGGTGGGTCTTCTGTATTAATTTAAATAAATTGGAAGCACCCCACCCCACAAGAGAAGCAATCTAACCTTTACATTAGACATGACATGTTTCCTTGTTATGAAAAAAGAAAACCAACAAGTTTTGTAAAACTAAAAAAAAAGGTTTATTATCAAAAGTTATAAATAAAAACTGAGAGGAGATTACAGTATTTATAACGAAAGTCTTAACTGAATGAAACGTTCCTTATAAATTTCAAAACTGGAAACATAGTATCCTTCATGAATGATGAAGTTGTCAAGATGGCATTGTTCAGAGTTCCCTAGAATAATTTATAACAGTTCTAGAATAATATTATAGTCTAAGTAATGAGCAATTCTTATTTCCGCTGAACAGTTCAACCAAATGTTGTTCCTCAGAATAATACATATGTACAAAATAAAACATGTCTTTAGATTTTATGCCAGAAACACAAGAAATATGAATCACTCTAAAAGGAGAATGAAACTAATTGCTCATCCTCTGTTTATATACACTGTGTGTTGTGATACTATTTTGCAACAGACCGCATGGGACAGATCATACTACTCATTTTACTTCAAACGTGCCTATTCATGTGGCGAAACCATAACCAATCTAAAGTTACTGAATTCTTCCAGAAATCTTAAAACCCCATCATTCCATGAGTAATTAAGTCACTGCAGTCTTATTATTAAGATTTTTATGAATGTCTCTCAAAACATATATAAGCATATTTTTCTTGATCCTATGCATAACTATGCTCTTAATAGATTCAGTTCATATAGACAAAACTAAAGACATTATGAACAAATTATTCATAATAAGAATTATAAAAATCAGAAAAAATCATGTACATGGGTTACAAAAAATATATATGTACATAACTATACTTATATAAACTGTAGTACACTCCAGTTCTGGACATGACAGGTTTCATTGTCATTATATCAATGATGCCACAGTATGTCTCAGATGCTTTACATTGGACAGGAATCCTTTTTGTAAACAAATTATACTAGTATCTGTCAACATGGGTTTTAAAATAACAGGTTTACTTGTGATTGTGTCAATTGTACTGTACAATGTCTACACGAGTTTTAGACATAAGACATATGATTCCATTTTAAATAAACTGAACAACATATGATTGAGCTCAAAACAACTGGTGGATGCCAGGAGTTTTTAGAGGCAAACAAAATGTAATGATTTGTTCCAGAAAAGTATTTTAAGGTTTAGTTTTCTAATGGTCATGCATATCTATTGAAAAATTGACATGTTTACTGAAAATGGATCCATGCACAGTAGGGGTCATCTTCTAAGTATTACAAACAATAAATAGATAAATCCAGGGGTAATATTGGTAGCTACTAGCTTTACATATATGCTGTATATATATCTATATATATAAATACTCTCAAGTCAAATATTTTGTCATTTTCATGTAACCATAAGAAATGCATATATATGTTTTTGTTTTGTTTGTTTTTTAGGGTTTAACGTCATTTTTCAGCACAATATAGGCTATACATGGCGGCCAGTATTAATGGTGGAGGAAGAACCTGGAAAACCACCGACCCATGAGAAGCTACTATCTGTTGTATATATATTTTGTCGTTTTCATGTAACCATAAGAAATACCTATATTGAAAGGCATATATAGTATGCACTGTGTTTATCCAATTCATGATGGTATTTTAATTATTATTTTTACTTTAATAATTTGAAAATATTACTGGTAAGTTAAATATTAACCTCTTCAATGATAAATGTCCATGATTGCTGTTATGTAGGTGTGTTTACTAATATGCATAGCGCTTCCATTTTTGTGCAAGTCGAATCAAACATGTATTTGTATTATATTTTGTGTTTTGCTGTATACATATTTTGTTTTTGATGCAATACAAGTTTTTATTTAATTTATATTTTCCTTTCCATAAGTGATATAGAAAGATGGCATGTGAGCCAATGAGCCATTGGCTTGCAAAGGTAGTGCTCATTATAATGTCAATTATAATGGACTTCTTAGAATTTTACGACACAAAGATGGACAAAATGAAAGTTGTAAATTTTGTGTCACATACTCCACTCATTAATATTATTGTATGTTATATCAGTTTTACCTTTATTTTTATCTATGTATCCAGGATGGTGAAGGTTTGGGTCAATATGTGTTTAGCTTGAAAAGGCAATATTCACATTGATTTCATGTTGACAATCCATTCAATGAAGCCATTTTATATTTTCTCAATGCCACGTTTTATAACCCTTTAGCTTGCAAAGGCATCACCCTCTATGTTTTCCAATGTCCCATAAGTATGATACTTGTTCAGTACCAAGTAACAGAGGATATTTATAACTCCCCGTGATCTCGCTGGGCAACTGACATATCTTCAAACTGTATCATTTAATAGATTTCACAAGCAGAATAAAACATAGTGTCACCCATTCTCAGTATCAACAAAGCACCTAAATATGACATTAAAGACAATGAATTTGAGTTATAACCAAAGTTATGATGTCTAGAACATGATGGAGATTTTCAGAACTGTATTTGGCTACCTGCTTGATGATAATCAATTCATGGACCTTGTACCAGAAGATATTAAGTAGTGACATTAATATTGAATACACTAAATCACAAAACTGTGGACTTGACTTTCATCGTTTATCCATGGTCAATCTGAGGCTTGTCTCCATATGTCCAGTTTCTTAATCTACCACCACCCTGGATGCATAGTCCACAATACCTCTACAAGCAAAAAGCAGTTTAAATCAATTTATATATGTATATGGTCTAAATAAAATGGCATTGATATAAAAGTATTCACTGTAATATTGCATTTTCAATGATATTTCTATATGTATGCACACTGAAGTATGCTTCCAAGATTATAAATAAAAACATTTTAATTTTTGGGTCATGTGGAATTCAGTAAAATATCATTAAGGAATATGTACATGAAATAGTACCTTGATTTTACATGCGTCCCTGTTGATTTTTCAATTCATATGAATAAGATGGGAGCAACTTGTTATTTATAAAGGGGTAATAACTCTTGAGTGATTAGACAGAACACTGCAAAACTCGTATAATCGGTCTTAGCATTAGACTATGACAAACACATCTGAATTCACAAATGTCATATTCTACCTATTCTAGAAGATATTAGTTCCAAACTATGAAAAGTATTTCCCTATAAACAGATCTGTCTAATGATTCTGAGCAGAGTACGGTAAGGAAGAGCATCTAAAGAAACACAGTTAACATTTTGCCTCCTTAATTAAAATGAAAACCAATAGAAACATTCCTATGAAATGACCCTGACTGAAATCGTGATAACATGTCACATGTATATGTACACTGTACCCAGAATAAACCATTTGTATAAAAGAGATTCCAAGAAAAGGAACAAATGATGTAGAAATTTCCACATTATTAATTAAACTGTGCTTCTGAGATGCAACATAAAATATATACTTATTAAAAACTTATAATGTAGTTTGTTTCTTTGTACATGCTAATATTATATGTTTATAGTAATTATTAAATGAAGCATTTAATTGGCTGTTTATTTGTTTTACTAACTCTTGCCAATAGTTGTAATACAAACAAATTAACAACCATATATATATATATATATATATATATATATATATATATATATATATATATATATATATATATATATATATATATATATATATATATGTATGTAAACTATCATAAGAACATGTTTGTAATTTGATAAAACTTGTGCTCGAAAATAACTTTTTTAATTTGGTAATACAAACTATCTCCAAAAAATGGGAACAGCAATGGGTAGTCCTATGGCACCTTCTTATGCATCTTTATTTATGGGAAAATTGGAAAATGATTTTCTAAATAAATGTTTCTTAAAACCAGATGTTTGGTTAAAGTTTTTAGACGATATCTTTATGATTTGGAGTTATCCATTAGAAGACCTTTATTATTTTATAGACAGTTTAAACAAATTACATCCAACAATAAAGTTTACATTCAATGTGTCTAAAACTAAAATATCATTTTCGGACGTAGACGTCATAAAAAATGAAAATAATGACATCACTACCATGGTTCATATTAAAAACACAAATATTCATCAATATATTGAATATTCATCATGCCATCCTAAATCATGTAAAAGCTGGATACCATATAGTCAAGCTAAAAGATATAGAAGAATTATTTCGGATGACACTGTTTTTAAATCATCTTTGATAGAGTTAGGTCAGCATTTTCTAAATAGAAATTACCCTATTGTTATCATTAATGCTGCTTTCCAAAAAGTATCTTCTCTTACACAACTTGAATCTTTACAATGTAAAATCAAAAATATAAATAAGGATATCATTCCCTTTTATTATTGAATATAACCCAAGTTTACCTAACATAGGTAAGATTATCAATAAATATTGGGATTTGTTAAAATTATCAGGTAAAGAAAATGTTAAATTGCTACACGAAAGCAAACCCATGCTTGCTTATAAAAGGACAAAAAATCTTAAAGATTACCTAATTAATCCTAAATTAGAAAAAAAATCGTACAAAAAAAATCAGCAACTAAATGTAATAGACCTAGATGTTCGCACTGTTCTCTTATTAATGAAAGTACTTCTTTCAGTAGTAGTAATACAAAAGAAACGTTTAATATGCATCATTGTGATACTAATTGTGCAACATCAAATGTTATTTATTTGATCATATGCAAAAAATGTGACGTCCAATATATTGGACAAACTAGTAAACAAATATCTAAACGTATAAACCAACATAGATCAGACATAAAAAATTATATCGATAAATCTTTTTCATCTCATGTTGCCGTACAATTTTAACAATAGTTCTCATACTTTGCAAGATTTTTCCTTTCAACCTATTGTTATATATAGCTGAATCTGAAATGGAACGTTTGCTAAAAGAAACCTACTGGATTCACCGTCTTAATACAGTATATCCAAAAGGTCTAAATTCCAAAGCACTTTATGACCTTCATTAATGTAATGTATATATATATATATATATATATATATATATATATATATATATATATATATATATATATATATATATATATATATATATATATATATATATATATATATATATATATATATATACATTAATTAATTTGCATCATACATATTAAAAGTAAAAATAAAACTGTTTATCTCTATTTATTCATAAATTATATATATATATATATATATATATATATATATATATATATATATATATATATATATATATATATATATATATATATATATATATATATATATATATATATATATATGCAAATATGACAAACTCTTTTGGTAATGGTTAAAGATACTTAAAACAATGCAGTAAAGTCTTACCTTTAAGGATTATTCAAATATCCAGATTATCATTATATATATGAATAGTGAGTCTGGTGGAAAGCCAAAGCCTCTCTGCTTTTCGGCGATGTCTTTTAACAGTGCGAAGCTGGTCCCTAACACTGCTATACCATGGAGAACACTTTTTTTTTATTGATACAGTACTCTGCATTTGGTGGCTGGGGCATACTTTTCAAGCAATGAACGCAGGCAGTTATCAAGTTGTTCCGCTGTTGGATGTAAGAAAGTTGTTAGGTTTTCATGGATGTCATGCATGCAATTGGTTCTATTTATCATATAGAGGTTTCTCTTAGTACCAAATATAGGTGGATGGTTAGGGACTGATACGTCGAGATGGCATACAATGCAGAGGTGATCCGATGCAAGTTCGTGGGATACAAGGGTGGATTGCAGAATATTATCATCAGGTCTATAAAGAAACCAGTCTAAAATGTGACCAAGTTTATGGGTGGGTTGGTTAACTGACTGTTTAAGATTTAAAACAATAATGGAATCTAGGAGTTTTGATGTGTATGATTTTTCCAGGACAGTCAAAGTGAAAGTTGAAATCTCCAAGAATAATTAGGTTGCCACCTATCGAATTTCCATACTCTAGAAGATTTGGAAACTGCTCCAAAAAGAGAGATTCAGTCAGCTTGTTTTTTTCTACTAGGAGGAGGGCGTTAGAGACTGAAAAATGGACTGACCTTTGTTGCAGTGTGAGTGTTGTTTGAATCTGTTCAAACGATGTGTGGCAGAAATTTAAGGTTGTGTTGTACTTAAGGCATTTGATCATGGAATTATATGTCATAACAGCAATTCCATCTCCGCGAGAGTTGCGGGGGAACGACTTGATGGAGTAATCGCTGGTTGTTAAATCCGCACACTTAGGTTCATCGCCTGATGATCGTAACCATGTTTCTGTCAGGAAGAAGACGTCGATATTCTGGTCGTTTATAAAATTAACTGTTTCTGTGGGGTTTCCCGGTTATCCTGCTGATTGAGCGTTGAATAATGCAATATGTAGTGGTATCCCTGGGACAGTTGACACAACGGTTGACGATTTAAGAGGAATTTGAATCATGTTATCAAAATTAACGGCATAATGTTTTTAATTGTTTATCTGCTTCGGACGAAAGGGAGATAACTGGAATTCTTCTTCCTGTTCTACGCCGGCCAGCTTTGAAACAATGTTGTTTTTTTCGCTTCCGTTTACATTTAAGTAATGATGAATGTAGTCCCAGTTCGTTCAGTCTTGAGCACAATGTAGTATCTAGAGCCAAGGTGTGGTAATTTAATGCAATTAATGTGGGTATAGCATATTGTTGACTGGCGATCACGTGACGGAGGTTTATTAAAAAACAAATGACGTCTTAACAATGTAACAAAACAGCTTGAGAAAAATTATAATTGTTCTCGTTTCCAAAACAAGGAGATGAATTAACACATACGAACGGAACAGCCAATACATGACGAAACACAATAATGTAGACGAAGATAGACAACAAGCACAAATATCATGAAAAAATAGCACAAAAACGGCAGAGCCTTTCTCAAGCAGTTAAGCGATGGCGACCATCTTTCCTTCATATGTTGGTTCTGTCCACGGTAAATTATCGTACGTCCTTAGGAAAATATTCCCACAACATCAACGTGTTACAGAAGGCGCAGTAATTATTTTGTCGTTTAATCGTCATCATAAATGCAGCATCAAGATCAAACTCGCGTATATTTTGTTTTCTTCTCGCCGTTAGCCAACTAATCTTTTCGTTACGGTGTCTGGGACTGGCACGCAGTGGATCCCATGGGTCACCTGAGGTTGATTTTAAACTATTTTGGAATTGTCGCGAACAATTGTCAGCAGCTGACACATTTTTGAAGCTCTAGATAATCCCAAATACACTAAATGTTACCATTCGACCTGATCATCGACAATATATATGATTTTGTTAGCCCATGTGACGAAGGAATTGTTTTTACATATACTAGAGTCCAGTATGATGGTTGCCGTACGAGAGCCTGCACACGAACCTCCATAGGACCATAAACTATATTATTAGGAGTGGCACGGTCACTTACTGTAGCTTTTTCAAGATATATAGCGCGGATCTGATTGTGGATGAGGCGAATACCTCTGATTCGGCTATTACATTTTATATCCTTGTTTCAGATATGGTTTTTACACCTGATTTTATCCTTTCCCTGTTGCTTTTTCAAGTTTATGCTTCTATTCTTCCTGTTTTTCTTTCGTTTTCTAGTTTACTCTTGCAGTGTGTTTCTTTGTTGTCCAGTCATTGATAAGAAACTTATTAATATCTTCATCAGATGTGATCTGCTGAATATTAAAAGCAACACAGTGTAAATATTTAACCCAATAGGCAGTTTTTAGAGTTTTAGTATATTCTGGTTTTACGTATCTTTTGTCTACCCCCGTATCCAAACACGGCATTATCAAGTTTTTGGTCTGCATCCCTGATAGCGGCAACACCTTCATCAGTAAATTTATATATCATGTTCTAACTTTGGTGGTCGTGGTGGTGGTCGAGCTCCGGGCTGTGGCTAAAGAGGATAATGAGGTGGTGGAGTGGGTTGAAGTTGACCAGCAATATCCTCTGGTAATGTTTTAAGATCTTGTTGTTGTCTCAGTTGCCGTAACAATTTGTTTAGGTTGGTTCGACATTTAATTTAGATAACTGCTCTGTACCTTCTAAAAATTCCACCCGATCTTCCTGACGCTACTATAGTTGCTATTTGATAAAATCACTGACGGGGAGATATTTCATAATTATTTCAAGTCAATGTCGAGCTATTTTAGCTGTGAGATATTCCCTAGTTAGCGCAAAAACATTATTATTATTATTATTATTATTATTATTATTATTATTATTATTAATACAACAACAATTCAGTTACACATCACGGTCTGCGGATATACTTGAATTCACATCAAACAGTTAATGCAGTAAACTCAGCGACATGCGCGAACATAATTTATGTTTGCACCACGATACCGCATCTGGGCCTTCATGTCACAATTTATGGCTTTTGACTTGTATGGATTTCAAAACAATTCTAATAACTGTTGTTTAAAAGCAAAGTAAGTGTTTATGATCGCAATAAGGATTACGGACTACCCACACGGAGATGTAAGAAAAAGATTTGTTCACCGTCTTTTCAGGTTGCATTGAGTTGAGAAAATTGTGCAGATTAAGAAAGATCAGTTATTTTGGTTTACAGAGTACTGGTTATTCACCAACTAAGCTACTTAGACAAAAATAGATTACTTAATTATATACAATTATGGACAGAACATATTTGCCCAATTTAAAAGTTAAAGTAGGAATATATAGAATGTTGCAGTTAAACACATACATTGACCGGCTTGTTTTAAAAAAAATGCAAAACATAACAATGACCAGACGTGTAGTAGTGTGAGACCCATGATCGACATTGACATTACAGACGGGATGAACATCGAGTAGTTGCTGGATATGAACTCAGAATTTAATGCGGCCACCGGAGGGGTAGATGTGCCGCCAAAAGCACTGTAGTCAAAGCTGAACAAATACTTCAGGACTACAGTACAGCATTATGTCTTGCTGGCCTTCCATCCTGACAGGTGTCAGCTACTGGATTTGGGGGAGAAAGGCAGAGTGCCACGCCAGGCAAAAATCTTAGCGAAACTACAGGCGATGAAATTGTCACAGAAATAGGCGAAAATTGAATTATTTTTTTTTCTTGAATTACAAACTAATCTCACCATTTTTTTGTTGTTTCGTCGTACATGCGTTACCTGGGGGTGAATAAGTGGTTTTCTCCAAGGTAAGCGGCGTGTAACGATTCGCATGTGCCTGACTTTGAATTACATGAAGCCAGGAAACATTAGATTCACAGGGTGCACGGTAATCTTGCCGTGATTTCTGCTCACCTATTTGAGGGTATATAAGGCAGAATATTTCTGATCAATATTACGGGACCAAAAGTATCTTATCACAGGAAAGATAGCTCGTCATTCAAATCTCCAGCCAAAGGGGTGAGTGTTAAATTTATATTTCGTTTTATTGTGAATTTTATTCAGTTTATCATTTCATATAATGATGCCTTTATTACAATGCAGATTTTAAACGTGGAATATTTGGAATTACTAGTCACTATTAGACTTTAAATGCAATAGCGTAATCTAAGGTTTAGATTATTTTTTTTTTAGACAACTATTATTAGTCTGGTTTCTTTATTGTAGCTGATAGCATCTCTGATAGCATCGCTGATAACGTCGGCTGATAACGTCTCTGAGATCGTAGCTGAAATTGTAGATGATTTATTGCGGAACATCTCTGATAACGTCACTGATAACATCTCTGAGAACATCTCTGATAACGTCGGCTGATAACGTCTCTGAGATCGTAGCTGAAATTGTAGATGATTTATTGCGGAACATCTCTGATAACGTCACTGATAACATCTCTGATATCGTAGCTGAAATTGTTGCTGATTTATTGTGCAATCGAATTGAAGTATCTGACTGTCTGTCTGTCAGATTGTATGTTCGTCTACATCTGTCGTGACGTGTAAATATCCGGAAATCTATAAGTCCGAGTGTCGGAGCTGTCTAGAAGTGTAAACATCAGGGGTGGCATCTTAAGTATTTGGAATCGTTGGTTCTAGTAGATGTTGTATGCTGTCTGTACGTATAACTGTGGTGGATCCGTGAAGGGCAAGTGACCGATAAAAGTATTGTGTCAACCCTAGTTCTTCGGAGAAACTGGGCGGCGATTCAACTGTTGGTGAATCGTACGGTTATACAGGGTCGAGACACATGTGTGTGTTGCAATTGTAGTACAATTGAATACATTGTTATATTTACATAGTTACTTCAAATCACAATAGTATTTCAAGGGATTGCATGAATCTCAAAAAAGGTTAGCAACTTGATTAAATACATGTATATGTTCGTGCTAGTTGTCGCAATCCATACGTGCGATAGTATAGTTTGATGTTTTGTATTTGTTATCGTAATTTATACTTGCGGTAATATAACTTTTGTAAAGGTTCCTTGGATCTGTGTATAGTCCAAGAGATTCCTTTGTATCTGTGTTTTATTTTGTATTAATATTTAATTTATTCATGTATTGTGAATGGTTGTGAGTGTAATTGTGGGTTAAACGCATGAGTTATTGTGTTGATACATCATTATTTTTCATTAATAATTTATTTCATATATTTATATTTTCTTTCACATATTGTGTTTGTGTTGTTCATTTAATCCACCATCCTCTCGGTAACAATTCTGTTACAGAAATACTACATTGGAAATATTGAGGCCCTCTAGAATGTGGATCTAAACAAATATATGTTGCATCCAAAAGACCTATAAACACCTTTTATAGCCGTAAAGATGCTGGAGATAAAAGGTGCAAAGGATATAGTAGGCCTAAAGGAGGTCCCACCATTCGAGAGAGATGTAGGCCGAAAGACTGTCGAAGTGCATGTGAACAGACTCCCGCTTGAGATAGACACATGCAAACAAAGTTAGCAAAACCCAGCAAAAGTTGAGAGCCAATGTAAACTATCATAAGATGGCAACCATCAGATTGGAGGCAGAATACAAACAATAATCAGACAAGTGGCTAAGAAAATCCCCATGTTTTTTAAGTACTAGGCTTTAAACTCAAAAGCTGGTACAGGGGGTGCGAGGACGATCGAAAGTGCCCCAGATGCGGGCAAACCGGTCACGGCCCATGGGATTTCAAAGAGGGAACACCCAAACCGAACGACAGCACCAATACAATACAAATACAGGTGCCGTTGCGGCACAAGTAATACATTTTTTGCACACAAAAAAATCCACAAAACCCACCAACAACAGCTTAGGACATAAGACAGGAGGAAATAACACAGAACCAATCAAGTGCTGATAAGTGGAGGGATATTCTATGCCCTAGCAAGACAATGGTTAAGACCCCCAGGAAAATAGCCCATTACTACCCAGAAAAAAACAACAACAGATTTGATGTACTAAGTGAAAAGGGAAAGGAGATTGAAGAAGAGGAAGACATGGGGGATCTACTAGGAATTATACCCTTCACAACACCCACACCAATGGCACCAATGAAAAGGAATCTTAAAAAATGAAGGTTAGTAATATATCAACCTCGTCAACATAAAATATTAAGGACACTAAAGAAAGCGTAGAGATATATATGGTAGAAGAAGAAGAAATAGACAGAGAACAAGCCAAGGAAAAAAAGGGAGAACAAAAGTAAAGAAGGGAAGAGAATGAAGAGTCTAAGGAAAACGGAGAGAACAGACAATGATAGCGCATCCGAAGGGACAATAGTAACGGAAAACAATACGAACAGAGACACACTATACTAGTCGAACACCACAAGCGATTTTTACCATTCGCGAAGTAGCAATGATACGATATGGGATGACCCGCATTTCTACAGAAGAAAAAAAATATATGAACACAAATGGATCACACACACACAAAAAGGTAGACAATACAAAAAAAAACATAATCTGAAAAAAAATAATACGACAACCTGGGATAGACAAAAAATGGAGGACAAAACTTCCGTTTACTGTCTATAAACGCAAATGGGATAAATAGGGACAAATTAGAAAAATTAAAAACATTAGGAACCCAATGACATGTTATTTATACAGGAGACACATACTGGACTGAAAACTGAGAGGGAAAGAGGTATGTACAGTTGTATAATTACGAACGACTTTATAGGGAAAGATATAAGAGGGAGTGGGGTGGTCGATTTTATTAAAAATAAAAGAGTGTTTATATGGGAAAGAATAGAGGAGGGAAACCATTTTAAGGGGAGATCAATACACATTATAATGGGTGGGATAAACTTTCAAAGAACAGGTACAATTTATTGACAAATTGGCCAAATATTTAGAGAAATACACTATAGGAAATTTGAAACTAGGAGAGGATTTAAACTGTGTAGCTGATAACATAGACAGAACAGGACAACTAACAACAGATGACATACGATTTAAAGACAAAATGGAACGCATACTGACACGACACAGAAACTGACTGACATACAGGAGACTGCATATGCATAGGGTAGAATACACATTCGATTACAAAGATACTAAGGGGGGTAGGATTAATTTTTTGGGGGACAATTTCGGGAACAAATAAATAAATATATATATATATATATATATATATATATATATATATATATATATATATATATATATATATATATATATATATATATATATATATATTCGATCAATTACATAAACAATTGTGAAAATTCCTTTATTCGTACCCTTCAACATCTAACTGTTCTAGCATATGTTCATAATAGAATTTTTTCTGATGACACTGTTTTTAAATCATCTTTAACAAAATTAGGACAGCATTTTTTAAAATAGAAATTACCCAATTGATATCATTAATACTGCTTTTCAAAAAGTATCTTCTCTTACACAATTTGAATCATTAGAATGTAAAATCAAAGCCAGACATGAAGAAATCATTCCTTTGGTTATTGAATATAACCAAAGTTTGCCAAACATAGGTAAGAGCATTAATAAATTTTAGATTTATTAAAATTATCAAGTAAAGCAAGTGTTAAATCGCTACACAAAACAAACCTACACTTGCTTAGATTTCCTAATTAATTCTAAATTAGATGAAACATAAAAAGGATCATCTGCTAAATGTAATAGACCTAGATGTTTGCACTGTTCTTTTATTAATGAAAGTACTTCTTTCAATAGCAATAATACGAAAGAAACTTTTAATATGTGTTGTGATACAAACTGTGCAACATCAAATGTTATTTATTTGATCACATGCAAGAAATGTGGCATCCAGTATATTGGACAAACCAGTCAACAAATATCTAAACCAACATAGATCAGACATAAAAAATTATATAGATCAATTATTTTCATCACATGTTGCCACACATTTTAACAAGAGTTCCCATACTGTACAAGATTTCTCTTTTCAACCTATTACCATAGTTGATTCTGAAATGGAACGTCTGCTAAAGGAAACCTATTGGATTCACCGTCTTAATACGATATATCTAAAAGGACTCAATTCTAGGTCACTATACTACATTCATTAATCCTTTGAATGTACATTATACATGAAAATAATAGTAAAACTGTTTATCTCTATATATTCATGAAATAATATATATAAATATATTCCTACACACACACACACACACACACACACACACACACACACATAAACCGGCTTCTTAAAGCAGCTATTACCTCAAAGCATTCTGGGCAATGGATTCCAGAATCAATTTCTTTACACAGATGTATGGGGTGACTTATCCTGTACCTAAAATTTCGATTCTGCACCAAGCACTCATTCATTCAAACTCTATAAACATCTTTAAACTGGAAAATAAACACAAGAAACAAGAATATATAAATAACAAATTTCATTCATTTCAAGTATCTAACATAAGAGCATAGAATTTTTTAATAATAAATAGTACTGATAACTCATAGCACATAAGTCAACTGACATCTCATGTAAAGGTGGAATGTTCTGGTCACAATGTTTCCCTTCCAAAATTTCAACAGGATTTAATTACATAAAAGCATCTAAATATATTTCTTAGTTTCATGTGTCAAATTCACACAAAAGTGAATCTTGTAAACACCGACATTCATCTAATAGCTGGATTCAACTGTTTGATAAAAGATAAGGCGATGTGACCAACTGAGATAGTTAAAATATACATACTGGCTACATTGCCAAATAGCTACTAACTTTCTGAATTTTGTTTATCATAGATACGTTTTATTTTTTCTTTGTCAGTTGTAAAACAAGACATTGCGATTTCCCCCAAAATGGAATGGAATATGTGTCACACAGATGGTGCATCTTCCTGATATAACAATGTATACCTCAATATTATGCAGGTGACATAAGAATAAAAATAGAATTCGAATTTTTGTGACAGAACATATTTTTTTTCCTATAAGGTGATTGTTTTGGTAGTAAGATATGTATGGATGCGTGGGTGCCATTTTCTGTTTTGGTAGTAAGGTTTTGTCGGCGTGCCATATATGTAGGTATGGTGTTGGATGGATGAACACTGCAGTCTTGGTTGTGTGGCATGTATGTAGGTATGTTGTTGGATGGATGTACACTGCAGTCTTGGTGGCGTAACATGTATGTATGTATGGCGTTGGATTCATGTACATTGTTGTCTTGGCGGCGTGCCATATACCGGTATGTAGGTATGGCGTTGGATGCAAGTACATTGTAGTCTTGGCGGCGTGCCATGTATGTAGGTATGGCGTTGGATGCATGTACATGGTAGTCTTGTCGCCGTGCTATGTGTGTAGGTATGGCGTTGGATGCATGTACATGGTAGTCTTGTCGCCGTGCCATGTATATAGGTATGGCGTTGGATGAATGTACATGGTAGTCTTGGCGGCGTGCCATGTATGTAGGTATGGCGTTGGATGAATGTACATGGCAGTCTTGTCGCCGTGCCATGTATGTAGGTATGGCGTTGGATGCATGTACATTGTACATTGTAGTTTTGGCGGCGTGCCATGTATGTAGGTATAGCGTTGGATGGATGTACATGGCAGTCTTGGTTTGGTGGGATGTATGTAGGTATGGTGTTGGATGGATGTACACTATAGTCTTGGTGGCGTGGCATGTGTGTAGATGTTTTGTTGGATGAATGTACACTGCAGTCTTGGTGGCGTGGGAAGTATGTAGGTATGGTTTCGGATGGATGTACACTGCAGTCTTGGTAGCATGCATGGGCATTGCATGGTCATTGGATGGGTATGGTATGTTTCTAGTATGGGTATTGTATGGGCAATATGGGTATTGTATTGGCATATTATGGGTAGTATGGGTATTGTATTGGTATAGTATGGGTAATATGGTTATTGTATTTGTATAATATTGGTAGTATGGGTATTGTGGTGGTATGGTATGGATAGTATGGGTATTGTATTGGTATTGTACGGGTAGTATGGATATTGTATTGGTATAGTATGGGTAGTATGGGTATTGTATTGGTATTGTATGGGTAGTATGGGTATTGTATTGGTATTGTATGGGAAGTATGGGTATTGTATTGGTATAGTATGGGTAGTATGGGTATTGTATTGGTATAGTATGGGTAGTATGGGTATTGTATTGGTATTGTATGGGTATTATGGATATTGTATTGGTATTGTATGGGTAGTATGGGTATTGTATTGGTATTGTATGGGTAGTATGGGTATTGTGGTGGCATGGTATGGGTAGTATGGGTATTGTATTGGTATTGTACGGGTAGTATGGGTATTGTATTGGTATAGTATGGGTAGTATGGGAATTGTGGTGGTATTGTATGGGTAGTATGGGTATTGTATTGGTATTGTATGGGTAGTATGGGTATTGTATTGGTATTTTATGGGAAGTATGGGTATTGTATTGGTATAGTATGGGTAGTATGGGTATTGTATTGGTATATTATGGGTAGTATGGGTATTGTGTTGGTATTTTATGGGTAGTATGGGTATTGTCTTGGTATAGTATGGGTATTGTACTGGTATAGTATGGGTATTGTATTGGTATAGATGGGTAGTAAGGGTATTGTATTGGTATAAAATGGGTATTGTATAGATATATTAGGGATATTGTATTGGTAGATTATGGTTATTGTATGGGTAGTATGGGTATTGTATTAGTATAATATGGGTAGTATGGGTATTGTGTTGGTATTGTATGGGTAGTATGGGTATTGTATTGGTATTTTATTTGTAGTATGGGTATTGTATTGGTATTGTATGGGTATTGTGTTGGTATTGTATGGGTAGTATGGGTATTGTGTTGGTATTGTATGGGTAGTATGGGTATTGTATTGGTACAGTATGGGTAGTAAGGGTATTGTATTGGTACAGTATGGGTAGTATCGGTATTGTATTGGTATTGAATGGGTAGTATGGATATTGTATTGGTATTGTATGGGTAGGGTGGGTATTGTATTGGTATTGTATGGGTAGTATGGGTAATATTGGTATTATATTGGACGTATTGGTATTGGTATGTATTTATGGTATGTATGTAGTATAAATATTAACAAATTCATGAACATAATTTTAAAAAATTATTCAATAATGCGGAGTGTGATATAAATACATATATTTACAATAAATACAAATTATATGTGGCTGAGAAAACAGAACATAATTTAGGAGACTGTGTGTGTGTGTGTGAGAGAGAGAGAGAGAGAGAGAGAGAGAGAGAGAGAGAGAGAGAGAGAGAGTACACACACCGTTAACAATTGTAGTTTTCTATAATAATACGTTGATTAATTTAGTGCACGAGGAATCATGAGATTAGAAAGTGCAAAAAATTTAAATTAAGAAAGAGAATTAGAATTCGAAATGTACTGATTTTGAATTTAGTCTCTCTCACACACGACTGTAACAGTAATGACAAAATATTCTGTTTCTGATGACACTGTTTTTAAATCATCTTTAACAAAATTAGGTCAGCATTTTTTAAAATAGAAATTACCCAATTGATATCATTAATACTGCTTTTCAAAAAGTATCTTCTCTTACACAATTTGAATCATTTGAATGTAAAATCAAAGCTAGACATCAAGAAATCATTCCTTTGGTTATTGAATATAACCAAAGTTTGCCAAACATAGGTAAGAGCATTAATAAATTTTAGATTTATTAAAATTATCAAGTAAAGCAAGTGTTAAATCGCTACACAAAAACAAACCTACACTTGCTTATAAAAGGGCTACAAATCTTAAAGATTTCCTAATTAATTCTAAATTAGAAAAAACATAAAAAAGGATCATCTACTAAATGTAATAGACCTAGATGTTCGCACTGTTCTTTTATTAATGAAAGTACTTCTTTCAACAGCAATAATACGAAAGAAACTTTTAATATGTGTTGTGATACAAATTGTGCAACATCAAATGTTATTTATTTGATCACATGCAAGAAATGTGGCATCCAGTATATTGGACAAACCAGTCAACAAATATCTAAACGTGTGAACCAACATAGATCAGACATAAAAACATTATATCGATCAATCATTTTCATCACATGTTGCCACACATTTTAACAAGAATTCCCATACTGTACTAGATTTCTCTTTTCAACCTATTACCATAGTTGATTCTGAAATGGAACGTCTGCTAAAGGAAACCTATTGGATTCACCGTCTTAATACGATATATCCAAAAGGACTAAATTCTAGGGCACTATACGACATTCATTAATCCTTTGAATGTACATTATACATGAAAATATTAGTAAAACTGTTTATCCCTATATATTCATGAAATAATATATATAAACATATTCATACATACATACACACACACAGAAACCGGCTTCTTAAAGCAGTTGTTACCTCAAAGCATGCTGGGCAATGAATTCCAGAATCAATTTCTTCACAAAGATGAATGGGGTGACTGATCCTGTACCTAAAATTTCGATACTGCACCAGGCACTCATTCATTAAAACTCTATAAACATCTTTAAACTGGAAAAAACCCCACAAAAACCAATAATATATAAATAACAAATTTCATTCATTTAAAGTATGTAACATAAGGGCATAAAATTTTTAAATAATAAATAGTACTGATAACTCATAGCACACAAGTCAACTGACATCTCATCTAAAGATGGAATGTTCTGGTCACAATGTTTCCCTTCCAAAATTTCAACAGGATTTAATTACATGAAAGCATCTAAATATATTTCATAGTTTCATGTGTCAAATTCACACAAAAGTGAATCTTATAAACACAGAAATTCATCTATTAGCTGGATTCAACTGTTTGATAAAAGATAAGGCGATGTGACCAACTGAGATAGTTAAAATATACATACTGGCTACTTTGCCAAATAGCTACTAACTTTCTGAATTTTGTTTATCATGGATACGTTTTATTTTTTCTTTGTCAGTTGTAAAACAAGGCATTGCGATTTCTCCCAAAATGGAATGGAATATGTGTCACAAAGATGGTGCATCTTCCTGATATAACAATGTATACTTAAATATTATGTAGTTGACATAAGAATAAAAATAGAATTCCAATTTTTGTGACAGAACATATTTTTTCTCCCATGAGGTGATTGTAAAATTCAAACCCTCTATGAAATGATATTTACATTGGGAAAAAGACCACAACACATACCAAGTTTTGTGAAATTTCACCTAGCAGTTTTGAAAGAAAAAGATCTGTTGACAGATAGATAAAAAAAACAGACAGTTGAAATTGTTTAATGCCATTTTCTCAGCACCAGATAGGCTATACATGGCTGTCAGTATAACTGGTGGCGGAAAAAACAAACAAAAAACACTGACAGACTGGAAGAAACTGGCTAGCTTTCTCACCAACACATTTGCTGAGCCAGTGACTCAAACACATGCAGGCAGGGTTGAATTTCAGTCATCTGTAATGGAATGTTATTTCAACCATTTTGCCACCTGCAGCCCCCAAAATGAACAGAAAAAGGGTATTAATATCGTTGTAAAGATGCAACAAAATAAAAATTATCAGAAATATTTTACTTAGAAATTGGATGCAGGTCTATAGTTATTTCTATTTGAAACATAATCACTGGATTAAATCTTATTAAGTTTAACTGAACCAACGACAGATTACGCAGAATACAACAACTTCGGAAATGTAGAACAACAATTATATATCCATACACATAATGTGCAAATGGTTTCACAGGATAATAAGACCAAGTCTGTTTATATATATATATATATATATATATATATATATATATATATATATATATATATATATATATATATATATATATATATATATATATATAGTTTTCTTGTCCAATCGATTTTGTTAGTAGTAGATAATTTGACTGATATACACACAATTGAAAAAAATACTCATACAACAATACTACATAAAATGTTGACTTATTTTCATAATTACAAGACCTAGTTATATCCTTCTCGTTTCGAGACCGTCGTTCTATAGATACAGCAGCACTTCTCCAACATGTACTAACTTTATACACTTCTGACCATATCCAAACGCTAACAGGTGGTTGTTTCTGTTGTTGTTGATGTAAGGTTGAACGCCATTTTTCAGCACATGATAGGCTATTAATGGCGGCCAGTATTAATCGTGGAGGAAGAACCCGGTAAACCCCCCTCCCAGAAAGAACCCTAACAGATGGTAACTAAAAAGATAGACTTGACTTCTGAGAGAAGCAAACTAAGTTGTCATTGACATATGGTACAAATTGCCAACATAAATATAGATTACAAAGAAGAAAACCCTTAATTACATGACGAGAAACAAATATTATGGGTCAGTTACGTGTGTCAGTAACTATACAAATAATAATGTTAATGGACTGTTTAAAACATATATTATCATATAATTTTATATATAAGGTTTTTATAACAGGATAAATGTAGCGTGTAACATACTCTTGTAGTCATTATTGCATCTATTTGTTACAACACTATAATCCGTTTCAGTGCAATCCTAGTGTATTCAATTTTTAAAAAATAAGAAATGTTTACAACTTATTAAAGACGGTTTATAATGTGACATGACATTTGATCTAAAACATGTTGATGCACATAAGATGCCACACTGTACCAGATAGTTAGCGTCTACCAAACACTAAAGTCTCTACAGTGATTTAGTCACTGCATGAAAGGAAACGCACACCAAACTACAAAGCTACTGTGTGACGATTTTACCCCAACCCCTTGTATGTAGGTATAAGTAACTATAACTTGTGATTCTGACTGGCCTTGTACATGTATAAATTGTAGGTCTGCCTGACCCAGCTGTGATGTTTCCAATTGTTCTAAAAGTTAGCTAATCCCCTTACGTAAGATGGTCTTTGTTAGCTCTCGAAGGGAGAGGAGACTGTGTCCATCGCGGACGGGTGACGTAACCACATCAAAGGACAGGACAGCGCTAAATAAGAAGCCTGTAACAATTGATAGGCACACAGACAGACATTCGGATGTTTGACAGTCGAACGACTGACCAGAGTCGATCGCCCTCCAATCGAAATGCGATGTGGGTGGGACTTTATTCGAAAAGTTTTAGATAAAACCCAATGTTTAGTAGGAATTAGTCAGTTCGCTCCAATAAGAATTGAGAAGAGATAGAACTCCGTACGGCCAGACGACAATTGGTGGCAGACTCAGATTTTGGAAATCAAGGAAATCTTAAGATAGCTTAAATCTTAAGATAGCTTCAAAGGTCAGTGTGATTTTTGTTTGATTTCTGCTTGACACGTCTGCGGAATGGAAGGATTCTCGTATGTATATTCATTTTACTTGTATTGTAGTATGAATAGTTAATTATGATATTAATATTTTGTATCTTTCGTGATGTTCGTTAGTACCTTTGCTTGCAATTGATTATGAGGTAAATTCGTTGCATCTTCTTCATGATATTATATTACCCCTTATTTTGTGAAGTAAAATGTTGCTCTTTTGTTAGTAATAGGTGTGCATATTATTTCGTGAATTATTATGTTTACACCCTTTTGAAAGGACGATTTGTATGCGTGAAGAATTGTATTGTTTGCTAGCCGCTATAAGAATTAATATTATAATTCTTTGTGTAGGTATATTATGGTAGACTAGAACTTTGTTTACGTAATGATATATTTTGCCATTGAGTTAACGGATTTCCGTTATTGCAATTTGAATGTGAATATTGTGGATTCGGTACGCTTGTGTAGGACATATATATAAATATATAGATAGTCATATTACTAATAGTAGTAATATTATAATACAATGATATTTGAAATATTTGTATGTATATACTGATAGGGCCCAGTATGTAGATGTTTGAATTCTTTGTGAGATTGTGTCATGGCGCCATTTTGTAAGCGGCGGAAGCGTATGGGAATTTCGATGTGTGCGCATGCGTGACCAAAAATGTCCCGCCTTAAACTGATGGTTCAATTCAGTGACTTAGTGTGAGGTAATATTCATCACCATATGCTAATGCATTATACCTTTCAACAGGAAGCTTTCGGGTGACGTTGAAGAGAATTCCGGAGAAATTTCGGGTGACGTTGAAGAGAATTCCGGGGAAATTTCGGGTGACGTTGAGAGAATTACGGGGAAATTTCGGATGATGTGGAAAGAATTCCGAGTGAATTTGAGAGATACCGAGTGAATTTCGGGTGACCTCAAGAGATACCGTAGAAGAGGAAACGGAAGTAGAGATAGAAGAGGAAACGGAAGTAGAGATAGAAGAGGAAACGGAAGTAGAGGAATCGGAAGGAGAGAAAGACGGAAGGAGACTTATTTAGATGAGTAACACTCAAGAAGGGAAAATATTCCTCACACTGAAATCAAATGATGATCTAGGGATCATTGGGTCAAGAGTGACATTGATTGCTTAATATCTTTAAAATTTTCATTTATTAAATTGTTGTTTAAATTTCATCTTTGTATTTCTTTTAATTTAACTGTCGGCATTGCTGACTGGGGGCTCGTAGCCATATATAATATATTGTCCAGAAGTAAACATTCTGAAAGCGGACCAGGGGAACTTCCTCATAATTCTGTAAAGTCTATAGTAAGAACCCCACCCCTACTAAACGACACTTCACATACTGAAAAGACATTAAATAAGTATGTATTCATTCAATGTCAATTAAAACAACAATCCTTCACCAATCATTACTATCATACATCATACATGTAATTAATCTCGCAAATATATTATTAAATATAATTCTGAGAATATATATTTCAAAATCCGTAGCAACGAATGAATCATGTTGGCTCTGTGTTTACTGCACCAAACTGAACGACACCTGGTCGAACCTTACTATCTGTCCGAGTCGTTTGCCACGGTGTTTCTCCTTTGAATACATTCCCCGATCACATTACTTCAGGCTAATATCCCTAAAGTAATGTGATCGGGTAAATATTCTCGGAGAAACATAATTTACTAAAAAAAAATTGCTTTATCCTTTGAATACATTCCCCGATCACATTACTTTAGGGATATAAGCCTGAAATAATGTGATCGGGTAAGTATTCTCGGAGAAACATAATTTACTAAAATATTGGCTTTCAATGTGCAAAACACTTTGCTCTAGTTGCCTGGCAACGATATAATCGTAATGATTTACCGTAAAACATATAATATATTGGATATTTGAACGTGGTTCTCCTTATACACAGTGATCAAATCAGTGCGCAATTCGTTATATTTCAAGCATATTTTTGATTGGCTTAGAGTTAAACTGCCAGTCTGCAATAACCTATCTTCTACACCTATGTGTTCATAAGCACGTTAGATCACACTCTCGCTTGGCTTGGAGAGGCCACGCGAGAAGTGATGTTGAAGAAATTCATGGCAATCTGATAATTACTACGTTAAATACAAATCACATATCAGCATTAAATACATGTTATACAATGACACAAATTCGAGTGGAAGCTAGTGTGCTGGCATAGTTTACAAGAACGGTTACCGTATTTTCGCGCATATAACGCGCCTACGTGTATAACGCTCACACGCAGATAACGCGCGGAAATACCGACTTTATAAAAAATATCTTAGATTGCGCGCCCATGCATATACCGCGCGGTAACCAACACAGGCCAGCCGGAACACAGGACTGCCAGACGTGCCTCATCTGATACGCGTTACGAGGTTGTTTATCGTCTCTTTCTCACCATCCAGCAATTTAACGCCGGTGCCTTTATCCCTTTTCTGCTCCTAATAAATACCGATATTACCGGTACAGTCGGAAATGCCACGTCGTAATATTTTGCGCGTGAACAGAGACAAAATAGCAACTGCTATAAAACTATGTGTATTTACTGGTTTCCGCTAATTTCCGGCTGGAATGCATGCATGCCGGCATAAGGATGTTAATATCTATTTTTTCCAAACCGATTATCGTTTTAGAAATCCGATTTTAAACTTATTATCGGTTTTTGTCCTACATATAAATTACAAGAAATATATTCTTGCACTGATTGTAAAAACTCGTATAACGCACGCACTATATGAGCGAAAAACCGGTAATCACCTTCAAGAACGAGGCAAAATCGATTTAAATGAACTTCGTTTTTACTATAAAAATACTATCACGTGTCATCTGAAACAGTATGTTCATAACTATTGATTTTGCACTCCAAATAAATACTTATCTTCAAATACATGCACATAATGGTTCCTCCTTTTTATTTGTTCATTTTGTTTAAGAAATATTAAAATGAGGCAATTGAAATAGTGGATGCATACAAAACAGTTGCTACTGAAATAAACTCTTATAGAAACCCAAACAATGACGGTGAAGATTTATACTGATAGGTTCCGTTCGCTTTTAAATATCAATAACTCGATACTATTGGGATCCATTAGCGACAGTAACATTATAAGTTATAAAACAATAATTAAAAAGCCTTGTTTTTGTGCATTTTTAAATCTTTGAAATTGTCCGAGAAACAATCAAAACGGAGGTTTTGTGAATAATGTAGTGAGGATCAATGGTAAAAACAAGTTTTGAAAAACTAAAAATTCCCCCCAAAAATCAGGAAGTCACATTAGATATATAAAATGTTTTCAAAGAAAAAAACATAAAGCAACACTCGCCTACCATAATTTGAAAACAATTGCAATAAGAAATATGTTATCTTGACTTAAGTGGACGTCGGATTATGTTCCAAAGGAACCCAGCATATTATTTGAAGACTCGTAATCTAAAAGGTCGGCAAGACTTTGGGAAAGGCACCTCCTTATTCCAATTTCATCGCATGATCTTGAAAGTAATATTATGAACGTGCCGTGAAAAGTCAACCAAGCAAGCTATCTATCAATTTTGTGTGTGTGTGTGTGAGAGAGAGAGAGAGAGAGAGAGAGAGAGAGAGAGATGTCGTAAATCAATGGTGCAACACAGGTAGTGTATAGCCTGCACTTTGTCACAAACATCGTTTGAGAGAGACAGACAGACATACAGTACCTTTATTCTGGATAGAAGTTGCGGGTTCTCCTCCACTCCTTCATTGATGACGATATAAACATCCTCGTACCCGTTATTAACCAAAGTCACTGCTGTTGCTAGGCATATACCCATTATAATAATCATACAAGAAAGTCATAATAATGCCATTATTTGTATAGTAGTAAATTCCTGATCAGGAACGGAATGCAAACAAGCTATGCTATGTAATGGTATTTCTTACCTAAAACACGTGTTATACCTTGTGGCAAGATTAATTTCGTTTTCGACAAAGATTATTGATAAACATAGGCTGTCAAGCCGGCAACGAACATTTCCAGTTCAATTCAAACACTCGTACAAGGCACAGCGTTATGCATAACACCAACTAATCTCTCTCTCTCTCTCTCTCTCTCTCTCTCTCTCTCTCTCTCTCTCTCTCTCTCTCTCTCTCTCAGGTTCTGAGCATTCGAATGCCTAATAACTACCCGGATTCTCGGTACAGTTCAATGTTATTGGTGTACGTATTTATCGGCATACAATCAGTACCTAGTTGTATTAGTCGGAGACCGCTGTTTTGTATTTGCCCTACAGGCATTTTTAATGTGGACAGCTTCCCATCCTCGCTAGGCAACTCTAATTCCAATGACATTTTCATCATTACTAGTGTTAAAAAAAATTCGAGGAAAGATGCCATCGCTTTGCTCTTCTCAGTCCAGTTTAAAGTCTAAATTAAACTTATAGTAATTATAATTTCAAAATTAACAGGGAAATTCTAATAATGTCATCATTTCCAAAGTAGCAAATACCTGGAATGGATCTAAATATCAGAAAACTTGTGCAATCGTATTTCTCAGGGTCTATTGGGGAAATACATTACGGATCATCATGGGACTGTTCGTTGTCAAGGTTTTATGAATTATTCTAGAGCTGTTTAGGGTCAATGTAAATTGAACATGGGGAATATTTGGTATATATCGGCACGTTTGTCAACATCTTGTGACGAGAACAGGTGAAGGAATGGCTACCCATCGACGATCTGTCAACTGTGTAAAAAAAACATCAGAATTACTAATCTTCTTGAACTCAGGCTTGAAGAGGAGGAGGAGTTGAGAAAGAAACAAGAGGAGAAGGTTAATAAAAATGATAATACCTCACGTCATGCTGATACCATTGTCTGATTTGAAACCTGAGGTGGGGAAGCCTTCACAGACCCAAACACGAGAACCACTAACAGCACCACAGCCTGTACCAGCACCACAACCGGTACCAGTACACCATCCAAGAGTTTGGAATAAGAGAAGACAGAGGGAAGCCTTCACTATCCCTAAATGTAAAGACTGGAAGACTGAAGCCAGTTAACCCCCTCTGGGCTCCCAACCATAGCTGTGAATTGGGAGCAGGATTGGAGCGGACGCTGTGTATGTGTGTGTGTGTGTGTATTTGTGTGTGTGTGTGTGTGTGTGTGTGTGTGTGTGTGTGTGTGTAGCCCAACATGAGAGATGTAACCATTAGCCAGGTGCATCTGAAGTTCTATTAAACAGCACTCCTCAGGGCTAACCAAATTTCTAGAAAAGAGACTATTCAAATTGCCATTTGGTGCGAGTGTCTTGTAGTGTGATTATAAACACTGGCCCCTTCTCTGATATGAAAGTGTGTGTGTGTGTGTGTGTGTGTGTGTGTGTGTGTAAACTGAGAGATGTAACCATTAGCCAGGTGCATCCGAAGTTCTATTAAACAGCCCTCCATATTCAAATTGTCATTTGGTGCGAGTGTCTTGTGTGATTATAAACACTGACTCCTCTGATATGAAAGTGTTGGGGTGGGGGGATTCACGTACGTTTGTTTGGATGGTAGATATTATGTGTGTTTGAGTGGATGTACGTTTGTGTGGATAGTAGATTATGGTAATTTTATCCGTCCTGTTTGTGGATAGTACACTTGTGGTTTGATTTCTCTCCCTTATGTGTTGATAGCATAATGTGATTATGTATCCCTTCCCGTGTGTGGATAGAATATTTGAATTGGGGGGGGGCATCTCCTTTGTGTATCTGGATAGTATATTTGTTGCTTGTTTTCCACTCCCTTCTGTGTTGATAGTAGATATTTGTTGATTGTTTTCACTCTCTTCTGTGTTGATAGTATATATCTGATTTTATTATAGTAGAAATTGGGTTTGTATGAGTTCACGTACGTTTGTGTGAATAGTAGATCATATGTGAAGTTAATGCAAGTGATGTTTTCCTTCACATATTTTGTAACGTGACGTCTCCTCACCAGTTCCATTTATATTGACCCTATACACACTGAAATAGCAGTGCTATAGAACGCAGGAATTGGTTTCGTAATTACCTCCACCAGAAAACAAGATGTTCTGAAGCCGATGTAAGTCGTAACGCTCCTAGACCAACAAATTGTTCTCCACCATTTTTTATTTTGACTTGCGGTGGACCCCCGGAAGTCAAAATATAAAAATGTGGAGAATAATTTGTTCGTCTATATCACTCCCTCCAAGACCAACGTTCGTGGGTCTTAACTGCTTATACACATAGCTGTGGAAATTATCGGGGGGGGGGGGGGGCAAAGACATTCCAGCTATCGCTGTTCCATATCTCGATTGAACCCGTTGTATAACCTTACTAAAGTATATGTGTCTATGGCTTCATTCGAATCAACTCTCCAAATGTCATGTTAATCGATCGTAATCTGCATACTGGCACGTAATGTTCAATGCCCTTAGCGGCATCTGTTGTTTTAAAGTCCCATAATAATCTATACTGACCCAAAAATCATATTAATTTTTATTCCTACTCTCATAATGGCAATAATATAATTTTAAATTTCCCCATACCTCCCACACAATACATGGTGGACCAAGCGTAATGTCAAAATCTGATTAGACGCTATAGGTACATCCGTAACGTTATATTCTCATAGGTCTCCGCAGTGGCCCAATTCACTCTATATCGCCTATCCCCACACAAAATATTATTGTTTGAGCTTCTTTAAAGAAAAGGAAACCTCCCATCTCTACATATTAGTACCTTAATGAATATGAAAAATTAAACTAATTTAAGTTTTTTGATGCAGATTTCTTCTTTCAGATGCCTTAAAGGAAATTGTTCAGGAGATTAAAAACCTGATGGACAGTGTAAAACAAGATTTTAAAAAATTGGGATGACAGAGGGTTAAGAAAACAATTTGTATCATGTCTTTGTCAGTTTCTTGAACAGGATGCCGAATATTCCCGATAAATTTTCAAATAACTTCAGTATCCGTGCTATATCAGTGATGGATTGAAAATTGTTCCTTGTATTTAAAACCAGTCTATTTTGAACATTCATACCTCCAATACTGGAAAACTACATAGTCAACAAGACGTAAGAATTTGTGATATCACAATCGCTTTAGTGATCAAGATCGAAGGTACATGTACACAAGTGTTGCTGTTTATATAACCTGTTAAACCAAAACGGTTATGTAAATCATGATGTAGTCTGTTTAAAAAAAAATAAAGAAAATTATACAATTGGGAAATTTGATCTAGGACGGCTATCCTAACAAGACACAATGTACATATATGTATACATATAGCACATACAAATAGCACAAAACAAATAGCACACAAAGGATATAGGGAACCCCTAGCCAGGGTTAATTCTGAAATTTTGAAGGAGGCAGGAGACCCATGTAGGGCATCAAAGCCCGGGACACCCCTCCATAGAAACATTAGGGACCAAAATATCCCTCTATTAGTAGATAATCCCGATGTGAAAAAATTAAAGCTAGGTTAAAGTTAAAGAAAAATTCTAAAAAACACAAAACAACACATCAGGGGGAACACACACATACATAAACATACTTTTTCTAGTTTTTTTAATAGGGGAGGGGCACCTGTCTGGTGCCCCCCCCCCCCATAAAAGTCATGATGTTTGGGAAAGGCCATCCTATTTGCAGGTAAGCACATTGTCTTATGGCAAACGTTTAATGAAACTGCACAATAGCTAATTTATCAATTATGTTATCAGTACATATATTGAAATATCGTTAGTTATAGTTAGTCCTACCAATAAGACCCGACGCTGATATGTATGCTTAGGGCGTCACCTAAACAAAATCAACATGTGCTATGTCTTACAGGTAGGACTAAGTTTTAGTAGGAATTCAACTGACAGGACGCACACAAATTTGGAAACTGTACTGTAAAGATTGATACATGAAATAACAATACTTATTTATTAGATTATCCAACTTAGTAGATAATCATTAATTTATGCAGTGGGGATAAGTATAATTTTGTGAGGTTTGTTGTTGTTTAGTTGGGAGGGGCGGGAGTTGTTGTTTTTGGTTTGTTTGCTTTTTTCATGTTCGACAATTTGTTTCTGTACGAATAATACAGTGAGATGTAGAGCCCCACTTGGTGACATTTAAGAAGTTGAAATATGAATATTATCAATCATTTTTGTATGTGCATGGGTTTCGTTATATTTCAAATGAAATTATTTTGCTTATATAATCTTCATACACAGTAAAATATAAATTAAATCCTTTTTTTCTTCAGGTTATTTGTGGAGTGTTGCATTATTTGTGGAAGACCATTGCTGTCGACTAAACAGGTTAAATCATTAACATAAGTATTTGTTTATTTTCGGGTTGTTTTTTCCCAACTGTAATTTTGTTGCTCCATTAACAACTATAGGAATAAAAGATAGCCATTCTGTGACTGTAAATTATTATCACTTGACATGTCACATTCTTAGCAGGTACATCGTTTCAAATTTTTTCAATGTTCGGGTACAAAACTTGACAGGCTTGTTGGGTTTCGTATATAGGCTACAACAATTTTACAGCTCATGCAAATTCAGGGGTAGTGTCAAATTCTGCCATGCCCCCACCCCCATATGATGTTCCTGATTCTTAGCTCCTGAAAAAAGTTCCAGCTAGAATATAAAGATCAACTTTAAATGGCATTTTATTTATTATAAGTAATTAGCAATATCTGGTTTGAAATATATAATAACACAGCATTTCATTTACTAAACAAACGTTACATATTTTTTGTTTTTTAATTATTTATTTTTTTTACACCTACAGCTGCTATCAATACATTTTAATAAACAGTATGATCAACATCAGTTAACATTGCCCTTGAAATTCAACAAAACAGTTTGATACCAATAATTCGCAGAGTGCACAAATTAAAGGAATTATATAAATTTGCTACTTTCAAACTCCAAAACCTGTTAAATCCAGCATCTAAATTTGTGATTATCATACCACATTTATAATTGTCTGCTACCCATCATCATTTGCATGTATAATTGACCATTGTGTAATTTGTTTTTGAAGATTTTAATTTTTTGACAAGCAACATAGAGAAAATTCTATGTGAAGTATTAACAACAAAAAAAATAATATGTAGGGTTGGCAGTCAGTTTTGTTTATATTAATAAAATTTTAATAGTAAGAGAATGCAACAAAATAATTCAAAATTTGGTGTGAAATAACTGTACTGACTAGCATGAAATGTTTCATATTACCTTTGAGTAAGTGATAAAGAGAACCAACATGAAAATATGATGTTTGCTTAGTGACATTTTCAGATATTCATTTCATACGATGTTAAAATGTTTGGACTCGAATCTCAGATTATGGTATGGTTACTAAAGAACATTACTTGTACATTATTAAAAGTAAACCCCAAAGTCCTTCTTGGTAAAATTTATAATTAAAGACTCTCTTTTATTTATATCATTAATTTTGTGTTATTTATATCATTAATTTTGTGTTATGTATATCATTAATTTTGTGTTTGCACCCTTTGTTATTCATTTCAGTTGTAGTTGGTACATGCCTTATACATGTATGTGTGCTAATAACATAGGATCTTTTGTTGTTCAGTGGTATACTCAAATTTCCCAATACAGAAAACTGACATGTCTTTATGTGTGAGCTTTTCTCTGACGTTTATCTGATAATATTTATGAATCAATTTTGCCCAAGAGGAAAGACTCTTTCTGGTGCGGGTGCTGTATCATTTGTAACTCTTTTTGGAAGATTCTTAGTAACAGATACACGACAGATTATATCATCAGACCTTCAGAAGTCAAAACAATACTCAAGTTCCAGCCACTTAAAAGGGTTATCAAGTGCACAACAAGAAAAATCCGCAGAAAAAAAACACAGTAAATATCTTATCGGTACATGTACATATTTTACAGGATAAATGATTATGTCCGATTCATAAAAATTCAAACAGATTTCTTAAAGGTATGCTTCAAGGTGGTTCTTTATCTAAAGTAAAATAAAAAACATTTATATATGTTTATATTGTATATCTTGGAGATGCAAACTTCATTTCTTTGGTTATCAACATCCTTCGCCAACAAGAAGGTGTCAGTTGCTTTTGAATTGATCTCAGACTGGTTAAATGTCATATGTAATCTAACCATGCTGTCTAACCTTGCTGTCTAACCATGTAATCTAACCATGCTGTCTAACCATGTAATCTAACCATGCTGTCTAAAATGCTGTCTACACTCATGATCTAGATAGACATCAATTATACACATTCATATGTACCGTCATGTTTAATTGAAAGCTAAAGTTAAATTGTATTTAGCTTTTATCTAAATTTTACATTATTGAAGAAACCTTGGTAGTCTTAGTTAAATAGTATGCACACAGAATTATAGAATTCCAAGCACAGAGAATTGCTATAATTGTAAAATCCCAGTCTTCATGGTTATCAACTGCTTTTTCTTTTCTTTTGTTTTTTATAAGGCTAAATATTTCACAAAGAATGAATATTAGCAATCTTATTATATACTGTACTTATTGATGACACAGCAATACACTCCTAGTGTTCTAAACTATTGCAAGAGATAAAGTATAATTATAAGAACTGCAAGTTTTAGTGCTGGGAATACAACGTTTCCAACGAAGCAGTCTCAGACAACAACTTTAATAATCCTTTGTTTCATAAAACTATATATATTGGTAACAATATATTGGTGACACTAAACAGGTTCACGGCTACATATGTATTAATAATATGAAGAAATCAAATGGAAGAACTTTAATTTTCATCATCTCAGAATTTCAGCCATGTCTGAGATGCTAAAGAAAGCCAAGGAGGGAGCTCTCTGGGGGTGCGGCCATTGCTGATGCACTGTCCATGCCAGTGCACTGGTACTACAACCCAGATGATATAAAATATGACTATAATGGCTGGCTTACAGGATACAGAGCTCCAAATAAATACCACCCATCCAGTATTCTCACACTTTCTGCTGTTGGTAGGTGATAATTCTTGTTGAAGATGATGTTTTTGTAAAAGCCTCTGAAAGCTAATTGTTGAATCTGTGATCACTTAAGTGTTTTAAGACACTAAACAACATAGCACGACACATTTTATTTGAGTTATTTTAGCATATTTTCTTTCATTAGGCAAACAATGGATATGTGTCACTGAGTGGGTCAAAAAACTGTTTGACATGTGGCAAAACCACAAGTGAAAATGCTTGAGGTTTTCACCCCCATGGTGAAATATATCCACTATTCACTCAGAAAGCAAAACTCCTTCGCATTTTATGTTCAAGCATATTGGCTAACAGTGTACAGAAGACTGAAGTAGCAATTTTCATACAGTATCCCATGTGATGATGTTAGCTTCTTACTTTTATGTTCTGCTGTTCTGATATGTTCTTTATATTCGAGACCGCTCCGGTGGTCTAGTGGCTAGAGCAGCGGTTCTCAACCTGTGGGTCGCGACCCCGTCAGGGGTCGAACAACGATTTGCCAGGGGTCGCTTACGACCATCGGAAATATACATTTTTACAGTTATGAACGAAAATAATTTTACGGTTGGGTCGCCACAACATTTGGAATTACATTAAAAGGGTCGCGGCACTAGAAAGGTTGAGAACCGCTGGGCTAGAGCATCTGCCTCATGTGGAAGGTTGTGGGTTAGATCCCCGGCCGTGTCATACCAAAGACTTACAAAAATGGTACTTACATCTGCCTTGCTTGGCGCTCAGCACTAACAGGTTAGTGTTAGGACTGGTCAGTCCAGTGTAGAATAATGTGACTGGGTGGGACATCATGCTACATGTCTGCGACATGATGCCCCAGCGCTAGGAATCACTATAAACTGCCACAGTGCAGACATCATAGCATTATGACTGAAAAATTGTTAAAGCTATGTTAAAATTCTAAATCTCTCACACACACAAACACATACGCTAGATATATATTTGCAAATAAAATATCAATAGTAACAAAATAGTGGCAAAAAGCACATAAACAAACAAACAATGAATTGAACCTGGCACTCCTGCGTCACACGTGACCATACTTTCCACTAGATCAAACAGGTGACAAAATGGTCGGGCAGATATCTTATTATCAATGTCTGTTAATCCCACTGAAAACATTTTTCTAATTCATTCCAAAGCTCTATTTCTAGGGCAGGCATAAAATAAAATGGTTTATTACATGCCTGTCAGTTAACATCCATTGAGAAGTAGGATCAACAGTACTTTATATAAAATAATTACATATTACTCAGATAACAAGAATAATAACACTGTATATGAGGAACAAAACTGGTTATGTTGCTGCCACAGATATCAGTGTTACTGATATAATTTAAGGTTAACTTAACAGGCATATGTAGAACAACTAGGAAAGTCCTCATGTACTCAAATACAGGATGATTAACTCAATTTTATATACCTTTAATAATCATTTGGTTTTTCATTACTTCCCAGTATAAGAGTTTAGAATGCTGGTGGCTTAATCATTACAATTGGTCAAGTTTTATTTAGTATGTCTTGTTATTTCAGTATAAGAGTTTAGAATGCTGGTGGCTTAATCACTACAATTGGTCAAGTTTTATTTAGTATGTCTTGTTATTTCAGTTTAAGAGTTTAGAATGCTGGTGGCTTAATCATTACAATTGGTGAAGTTTTATTTAGTATGTCTTGTTATTTCAGTTTAAGAGTTTAGAATGCTGGTGGCTTAATCATTACAATTGGTCAAGTTTTATTTAGTATGTCTTGTTATTTCAGTTTAAGAGTTTAGAATGCTGGTGGCTTAATCATTACAATTGGTCAAGTTTTATTTAGTATGTCTTGTTATTTCAGTATAAGAGTTTAGAATGCTGGTGGCTTAATCATTACAATTGGTCAAGTTTTTTTAGTATGTCTTGTTATTTCAGATGGGAGTGGGAGGAGTGGATGGCATGAGAAATGTAAACCAGTCATTGGTAGTGTAATTCTACATGATAAATTAAAGTACTGGACCAGTGGAGACAGATCCACACACTACCATCAGGGTAAGCTTAATTTGATTTCAAACTCTGCTCCAAATAAAGACACCTCAATGTGATTAGTTCCAATTCATAAGTACAATGTAGTTAACTTCCTTGGTCTGAATGTGAACTGATTTCATTTTCTGACGTCTCAGAATTTTTTTCTGGTTTCACTACTTGGTGATATTTTAAAAAAGTATCTGAAGGAAGAGAAGATTTAAAGGTGTATTACGTTTGTGTGGGTGGCTGTAATTTTTACGTTGTTTTCTATTAAAATTATGAGGGATTATTTTGGAGCATTTTGGATCCAGTTGTCTATTTACAAAGATTTCCCATAATATTGCTTTAGATACAATATCAGAAAATGCAGTGATTGTTAGATATATCAACAAATCATTTTAAGATTGCTGAATGGCAGCGTCATATGAGCTTAAACAAAGTTAAGAAATGGGAAGAAAAAGAACAGGTTGAAATTTTTAAAAATCTAAAACTGTTTTATATACATGCCAATTATACATTATATAATGATGACAAACATATTAGTCCTCTTTTAGAGGAGACACAAAATGTAAGGCTTATTCGTAACTGTAAACAAACTTTTACAAGCTAGGTATCTCAGTAACAGATATTTAAAAAAAATCTGGATTTAACGCAGACTTCAGAAAACATGTTTTGGGATGCAGATTGAAAGCTTCTGTTCCAGTTATACAGGTCATTAGTAAGATTGAAAAGTGACTATAGGTCATTTGTATAGGGATCAAGTTTTTGTCTTTCTTGCAATGCTAGATCTGATAATTAACCTGTGACCTAAGACTCTGTCAAGGTGTATTTCAAACTTTCTTCTTCATATAGCTTCTGTGTTGAGGCAAATGAAGTGTTACTTTATCTCATTGCAATGAAACTTACCTTTCAATATGCTACCAAACTATAATCTAGTTCGTCTTACCCCATATATGATATAGGTAATAGATTTCGATATCTGACTCATGCATACCTCCTGAAGAGTAAACATTGACAAGAATGAATACCATGCCACTTGTCCACTAACAGTGGCGCAACTTATTGTTGCGTTTGTCGATTTCTACACTGTGAAACACTTGTATTTTTAAATGAACTACTTGGAGAACTATGAGAATAAGTGACCTGAAAAATCATTGACTTTTTAAGTGAATCAATTTATAACTAATTTCTGTCATGTTGTAAGGATTTTACATGTGTTACCTTTAACTTTTTTGTACGGATTTTACAGAATTTTAACATCTTTAATTGTTTTTGTTTTTTCATCTCATTGTACTTAATTTACATTTATTTGTTATCTTTTCTAAATTGTGTTTATATTTACATTTTACTAACTTTACCTAAGGTTGGCACTACGTAGCCACTTTTGTGCTGAGGTGCTGCAAGACATTATTCCTTGCAGTATTGATCCAGATCTTCTGTCACACCAGTATTAATAACACCAGTATAAATAACACCAGTATTAATAACACCAGTATAAATAACACCAGTATTAATAACACCAGTATTAATAACACCGGTATAAATAACACCAGTATTAATAACACTAGTATAAATCTAACAGGTTAGAGAATTATCACTCATTCCAAGCAGAAACTGAAGGGTATTTTGAAGCGTGAAAAAGCCAATTGAAATTGACATTGACCCCAGAGTCTGTCTATAAGGGTATTTTGAAGATACCAGAGTAACTGTGAGCCATTAGGTATAGGCCTGAGTAACTGTGGGCCATTAGGTATAGGCCTGAGTAACTGTGGGCCATTAGGTATAGGCCTGAATAACTGTGGGCAATTAGGTATAGGCCTGAGTAACTGTGGGCCATTAGGTATAGGCCTGAGTAACTGTGGGCCATTAGGTATAGGCCTGAATAACTGTGCTATCATGACGTATGCTACATAGATATTAGCCTCAGTAACTTTGAGATATAATGATTTTTTTTAAGTATGTAGTTAGGTATTGACCTGACGACTCTCATGGCTTTAACTAGGTATTATATTAGGTACTATCTAATTAGGTATTATCATTAGGTATTATATTAGGTATAGGCTTGAGTAACTCTGTCCTGCCATGACTTTTACTATGTAGTTAGATATAAGCCTGAGTAATTTTGTGCTATCAGAACCTACAGTATCGTTACATTTAAGGAACTTTGTGCTATCATGACCTACAGTATGTAGTTACATTTAAGGATGAACTTTGTGCTATCATGACCTACAGTATGTAGTTACATTTAAGGATGAACTTTGTGCTATCATGACCTACAGTATGTAGTTACATTTAAGGATCTTTGTGCTATCATATAATTTATCCTGCTGTAGCATATGTTGCTTTGTTTGACATTTTGTTTAGCTTTCCACCTGTTCATTTTTTATGAATGGAGCCTGAACATATTACCCTTATTTTAAAATGGAATGAAGTTATTAAGTAAATCATTGTAACATTACAACTCTGGGAATGAATTTATTATGTATATCATAATACCATTTCAACTCTGGAAATGAATTTATTAAGTATATCATAATACCATTTCAACTCTGGAAATGAATTTATTAGGTATATCATAGTAACATTATAACTCTAGGAATGAATTTATTAAGTATATCATAGTAACATTACAACTCTGGGAATGAATTTATTAAGTATATCATAATAACATTACAACTCTAGGAATGAATTTATTAAGTATATCATAATAACATTACAACTCTAGGAATGAATTTATTAAGAATATCATAAGAACATTACAACTCTGGGAATGAATTTATTAAGTATATCATAGTAACATTATAACTCTGTATCAATTTTGTTTGTTTTTTATGTTGTGCATGTATTGTATTTATCAGACAGACAGACAGACAGACGGACGGACGGACAGACAGATAGATAGATAGATAGATAGATAGATAGATAGATAGATAGATAGATAGATAGATAGATAGATGGATGGATGGATGGATAGGGATAGATAGGGATAGATAGATATAACGTATATATTTTATAAGCGATCTGACATTGCGCTTAAAGGTTGGTATAAAAGTACTATTCACAGTGTATAAAGTCAGTTTATTTGATCCAAGATAATAACTCAATCTTATACAAATATTTAGCTTGAAATCCTCTTTAGCATATTTTGTTTATCGTAAATTGCAGGGCTTTTCGGCATAGTGCAAGCCTGATTCAAATCAGATCTCCCATGTCCTTCATGGATGAAAGTGGGGATCTGATTGTAATCAGGCTGGGCATAATGTGTATGACGTAATTACTGGCGGGAAGAGGAGGGAAAAGCAGGTACAGACTTAAAGTCGAGGTAGAGTAGCAGAAACAAAGAGGCGCACATACTAACAGACAACCGCACCTGATAAACTCAGTGAAAACACAAGTGACAAACGAAATAATAGGCGTTCAAACGAAATAAAACATGAAGCGAGTTAGACACACGGAAGACATTGGTCAAAATATATGTGAGTTTGAACAGATTATCGCATTTTTCAGCACACGATAGGCTATACATGGTGGCCAGTGTATTTGGTGGGGGAAGAACCCGGTAGAACCACCGACCCACGGGAAGCTACTGGCAAGCTTTCTCTTTACCACATTGATCGAGCTTAGTGATTTGTAATGGTGAGAGTTCTTAACTCATGTAGATACCCGCGTCCTCGGTGTAAATAGAGTCTAACGTATATAGTATTTAAAAAATTGCAAGTTAATGGTAACTAATTCATGTATATATATTTCTATCACAATGAAATAGAGTGAAGTATTTAACTTTAAGAACTATTAGATATTAAAGTCTGACAATATTGTTCTTACCTTAAGTTGAATTTTAGTGCAGGTGTTCTCAATCCCTTTGCCATCATGTGCATAGATGTAAACGGTGCAGTACGTCCCTTCGCACCTTTTGTGAGAAAATGTTGGTGAACTAGGAAGCGTAATACGCTAGAACTGATTCGACGACCCGATCAATGCACCACAGAAATGCCTTGTATACAACTCATCAGATAAACTAGGCCGTGTAGAGGTTTCAAATAGAATGACAGTCATACCCTTCATTTTTAAATACAATATACATGAGGTGATCAAGTCGTTCATTCAGTCTATGCTACACAATCACCGTGGTTGATGACAGACTGTTAAGTATATGGTGAAAAATGTACAGGTATAAACACTGGACGAAAAATGTTAAACTTGTAAAATGTTTGTGTGTGTGTGTGTGTGTGTGTGTGTGTGCGCGCGCGCGTACGCACACGCGCACAAACCGCCCTTATGTGACAATCAGCTAAGAAATGATATTGGAATGAATGGTGGTATAGATTGTTCTATTATTGTCGTTATCAACCATTGATTGTTTATTTCGTGCAATGAGTGTCTCATTTCATTCTGAGAATAATTCGATATTTTTCCTCAAAGCGCATAATCAACATAAGTTGTCTTTACTTAGTTAACATAAATTAAGGTGAATAAGACTCTCATCTGCCGTAGCATAACGGGCCTGCTTTCTGTTCTACGGATTATTCCTAACAAACTGCACTGACCCAGAGCTGCAGTTACATTATACGACGGATGATTTTTGCCTGCGCAGCTTGCAGTTAGACTCTTATTAGACAGTACATGTGGTAGTACAAAAGGTCCCAAATATTTCTTCTAAATACAAAAGGTTTATTAGATGGGATTAATAAAAATTATACGAACATATCATGGTACAATCTTTGTCTTCTGAAGTACCCATCCTGATACAATCATTGCTTGGGAACTGCCATAGCTCAACTAATTGGCGTGCTTGGACTCACGACTCGCCTAAAATCGGACCATCCAGAATCATTTACCTTATTGTATCCTTTGGCAAGGCACTATACTCCTCGGTACTAAATAACCTAACTGTGTTGATGTGCGATCTAGCTTTTTACAAAAACAAAACAATCTTTTTCGTGAAGTAAAGGTGAAACTGTTCGGTTGAGTCACCATTTTTTTGGGGTAAATTTGTTACCCTCGGTAATTTCCAATACACCACCAATCTTAAAAATTAATGTTAGCATCTCTTTATTATTATTATTATTATTATTATTATTATTATTATTTTCATAATGCAAATGTACCGTTGTTTCAGAATTGTGTTCGTAACTGAAATTAGCAGAGCGGAGGGAATACACGCGGAGTAAATCACGATAGAATATCAGCGTATATTATTATTCGGCCTATACAAGTTCTTAAAACGAGGTCATCCTGAAGAGAAGCTGCTTGTTTCGTGATAAAATTGAATGAAAGCGCAGGTGGACGAAAACATCAACTGACTTTATTTCCTAAATTTCACCCAGACGAATATGGTACAACTGTTGCTGCCAGGCGCGTAGCTAGATGATTTTTCCTCATACAAAAGTAAAAAATGACTGTGGCGTTTTGTATTTATTTATTGTGGAACAAACGTATGTCAGAAGTCAAAGTTAGTATCTTCATTCATGGTATAACAAATTCACATTGCAAAATTTAAAGAGTTAATATTCATTTTTGTTCATGTCAAAACAACTTTTTATTTCAAAAACAAAGTTCATGTGTATTCTTAATTTATGAAACAAATTAAGATTTCAGGAAGCAAAGTTCTTATTTTCTTTTCTTCTAGACACAAATAAAATCACATTTAAGAAAACAACACTCATTATTCTATTCTTTGTTGGTGCTGCAAAAATGATATTTAGTATTAAAAACAATTCTTGTTAGTTTGAATGTATTGGTTGATGGATAGTAGATGTTATTTGTGACTCTAAGGGTGTGCTGATAGTATTGTGTGAGATTTGCAGAGTAGATAACGGAGTCCTGATTACTTAAACTAGCTTTTTGGGTTAACAGGTGTGGAGAGTTGGACAGAATATTACTGAGTATTGATTTCCCCAGCTATGTATTCATCCTATAGTGTAAGAGCTATGTAGTAGATAAGATGGTGGTGGTCACTTCAACACTATGTTGAATAGTAGGTAGGAGTGGGGTTTAAGATTGTAGTTCACAGAATATTGATCACTGCAAGTACGTGCTGATCGGGGCGGGGGCATATATATAATTGTATAATTATTCAGCAATTTCTGAAGTATGTTTCTATGTGACTCCTTTCACACGAAACGATGAATACCAATGAACATTGGCCTCTAGGCGTATCCTTAACCTCTACCTGGCACTATATATTCTCTTCATATGTTTCTTAATATTCCGTTGTGTCCAAATCATAGTACATCCTTTTCATAACTTAGTTCAACAGTAACCGGGCTGGTAGTAAGACATTTCGACAATCTCTCTCCATTTTGTCTTGTTCTTCTCTGCTCTTTGGAACTTTTCAAAGTCAATACTTGTCCACCCATTGATATGTTCTATATTCTATTTCGAACCTCCGCATTATAAACTTTGTCTACGTATCTAATTTTTAAGATCCCTGGATAACATCTCATCTCTAAGGCATAGCTTGATTTCTCGAGTTCTTCTGGCATGGTCATTGTCTCATACAGGAATATGGACATGACCGAATGCAAAAGCCTGACCGTGTTATTCTTGTCTTTCAAAGAAAGCTTCCGCGCAAGTGCAGTTGTTGTCTGCGCAATCCGAGACCAAAAGAAACCTCAGGTTGTGCGCCTTCGTCAGAGACGAAAGCACCAATATATATGAAGCTTGTCACTGTGTCCGTTCACAATGTTTTACTGTTTCGATGCATCTCGGAACTTTGTAAATAGCTTGGTCTTTTCAGTGCTGATATCTATCCCGTACCTTAGTGATGCTTGGTTGAGAAAGTTCACTAGTTTCCAGCTCCAGTTTATCCCCTGCTAAGCCATCCAGATCATTAGCGTAGCGCATGTTGGTGATTGTCATGCCTCCAACTCTGATACTGCCCACGTGGTTATTTAAGACATTGGGCACGTTCCTATCCATGTAGATGCTAAAGAGAGTGTTGAGAGAAGGCACCCGTATCTGACACCGACTGTAGTTCTGAAACAATATCCCATGTGCCATTGACGAAACTGCTCTAGTCGCTTGTCATACAGAGTTTATATGGTGGTGATTGTTTTGTTTTTTTGCTTATGCTGTATAAGTGCATGGTAGTCTACACGGCTGTATGGAATGCTTGTCGAAAACCTTCTTGAAGTCATTGAAGACATGACGGAGGTCCTCTTTATGATGCAGATACTTTTTACAGAGGAGTCTGATATAGAAGATTTGTCCTATAGGGTTATTTTCTGTTGAGGAACATGCCTGTTCTTCAGCAATGATGTGCTCTACTTGGCGTTTCAATCTGGTGAGCATGCTCATAAACAAACCGTGCTTGTGTGATTGGTGAGGTTGATTTGTCAGTATTTCTAGTACAGCTGCTGATTTCGTTTCTTAAGAAGAGTAATGATCAGAGGTTCCATTTTCCTGTTTGCCATATTTTGTTAGAGACTGTTGTGAGGGTGTCTATCCTTTTAGATATTTTTCTTGAACAAGTTCTACTGGTATATTGTCTACCCCAGCTGATTTCTCTTTCTTAGTGCCATTACTGCAGACTATACCTTTTCCCTTATCGTTTTATGGTCAGCCTATGTTGTGATCAGTGGAAAGTTAGTACAGTTTTGTCTCTAGAAGTAACCTTGTTGTAAACCTCTGAACAGTATATATACCACCCATGCCTTAAGAATCACTTAATTTTCTCTGAGACTCTTACAGCATTGTCCTGGATCATGTTAAATCTCTTATGTTTTTATATTGGCAGTGGGGGTGGGGTTCTTTACCTGGTATGTCTTTCTACGTTAAGTCCAGTTAAGGCTTTTCTCACTTCCTTGTTCTGACCAGCTTTCCTTCGCTTTCTTTAAGCTCTTTTATCGTGGCTAATACTCTCTCTATATTTACCTGCTCCTTCATGGTCTCGTCACTTTCTTTTCAGTTTTTTCCTCATATCAAATAGGTCGTGGTTATCTGCCTTGGCACAGGGCTTCTTTATCCTTGGACACGTGCCAAGCATCCCGCTGGTTGTACTATTACTGCTGTGTTGAAGATGGAGATCAAGGAATCCAAGTTTATTTCTTCATGACACATAATTGTGAGTGGTGAAATTTGTTTACTATTAATGCTTTAAATGCTTGTGCCACCCATTCTGATCATTACATTTTTAAAACCTGTCTTGGCTTCTTGTCTTCCTCTGGCCAAGTTTGATAGCCATCGTTCGCGTGTCATGCTCACTTCCTATGTTATCTCCTGGGAGATACCTTTTCTGGCAATGTTAACGCTAGAACAGAAGAGTATGTCTCCTCACCATGATGATATAGTTTTTATGTTTTCTTATGGAATGTGCCAAGTCCATCTTCTAGGTAGCTTGTGGGGGCCGACGTTAGCACTAGGATATAATATTTGACCAGATCCTGCGCTGGAGTCCTCTCTCATTGGTCAGTCAATTACAGCCTGAGCCACAGTCCCCTCTCCAGTCTGCATGTTCGTCCTCTCCGCTCTTGATTCCCCAGTCTCCTTGAATAACTACAATATCCTTATTGGTGTCTGGTCAATGAGAGTTTAAAGCTAGTCGTAGAACTCATTCACTACTTGATCATCATGGTCCTATATGATGATAATGATGAAGGGAGATGCCCTCAAGCGGGTGGTAATCCTGTTAAACACTGGTCCACAACCCATGACTGGATTCACAATATCCTTATGAAACAAACCATACTCCATGATCAACCTTCCTCACGCCCACTGACGTAAATCCCTTGTTCTTCATTCTAAAATCTTGAAATGTAAACTCATGTTGAAAGTCTTATTGTAATCTTTCTGGCATTCGTTTGAGTCACTGTGCTGTACGCATAGCACCGTGCAAAATGTTACAGAATTCATTTCCAGGTCATCGTCAATGCTTCATTACACAGTGTGCACTATCACCGAGATACAGACAGAAAATCGCATGATAATACTCAAACACTAACGAAACATACCTACCTTTAAATCAATGCTAAGAATGACTAAATCTAACCCATTGTATCATCACCACAAGGAGAGATGACACAATGCACTAAAATTAGATTGTGGCTACCTTCGGAGGTATTGAATGATAATTAATAAATGTGACCCCAGTCCAATATCAACAGAGAAGGACTATTGAATAGTGGAATCCAATAAACAAAACAAAATGGTGAACAAGGTACGATATAGTATAGTAATGTGCCCATTCAGTGCGTTCATGTGAGGTCATTTTATTATCGTTCTACAAAATACAGGTTAGCTTTAGAAATTACGTACTTTAGTTAGTTTAAGTCTTCCAACCACTTTTTAGACCATGTGAAAACTTCTCTCATCTGGCAACATGTCAACAGAACGTACGCATGATGACCCAGGTCACAATTAATGTTTCTATATGTTATCATAATTTGTGTCTCACTACAGATTTTTCCATTGTATCCAAACAGGTGCTCATGCAGAATTGTTCAACGAGGAAGCATGTAGTGATCAGCTATTAAGTTTTACGGATGTAGGCTAAAACAAAGTTCAGAGGTCAAATGAGGGCGGTAAGCATGTGTTTCCGTCCCCACCCATGTCCCTATGGGTGCGCGCCCCGGTGTCTAACTCTTAATAAATCATATCTTATTCTGAAATGATGAACGCGCGTTGAAGTTATTATTATATGTCCTCCATCTTGAGTTTAGAGAACCACAACTGTAAACAAAACACCGTTGCATTGGGTCGCAGATTTCACTTCAGGAAAAGTATAAATGCATCCTTAATCATTGTGCACTTTCCGCGAAATATACCTAAAGAGCAACACAATAATACTCAGTTTCTAACGAATAAATAATTGCTTTTACAGAATATCGAGAATGCATAAATCTAACTCTTGTATCACCACCAATGTTATAAGGTTCCATTTGATACTATGATATTCAGGTCTGTTAAATTATCTCCGCGAGAAACATTCATCATGATTAAAGATTACTTGATGATATTAGAATTACCTGATGCTGTTCAGGATTTAGATTTTCGGTGGTATTCTGTTATCGCGTATGGTGATAATATATTGTTACGTGCTTAGGCTCGAATAAGCAGCAACACAGAAAGAGTGAAAACTAACAAGCTTGTAAAACTTTAACAATGATTTTATTAAGTACAATTATTTTCATAAAATAAATAAACTTACGGTTTTAGAGAATCAAATCCAACAAATATAGAATTCACAAAATAATCCACTAATGGAATTACAAGTCCTGATAAATAAATGTTCTAATAGTTCCAGGTTCGAATCTTGACGATGTAATAATCCAAAATGGCTGACAATGTCACGTGGTACATTACAGTTCTTGTTTTTAAATCATCCAGATGAAATTATGAAACATATGTCCTTTTCCAGATAAATAGAATAATTCTTCTTTTCCAACGAATTGACACAAGTCCAGAATAATATTAACACTCAAACATAAATACACAACCAATAACTTACAGCCCAATATTTCTACTACTGTCAGCTTCTAAAATACAGCTATATATATTGTTTTTCTGAAGTAAACAAGTGATCACGCGCTTTTCTAGAAATTGATAGAAGGTCATGGAAGGTCACAGAAAGAGACTACCTTTAATAAAAATAACATACTCTAGATTTTTCCTACCCCTAAGAACTAAAAATAAAAATGTTGTCCTTGAAATTGACCAATAGATAAAGAGGCTTGTTGACAATGTCTAAAGCAAGGTCAGGATTTAGGTCAAACAAGCCAAGGTCAAAACTTGTTTACAATTAGAGAATCTAAGTCAGCCTGAACATTCTAGAAAAAATCTCCCAATCAATTCATTTTAAAGGCAAAATAACAAATTTGGATTTAACATTTAAAAAAAAAAAATTAAATCCAATAGCCGTAACACCTTCCCCCATAAAATAAAAAGAAAGGTTTTTATGATAAAACTTTCTTTTTATCACAAACCAATTTACATCTGAAATTAAAAATTATACAATATAATGAATTATACACGGGAAAGAGTGTTTACAATTATTTTATCAAAAAATAGCCTCAAATTTTTTAACTTGTCCCTGTCCCACAAAATGTCCTAGGAAAAACACACAAGCACAGCAGAACTCACTTTTAGACAAATTAATTGTCAAACATACATTAGTGAGTCTGTTATAGAATTATCGAATTGTTGCTAGATGTTCTCTCCAGGTGTCGTTGTAAATGATGACGTCACAAATCTCTAGACCAGTGATGAACATTTTTATGAGACGTTGAAATGGACTTTCTTTATATTGGTAGAGTCCTTTTGGAGTCGCAATATTGAGTTTTCCTTTTCTCTTTCCGCAGTGGAATCTGCCAAAATCCTTTCAGATGGTCAGAATTTGGTGACGTACTTGGTATTCCCGATTTTATCAATAGAATAGTCAATTCTTGTTAATGGGAATGAATCTGTTTTTGTCACTCTGTTCACCTTCCTTTAATCAGTGCACATACGGAAAGTTTTATCCGGTTTAGGAACAGTATGCATAGTGAACTCCAATCACTTTTACTGGGCTTGATAAAATCATTCTCCAGCAAATATTGAATTTCCTTTTTCAAATATTCCTGTTTGAGTGGACTCGTCCTGCATGGAATTCTTAATCTCAACGTCATGAAAATTTTGTTTGTCCTTGTAAGAATATCTGGACATAAGTGCTCATATAATAATAATAACTTTCAGTTCATTTCTTTCTTGCACTTGCAACTGTGAAAGTTTCTGGTCTAGATTTTTTCATAATTTCTGAATTCTGACAATTCGTCGCTCCAATATCAGTCGAATCCTGATGATATTCCTTCACTAAGTAGGACTGGTACAACTAAATTAATTACATATTTAACATGGCTATTTCTTTCAATACACTGGTACTCCTATAATTTATTTAGATCCCAGGAGCACTAATACTATAATTTAACTAATTCATTTTCTTCTTAACTTTGTAAGGACCGTAATATCTAATTTGAAGTAAAGTAAGAAGAATGAATAAGGGTAACACAACTCCATTATCAGACTCAAAAGTTCTCTCCCTTGTATTTCTTTCAAACCTTAGCTTCATTTTTAACTTTAATTGATTACTTGACTTGGTCTTAGATAAGGAATCCACACAATCTACCATAATTCCACTGAAAGTTTCATCAAACGTAGGAATAGGTTGCAGATGAGCCTTACGTATCTTCTGATTGGGTTTTCCTACCATTTGACTAGCATGACAAGATCTACAATATTTGGCAACATCACTTTTGATTTTTGGCCAATAGAAATGAGTCAAGATCTTGTGATACATCTTATTAATCCCTAAATGACCAGCCAAAGGAGTTTCATGGGCCAGATTAAGTATTTCCTGTCTGTAAGGTTTTGGAACTACTATTTGATAGTTCACTGACCATTCATCACCAGCAGGTACCTCGGGAGGTCTCCATTTTCTCATAAGAATTCCATTTTTAATGAAATAACAGACAGGAACTTCAGTGGCTTCAGTCTCATTTATGACCCTTTGAAACAAACAGGAGATCTCAGGATCTTTTTCCTGTTCGACGACAAGTGACTGTCGTTTATCACCCTGATTAAGAGAATGAGTTATTAAAAGAGGATCACTATGATCAATACCTTCTGATTGATCTAAACCAAGAGTAAAAGTGATCTCATCAAAACCCTGACCTATACAAGTGCCAGTTGAAGGAATGCTGCCTTCTGTAACATCACTCTCAAAATCATCATCCTGATTAAAATAAAGAGAATGAGTTGTCAAAAGAGGATCACTATGATCAATACCTTCTGATTGATCTAAACCAAGAGTAAAAGTGACCTCATCAAAAACCTGACCTATACAAGAATAACATAATCTTGACCCATGCATTTGTCAACGAAGGGAATACTGCCCTTTTTCAACTTCATTCTCAAGAGCTTTCTTTACCATAGCTCTAGTAACTGTACAAGCTTGAAATATTTCAGGGATTTCTTTTTCAATTGGATCAACTTTCTGATCCAAATTAGGCTTGTCAGTCACAAGTGGATTAACCACAACCTTGTCTCCAGCTAAGTCGTTGCCTAGCAATAAATCTATTCCCTCAACGGGTAAAACCGAGACTGTTCCGATTGTCACAGGTCCTGACACTAAGTCTGATGACAAATTTACACAATGGAGAGGAACATTAACAAAGCAGCACTCTAACCCCTGAATAAGAACACTTTCATTAGAAGAAGACTTCTCAGATAAAGGCAAAGTACCTGATAATAAAAGACTCTGAGAGGCTCCTGTGTCCCTTAAAATTTTAATAGGGGTGGGATTGGCTGAATCACCCAAAAGTGATACAGAACCCTTCGATATGAATGGTTCATAATTCTCCATATCAAAATTAGACTGGGATTTATTAGACCCAACAAATGTATTGCTTTCAATACATGACTGTGACCTTGACCTCTTGTAAATAAGAGCATTTGGAACTGGTCTATCTTGATTCTGTTGCCTATTTTTCAATTTATAGCAATCAGAAATAACGTGTCCTTTTTTCTTGCAAAAGTTACACGTCGGAAGAGACAAGGATCTAGAATCAAACTTCTCTGAAGTCTGATTTTTGAAAGTTGTGTTAGTTTGAGTTTTAGAAGGGCTTGAATTAGGCGGAAATTCTTTTCTGCCAGTAAATTGTTGAGTAGAAGTCTTGTTAACAAAAGGAACTTTATGTGTCAAAGAATATTCGTCAGCAGCTCGAGCAGCATTTTCCAAGGTTTCAATCTATACTCCTCAAGATAAGTTTTAACATCACTATGAACACAGTTTTTGAACTCTTCAATTAATATTATTTGCTTGAGATTTTGATAATCTTGCTCAACTTTCTTGGCTAAACACCATCTATCAAACAACTGCTCTTTTTGTCTAGCAAATTCGACATAAGTTTGTCCAGCTTCTTTTCTGGAATTTCTAAATTTTTGCCTATAAGCTTCAGGAACTAACTCATAACCCCGTAAAATGTATTCCTTAACCACATCATAATCACCACTTTGCTGAACGGACAGTGAACAGTAAATATCACTAGCCCTACCAGTAAGTACACATTGTAATAACATGGTCCAATATTCTCTTGGCCACTTTAAATTTTCAGCAACTTTCTCAAAACGAATGAAGTATTTGTCTACTTCTTCTTCTCTGAAAGGGGGCACTAATTTAATATTCCTTGTTATATCAAAATTTAAATTAGAATTTGAAGTATGACGGAGTTTTTCACTTGCCAGCTCTAATTCTTTCATTTTAATTTCATGTTGTAATCGTTTTTCTTTCTCCCTTTCCTGAAATTCCAGCCTCTTCAACTCTAATTCTCTTTCTCTCTCCTCTTTTTGTAATTCAATTTGTTTCTCTTTCTCCTCTCTCTCAATTCGCATTTTCTCTTTTTGTAATTTAATTTGCTTTTCTTTCTCCTCTCTCTCACTATCAATCCGCATCCGCTCTTTTTGTAATTCAATCTGCCTTTCTTTCTCCCTTTCCTGTCTCTCTTTCTCCTCCTTTTCATACTGTAATTGTCTCTCTTTCAACTTTTCCTGAAATTTCAGTTTTTTTAACTCTAATTCACTCTCTCTCTGAAATTTCAACTTCTTTAGCTCTAATTCCATCTTGAATTTTAATTCTAATTACTTCAGTTTAATGTCAGAGTCTGGTGTAGACTTACTGACTGGAATCAAAGCACTTTGTTCAAAAACATCCTGTTCTACCAAATACTGGACCAAAATCTTTTTGATATCTTGTTTCGTTAAAGAAGCCTTCACTTCAGAAAGATCGTATTTTCTGGCAAGTTGAACCAACTCGTCTTTTTTGAAAAGATCTAATTGCTCCTGGGTAGGATTAGAAAGAAATATCTCTACCTTAGATGTCATTTTGATACAAGCGTGCTAGTCTCACTAAAGATTTAAATTTTTTCAAAAACTAGGGGAAATTCAAATTTAAATTCCAATTTATTTCAATCTCAATCTCAATCCCGGACGATAGCCACCAATTCTATGTTACGTGCTTAGGTTCGAATAAGCAGCAACACAGAAAGAGTGAAAACTAACAAGCTTGTAAAACTTTAACAATGATTTTATTAAGTACAATTATTTTCATAAAATAAATAAACTTACGGTTTTAGAGAATCAAATCCAACAAATATAGAATTCACAAAATAATCCACTAATGGAATTACAAGTCCTGATAAATAAATGTTCTAATAGTTCCAGGTTCGAATCTTGACGATGTAATAATCCAAAATGGCTGACAATGTCACGTGGTACATTACAGTTCTTGTTTTTAAATCATCCAGATGAAATTATGAAACATATGTCCTTTTCCAGATAAATAGAATAATTCTTCTTTTCCAACGAATTGACACAAGTCCAGAATAATATTAACACTCAAACATAAATACACAACCAATAACTTACAGCCCAATATTTCTACTACTGTCAGCTTCTAAAATACAGCTATATATATTGTTTTTCTGAAGTAAACAAGTGATCACGCGCTTTTCTAGAAATTGATAGAAGGTCATGGAAGGTCACAGAAAGAGACTACCTTTAATAAAAATAACATACTCTAGATTTTTCCTACCCCTAAGAACTAAAAATAAAAATGTTGTCCTTGAAATTGACCAATAGATAAAGAGGCTTGTTGACAATGTCTAAAGCAAGGTCAGGATTTAGGTCAAACAAGCCAAGGTCAAAACTTGTTTACAATTAGAGAATCTAAGTCAGCCTGAACATTCTAGAAAAAATCTCCCAATCAATTCATTTTAAAGGCAAAATAACAAATTTGGATTTAACATTTAAAAAAAAAAAATTAAATCCAATAGCCGTAACAATATGAAACACTGTAATGTCAGATCATGGCGTAGGTATCACGGAGACCTTTAGATCGAAAGATAAATTTCCAATATATTTAACAAATAATAACAGAGTATATCGAAATGATTTTATAATCAACACATGTTATTTTCACCGCAACGAATTATTGTTCCGTTTTGATTGGTATATCGTGTAGTTGATACGTTTGAGCGACCCTCAAAGGCGAAATATAATATTTGATCGATATTATTTATAAGCACACGCCCCGTGGTGAGACAAAAACAAGAAAAAGATTATTGCCAACTTGAATATAAAAAACAGTAACAAAATTAAATAAGCAGAAGTTGACTCTCTCAGTTAGTTAGAATCTTCGGTGTATTGTCAATAACCTTAGTTTTTTGTTGTTGTAAGAAACCATAGTTTAGTAAATGGGACCTTTTAAAATCGAAGTGGATTCACTCTCTCTGTTGTTAGAGAGGAAAATATATAATATAATAGACTTTGACTACATCTTAACCGGAAGTAATAATTGTGTCTAGTCCACGAACCATCACTGGTTAAACATATTGTATTCGATCATGACAACAAATTTACCTTCTAAATTATGATACATTAGTGTCTAGACAATCTCTCTTTTCCACTGACATTTCCTCTAAAATCGGATTCCGTGAATAATATAAAAATTGGTAATTAGTTTGGGCTTTAAATTTGCCGAAAAACAAGGGCACATAAAAATAAAATTTCATAAAAGTATCAATCTTCTCAAAGCTGTGCAAGATCACATTACCCTACTTTTGAAAGGGTTGCGCGTAATAGAAACATGAAAAAGTTTTATTATTGCCGTGTACGTCTTTCCTGATACGTAATTTATATCTAGATTTAGAGTCCGGCAATGATTTCATATTGTACATACTTCTGCCTCATCAATGCTCAATTGTATATAAACCTAACTATTTTAATACAAAACAGTAGGCAATTATGTCAGTATGTGATTTTGTCATACATTATATTCAACTAAAGATAACAAACGGTTCCATTTGTATCTATCGTAATGCAAGAATACCAAACTCATTTATATATGATAGTTTCACCAGACAATGACTATTTTTATCTGACTACATAAAGAGATTAAAAAAATTTTGCGCAAAATTCACAAACATGTTGCAAGATTCCAAGTCTTTATAAACATAAAGATGGATTGATCTGAGTAATTCATAGTATATGACGTATGGACACTTAATAACTTGAATATTTTCAAAATAGTAGCTTCATTTATTGAGGCTACGGTAACTTCAATTGTATATAATGCTAAGATTCTATTAACTACATCAATGCAAGCAGAATAGTTACATGTAAAAGTTAAACAGTATAAGTGTGAAAGTTTGTCATAACGTGCGCAGTACTATTTGTAGATAGATATTACTAGATGAAAATAAATGTATGGTTTCAGAGCAGTTTAATTACAAAAAATTACTACATAGTAAAATATATTCAAATTTCTTTACATGACCAGAATCTGGTATAATCATTTGTTTACAGTGCTGATATTATAAATTGACCTTATGTCACTTACTGCGAGGACGGGTTTGCGCACATCAATGCCAACGAGACAGAGGTCTTCGGTTCGCGAATATACCTCAACAAGAAGTGGTCTACTCAGAGCCTAATGCTTGCACAGGTGTCTCAGTTATAAAATATATCCTAAAATGTAAGGTTGATAGATTTTGCAGATATTATTCATTCTTTTAGTTTCGGGTGGAAATATACGTTCAAGCTATAAAGCCAGTTTCAGGTTGCATTAATCATCATTGGATCATAAAATCCTTACAATAGTTTTGCATAATCAGTTAAGTTCGAATGTATCAGAATAATATCAGTAAAATTTGTTAAATGAAACGTTTTGGAGGAAATGTAATTATTTATTTATGGTCTGCCCAACTATACTACATTTTGGGAGTGTGTGGATAAAAATTGAAATATTTGTTTTACGTGGAAGTTTTCAATGAAGATTTGTTCTTAATCTAATCTAAACATGATTAGCTTTAGACCACTGTATACATGTATGTATATATACATGACGGAAATGACCTCTTTCATCAAAAGGGTGACGAATTCATATCAAGGGCAATTGTTGAAGTCATTCGAGCAGCTCAGTTATTGCGAGTATAGTCGAATACCTTCTTATCTTCTATCACATGTCAGGTGACAGATAAATTGCTATTTGAATTTATTTTGAGTAAGAAAAAAAGTGTATCCTTATCTGCATGGTTCGTTGCAATGAATTGAATGAATAATATATATTTATCAAACATGGAATTATGCAAGCAAGAAAGAAATTTCAACAGAGGTAAAGTCTGTGAAATACGTGACTTTGAACAAATCGCTTATAAAGTAAGAAACATTGTACTGTCTTATCTATCAGACTAAATTTTATTGCAATGAATTATCAATGATGTCAGAAAAAAATACATATATTAGACGAACTAGCAGTTTCCCAAAAATGAACCCGTTGCAAAGTATTTATTTTATACCTTCTTAAAAAAAGTGTGATATTATAATTTCATTTACGAATTCCCAATTCTAATTAAATTTACTCAAAACCATTGACAGCTATTTATTCCCATTTATTTACAAACCTTTTCATTTAGTAATTCCTAAAGAACTAGATAGAAAATACATATGTCAGCTTGTAAATAATTAGCCCCTTGTAATTACTTAATTCAAGAGGTTCAGCGTAACGACATTTCATTATCAACTACCATATTAGTCTTAAAGGGACTGAATTGATATGCATAAATTTACTTTATTGACCATCAGGATCATGTTTATCACCCTGATGACATATTTAAGAAGGTGTGTTATTTGGTTTGTGTTGCCATTAATTTAACGGAGAAACCATAAAACCTTAAAATAATGTAATACATTGTTATTTTTCGTTTTAAAATTAGAAAATTGAATATCAGAATATTTAGTTTTATATCATTTTGGTTGCGTTGCAATCCCATGGATTCAGCCCGGTGGCGTGGTAACCCAATGGATACACTGCGGAAAGTAAGTTTGATATCGGTTGGTTCAATGTTAATACTTTCATGCTTGTTAAACAACACCACTTATTCAATACTTGTATTTTACTGCACTGTACTATACCATACTAGGGTCTGAGATATAAGGCAGTAAACCAAAGGTTTCCCAGTTCTTTAGAGCGATTTACAATGTTAATGATACATCTGTAGTGGAAGGAGTTGTATTCGTATCATCAGATGCCATTCAAATGTTTGCATTTAATAATACTAGTATCATTGGATCGAGAGAGAGAGAGAGAGAGAGAGAGAGAGAGAGAGAGAGAGAGAGAGAGAGAGATGACGAAAAAAATGAATATTATAGAGAATCGATCAGAAAACGGAGCAACATACAATTTTATATTTACGAGCCCGCAAAACGGTGTCTGGTGAGGAGAAAAAAAAGGTGCACATTTGCGTACAAGATGTTTAAACTTATTAATATACAATTACTTAAATATCTCTTAATTGTTACCAATATAATAATTTTACAAAATGCACTTCTATCTATCTAATCTAATCTAATCTAATCTAATCTAATCTTATCTTATCTTATCTTATCTTATCTTATCTTATCTTATCTTATCTTATCTTATCTTATCTTATCTTATCTTATCTTATCTATCTATCTATCTATCTATCTATCTATCTATCTATCTATCTATCTATCTATCTATCTATCTATCTATCTATCTATCTATCTATCCCTTCCTTAGATTTGCCGACCGTTGGGGCACCACTGATGACCTGACAACCAGCTTCCTCCATTCCAATCTGTTCTTTGATACTCTCACTGTGTCACTCAACTTCAGTCCTGTCCACTCTGAGATGTTATTCTCCCATCTTTCCTCTGTCTTTCTCTCCTTCGCCCTCCCTGCACAGTACCTTGCATGATTATCTTAGCAAGCCCTGTTGATCGTGTGACATGTCCATACCATTTCATTTTGCGATACTTCACAATGGTCAATAGCTCTTCATAGGGCCTAATGCACTTACTGTTAAGCAAAGATGAGGTAAACATGTGAAACAACTAATATACCGAGGTGGCTATATACAACGTTTGTAATATGTACTTTGAACTCAGTGGGACAGTCAGCATTGGAGGGCGTAACATCACCAACCTGCGCTTTGCAGAAGACATTGATGGGCTGGCAGGCTGTGAAGATGAGTTTGTCACCTTAGCGAAGAATCTGGATGAAACATCTTCCAGATTTGGCATGGAGATAAGTGCCGAGAAGACAAAGCTGATGACAAATAGTGCCAAACAAATCTCAACTAAGATTTAAGTCAGAGGACAGGAACTGGAAACAGTCGGCCAATTAAAATATCTTGGTTTCATAATCACCAAGAGGGATCAAGAGCAGAAATTGGATCACGAGCAGCACAAACAACGGCAGCTATGTCAAACCTAAGACCCATCTGGAGAGACAACATCATCTGAAAACTAAAATCAGACTATTGAGAGCACTAGTCATCTCAATCTTTCCGTATTCATGTGAGGCATGGACAATGACAACAGAATTACAATGAAGAATCCAGGCAGTTGAAATGAGATGTTACTGAACCATCCTTGGCATCACTTACATGGACCAGATTACAAATGACGAAATGTGTAACACCATCAGGCACAAAGTAGGCCATCATGAAGACCTCCTCACCAATGTCAAAAAGAGAAAGTTGAAATAGTATGGCCAAGTTCACTAGAGCCAATAATCTATCCACAACTCTACTGCAGGGCAGTGTCCAGGGTGGCAGAAGGAGAGGTAGACAGAGAAAAAAGTGGAGGGACAGCATCACAGAATGGACCAGGAAAAGTTTGGCGGAGACACGTGCATTGGCACATGATCGAGACAAGTGGATGGAACTGGTCATGTATTCAGCAACACAGTGCCTCAACGACCACACTAGGTCAAGAGACTGGTGATGATGATGATGCTGATGCAATGAATACAAGTCATGCAAATTTATTTATTAATGCTCTAAATTCTTTAGAATCTGAATACAATTGTTTTAGCAACGCATTTTAAACACAGAATGTCTGCAACACAAAATTAGAGAAAAATGAATAATATTTGCTTAATTGTATGACAGAATTATTATTTCTCATTTCGATACAGAACGTCTATAGATTCAAATGTACGTTTATAACATACTCTCCATACATCCTACTGACTAAATCAATATCCAGTTTGAATTTAGGTCAGTTTGAATTTAGATTTGACCATTGAATTAATCTATATTGACAGACTGGACAAATTTTCAATCTTAATATAGATAACAAAGAAGTAAACGTTTCGATAAATATGGAGAAAAAAAAATGCAACATTTTTGATCCAGTTAAGATTGAGACTTTTCATGGATTGCTTAAACAAAAAGACTATTGAAGAATTTTAAATATATGTATCTCATTGACAATTAAATAAACAATATAACATACGATTGATCTCATCATTGCATCTATTAGTAAAAATCATGTAATCGGATTCACTTCAATCCTAGTGTGTACATTAACATTAAATAGCAAAGAATAAAGAAGAAAAAATGTTCATATCTCCTTGAACACAGTTTATACTGTGACATTATATTTTGATCTAAAACATGTTGATGAGCATTAGATGATACACTGTACCAGCTGTTTCATTAAACCGAAATTTTGAAGCCTACAAAGTAATTTGGTTATTGTATCCAAGACAACGCAAACCAAACACTCAAGTTAATTTAAATACTAAATAATTATGCATTCATTTAACGAAATCACTGAACATTACAATCACGCAGCATACATGTGATTGATTCCGGAACACATTTATTAAGTAATGTCCTTAAACGAAATTTGACAACAACATTATCAACCGAGGCTGCTCTGTGTTCACATTACAAACTAGTGGCATGAACAACACATGGTCGAACCCTACTATCAGCCGAAGTCTTTTATGTCTCACTGGATAGTTTCGTATTTTGACACCTCCCTAATATTTAAGATGAGCTTATGAGCTTAATTATCACATACCTAGCATTTGTCAGTTCACACATAAGCTAAATCTGTAATGTGGTTTAGAATTGCTTTGAGTTAGGCTTGGAAATGGGTTGACTTCTTGGTGACTGCCTGTCACAGTAAGACTAGCTTTGTAGATCAAATGCGTAACTTGGGCTTCAAATGAGCAGCCGACTTGGCAAAATTATTTACATGTGTCTGCTACAGAGGTAAATATCTAAAAATCTAGATGGTTGAGGGATGACGAAACGTATGCTAATTTGTTACAGCCCTAGTGAACTGTATTCATGCATAAGGCACACACTGATTCTTTTAGCTGTTTTGTCGCAGGAAAATATTCAAAACAGTTCTTTCCTGTACAAAATGATTGTAAAAAAGAGGGGTTGGTGCCTTGGTGGCATCGTTGGTTTAGTATAAATGCCACTAGTTGCATAAGGAATTAACTTTGATACCTCAGTCAGAATCTTACAAGCATCCTTTGAACAAAAATCATTCGTTATATGTTACTTGTATCTCTAATGTAATAATATTAACATTTTTCTGCAATAAGTCATTGTCAGACGAAACTTTGCCCCAAAAAACTGTCAAGTGAGACCTTACGGTGCGTCAATGCGAACGCAACTTTGCTCCTCCACATCATGATGAAGTTAGGCATGTAGCACTGTTTTAAGTTTCCAGCAAAGCTGGACATTTAATTACTCGGGGGAGGGATGGTGCCGCTTGCCCCAGGCATTTATGTACTCAAGGAGTAATATTTAATTTGGTTGTCAGGTCGGGGTTGCCATTAAGTAACCATCATCCTGAATGGAGGACCCTGGGTGAGTGGGAATTGGCCCAACACATAATCAACCCAAATAGGTGTGTTAATGGTGTACAATGGTAAAAGTTGAGGTAGTGGAAATTAGTTTCACATCTCCGCCATTTGGAGCTATCAGAGTTGTGGCAATAAAAGAGAGGTACCATTAAGTCCAAGGATGGCGCACGGCCCGCAACGTCGTGATTCCGTGCTTAATTCAAATATGGTCCAGTTATTACTAATGGACAGGAAAATACCAATAATGTGTGAGCCACCTATGCAAATAAATCAAATCCATGAAGTCCTAAAATTTGTTTAACTATCTTAACTCTCCAATATTTCTAGTACAAATTGTACATGTATTAAGTCCCTAACAAGTTTGAACACTAAAATGTCTATGCGACATAAATAAGTATAGTTACTATTTGGTAAATGTAGCTTGTTAATTTTGAACGGTGTGCAAAGATTATAAAGTCAGGTTTCATGAAATAGATTTTTCGAAAAAGGTTCTCGTCCCAAATGATGATCGTGCTAACCAGGCGATTTTTTTTACAACTGTCCAAACATGGTACAAATCGAAACATATATTTATCATATAAATATCAATATAACATATAAATAGCTCGTACACACAAAATACACATTCTCTGTGACAGTAGGCTAAACGTATCGTATTACATTTCAATCCCATCTTTGATTGGTTAAAATCCTAAATGATGTCCTGTACTGATATGCGCTCTTAAAATCTTAGCTATATTAGATCATTCCCTCGCATAACTTGGAGCGATTACGCGTTGAAAGACAGAACTCAGTCTGGAGTATACCAGCCTCGAGTAAAGACATAGGCGTTTAAATACGTGTTATCTTATGATACAAATTCAAGCGGATGACAGAGTGCGAGCTTAGTTTCTAGGAATCGGTACACACTCCTGCAACAACTAGGTGAGTCCGATTTAAATGAACTTCGATTTTATAATAAAGACAACAGCACGTCTCAAACATTAATTGTATTAGCGTTATCAAAATTACATTCGAACTGTATATATAGTAGAGCTGCGTTTGGAATAGACCAGCGCTGGTCTACGTTTGGAACAAATGTAACATATTTACCTGATTCGAACAAAATGCATCTGTAAGAACTAACTAGGAGCATGTACAGTAACATGCATTTTTATGTTGTTACATTTTGAAAGCAAGCATGTCTTTGATACACGGACTGTCTGTCTACAGTATAAGAAGCAATTAAAACATCGTGAATATATTCCAAAACCTTTTCATTCCAAAAAAGTGTGTAGTAATAACTACATCGCTTCACTGGAGATTGCCACAAAATTATATTGGTTTCGATACTTGAGATAACATACATGATACCATAGCATGTTTAACTGTAATGCTACTTTGTTAGATGAATGACATTTATAGAATCTATGTTGGGGTTTGGACCGAGACAATGAAATCCCAACCTAGGGGTTATATTATTTGTATCCCCACGAGGCTTGTCCGAGTGGGGAGACATATAATGTAACCCGCGCGGCTGGGATTTCATTGTCTCGGTCCAAACCCCAACGTAGATTATTTTTCTCACCCAATATTATCCTTTAAAGTAAAAAGAACTCTTTAAAAAGTGTGTATGTCGCAATGTTTACATGTGGCGCATGAATATCAATAACCTAATGAGGGCTGTAGTGTGACCGTTTTATTAGAAAGAAACTGTTTCCTTTCATCATTTCCAATTTTGAGTACCCCACACTCCCGTATAAAAGACCCTCGTCACCCTCCAAATATGCGGACCCCAGAGGATAACAATGTGCTAAACTTTCAAGTTCACGAATTCTTTGAAAATTTATATTTCTGTCTTGGAAATATGGCAAGTAATGCAGTGAAATTTGCTTATGGATTAGTGTGTTGAGGGATAAGTGATTCCTTCCGGCTGGTAAATGTATTATTTGTCAATAAATATTGCAGGTATATTCAGCTGGAGCACAACGGAGATGCTTAACAAAATTATAATAGAGCATGTTTGACATAACACATTTCTGGCTGTTGCTAAGTTTTCCGTTGTTGTTTAGAGAGTTGGGATGCTATGAAGTGTATAGGTATATAGTCTTATGTGCATGGCTCAGTGTTTTCCGACATAGGATAAAGTAACACCATTGAGAATTTTATCATATCTGTAGCACAGAAACTTTTCAGGACAGCTTCATTAAATGTAGCTAACAGTATATACAATGTTTCACGCGAAGTGTTTACAACAAATTCAGTTGCTTTAGCTACATTTAATGATCTGAAAATGTACTGAGCTAGTCCTGCATACAGGATAAACTTGACCATGCTAGTTTGAACGAAGTAACATAATATCAAAACCTCGAAATAGTATGCGTGTTTTTATTTGTCTCTATCAAAATGTTTTTGTTATGCTGTGTTTTTGTAAGACAGATTGGCCTTAAGTAACTATGTTTTGGTTATATATCATTTGTTGTTGTTGTTGCTTTTGTTGTTTTATTTGAGAACAACTATGGCACAGCAGAAGGCCAGAAGGGTTTCTGTTGTTAAAAGTAGTTCTCAGCGCGTGGACACCATGACTGAGACGATTGGTCTGAGATGACCAGACTCAGATAGGAAAAGTAAGGTTAGCGAAACAGCTAGATTTCTCTGTCGCTTGGGTGAGAAATATAAATCAATAAGTACCTTTTATACTGATCAATTCTACCACGTTTGAATCTTTCGCGTGAAAAATTGGACTTTCCTTTCAAGACTGTTACATTATACGATTGCTATTAGTTACCATCCAATAAGCAATCTTGAATTAAAATACGTGCCGACATTTTAACATATATTGTCATTAAACACTTTCAACTAACTAATAGGTAGTGAATAATTTTAAATTGAAATATGTTTCATTTGGACTTTTGCGCATATCATTACAAATAATATCATTATAATAAGTTACCGCATGTAAACGCTTTATTGAATTCGAATTTACATTAAATGTTACTTGCATTTAAATTTTGTATTAATACAATAAAATTGCAAATTGCATCATTTCACTTTTGCGTGTAATAATTCTACAATTTCTTTCAATGTTCAGAAGCAAGTTTTAATTTTCCTGTCACCAATTATTAGTGAACCTGGGGAATAAAATATGAAGCAATAATGAATAATGAAATAATAGACTGAGTTACTTACACCAAGAACAAGAAGAAACTACTCGCCATTGGTGTCTATCGTCATATTTATACTCATATAACTTCCTGGTCATATTTGTCTGGACTTGCTTTTACTTGAACAAGAGTACGTAGTGAGTTAATTAGTAATCAAATACTGATCAACAGATCAGTATACGCCATCCATTACATACGAAAATTTGTTACTTACCTTTCTCTATCGATCTTTCAGTGGTGGAAGTTTACCAGTTGTAAATAATTAACTGACATTTTTACTTGAAATTTAAAACAAAGTAACATTGAATAAAATCTGACATGAACGTGGATACCTCAATAGGTGGAGGAATATTTGTAGGCGAGGCAAATTGTCGTAGATAACAAAGGGATCAATTGATGATTGACCTTAAACCAGATCGCTCCGCCTACCAATCATGTGACATGCGAACGTGTTAACCTTCGACAAACATGCATCATTTGGCATGGTGATATGTTTCAGTTTGAGCGATATGTTTAAAGAAATGTTATATTATTCCTAAAAAGGAAAAAAAACAATTTTACATAAATTATAATGCGGTAGACATTTTTGTTTGTAGTTTAAGTTCGTATAGTTTGTTTGTTTGTTTGATTAGGATTTTTAACGTAGCTTTAACAATTTTTCAGTCATATCGCTACGATGTCTGCAGTGAGGCAGTTTATAGTGATGTCTAGCACTGAGACATCATGCCGCAGACATGTAGCATGATGGCTGACCCAGTCACATTATCCTGACACCAGGCCGACTAGTCCTAAAACTAACCTCTTAATGCTGAGCGTCAAGCGAGGCAGCTGTTAGTACCATTTTTGTAAGTCTTTGGTATGACTCGGCCGGGGATCGAACCGACGACCTCCCGCTTCCGGGGCGGACTCTCTAACCACTAGGCCACCGGAGCGGTTAGTTCGTATAGTAATAACCTAAGAGTTTTATTTCAGTAAATAAAACAATTCAATTTCAAAGCTGCTCGAGAATTTATTCATGAAAACGGAAATTAGCTGAAAAAAAAAATAATGTATTTAGTAAATAATCTTATCCATATTTATTTCATCTGGCTTATGTTTATGGAGAAATCAACAAATCATTGAAAAAATGTGTACATACTTCACATACTCAATTCATTATTGACAGAAGCAGCTTGTCGGTGGACATGACCCACCAGAGCAATACTTGGAGGTGTGTCTAATTTACGTTTGCTGATCGGTTTATTGATATGCATGATTGACAAGTGATGATAGGTCAATTGCAAACATATAACTGAGTCATACTTTATATATATATATATATATATATATATATATATATATATATATATATATATATATATATATATATATAATTGTAAATATTTCTGCATAAATTAGAAGTTACTTTTTCTGTAAGGCTTCTCGATAGTCTACATGTTTCATGTGTGCATAGTCCAAGTAGACTAACCCATGCACACTTTTTGTAAAGTGTGTTCCAGTTTCCTCACTTCAAACTCTTTTTAGCATATAAAACATAGTAAAGCTTTGTGGGTACGTGGTAGTCGAGGATATCATACAATCAAACGGGGTTTGTTTTATTTAACCCAAACATCTAGCTTTGCTGCAAATTCTCAGTAACCTATCGCATGACAACATAAGTCTTCGCGGCAATAATTGCAGCACTTTGTTACATTTGTATAAGTGGAACTGTGGAGGTACCCAATGATAAGGGATAAATTGGTCCCATCGCTCTATATTTACCAACGTGATGATCATTGCATCAGTTTCGTCAGCTCCACTTTATGAAACAGAAGTATTCACTGTTTTGAAGAAACTCGACGAGGACGCACGACGTTAAAAAGTCCTCAATTATTTCTGGGAATGCGGTTGACCAATTATAATCTCAATACGTTTTATTTTTTCTCTTGTACTTGATAATAATAATAATAATAATAATAATAATAATAATAATAATGACTTTGTATAGCGCCTATTCTTACGAAGCTCTAAGCGCTTTACACCATCAATAATGTTATGACTACACTACAGAACAACAAATGACATAAAAAAATGAAATTGGAAAACATAAAAACATGCTGAAAACATATAAGATACAAAACCTGATTAGGTCGCTAAGTTTGTCCGTATAGTCTATATTTATATATTTAAAATGGTCTATCTTCCTCTATATATGTGCAAATTTTTAAATTTTACAGTTGTGGAACATTTACTTTTGGCTGACACAGCAAAGCCACTGTTGTTTTGAGGTGCCATAAAATAATATTTCCTGGTGTCATTTTACCGCATCAGGAGAAAAAAAAACTTGATTAATTAATTAATGAGCACCTTTTTCAGAGTTTTTGTTTTTGCTTGGTCAGATTCCGGGTTTAAACTTCTGGCCTTGAAGCTTTTGTGTTTTTAGTTTTAAAGGACCTGGCATTTAAAAGTGGGGAGGGAGCCTGTGTTTGTATTGAGCATAAAACCATTACAATCGCCATGTAACTTGAACAACTAACACATTGTAATTTAGCTCTAATTTGTGCCAGAAAATAACTACTTCTATCCAATAAATTTATTGAAATATAAATCTCGTTGCCCCCTCCCCTTTTTACCTCATGCGTCTTCTCCCTCGTAAATTACATAGTCGGCCCTCCCTAAGGTTATCGTGTCCGTTTTAGTCAATGCACAATGTATATATGACTTCAAAAATAAAGGTGAAACAATACAGTGTAATTAATTCTAACATGGAAAATAATAAATAACATGGAGCTGAAAATAGTACTTTGAATACATTATTTTGATTAAGAATGGTACAAATATTTTAACTAGTTGCCGCTGCATCTATTTTTTCTTTTGGGGTGGGTTGGTGTCTAAATCTTGGCGTAAATTCGTTTCAAACCATTCAGGACTGTTTCGAAACAACCCCATTAGATATATGCAATCAAAGTAATCTTCACGCCATATCGTAAAAGCGTAATATGGTCATTGAAGCTACGCTTGAGTAACATTATCTTTGCAACGACAAGTTTAAGGGATTAGTATTACTTCAAACAGAAAATCTGAAACTATAGGACTTGGTCATTATTTGGTAACGTTTTTCAAGTGTTTCCTATTTGTAATTAAGTAGTGTAATGTAGGTATTTATTTCAGTCAGAACTAAAAACTGTTTTTTTTTTGGGGGGGGGGGGGGAGGGGGCGGGGCGTGACTCCAGTTGTACATAATATAATTAGTAAATCAGATCAGAACAAATAGGAGCAAAGCGCTTTTCCCAAGGACAAACGGGGCAGACTTGCATTATTCAAGGAGAGAAAAGTAGTTTGCCCAGAACTTTCATTCCCATATAAATTGGATTATCTGTTTACTAAGTAAGTGTTCAAAAAGTTCAACGATTACATTCATATCTATGGTCACACCCCTCACGTGACGCCATAAATTGATCGCTCTCTGATTGGTTGTTGTAAATGCATTAGGTCTTGACCCACTTATTCCACGGATAGAGCATAGGTCTGGCAAAGTATTTGGCAGTGATCAAAGTTATGCAATAGAAGACTGATGATCGCATGCTTTCGATACATTTTCAGATTCAGGAATTAAAATCAACGCTTCTGGTTTCAAAGGAAAGGATAATCACATTACTGAGTGAGAAGATATAGTCTCAAGACTTTGTGCTAGAGTCAACGCACCAACTATCCTATTATATCGTAAGTACATATATCGTAAGTACAGTCTTAGCACGCACCATACATATATAAGATACCTACCACAGACATTTTGTGCGCGTACATAATTGCCTTATGGTAAATTCTCCCATTTGTGCATGATTGTGAGTTTTATTTTCTTTGTAGACAGTTTAGTCAGCCGTGTAATTCGAAACCTTGATTGGAGGAGTGTGTGATACGTTTTATGTCGTGGTTTCAATTATGATGGTACGAGTGAAATTTTAAATTCAGAATATATCAGAAATCCATTAAACCGATGGGGATGGACCTGTGTAACTGGTATAAATTCTCTCTCTCTCTCTCTCTCTCTCTCTCTCTCTCTCTCTCTCTCTCTCTCTCTCTCTCTCTCTCACACACACACACATACATACAAAGGCGCGCGCTCGATCTAGCTAGGATTACTTCAAAGACATTTTTTTTTTAATTCTAGATTTGCATACATATTTGTTAGTCTTTCGAAGCAGAAAACACGTGTAAATATCGCAGACGTTCGGAGGCAGTGTTTCTTCCTGTTTTTATATTCCACACATGGTTATGTGATTCCCCTTCCAGTTGCAACCCGATCTACAATTACATGACTATATGTGGATTTGTTTTACAGATATAAATAACAATGCATTTTTCCCCATTCGCTGATTGATTGAAATGCTGTTGAAAAATTTATATCTGTTCGTATCCAAATGTGCGGGGGAAAAAAAATCTTTTTGAAAGTAGTTCTCAGCGCGTGGACACCATGACTGAGACGATTGGTCTGAGATGACCAGACTGAGATAGGAAAAGTAAGGTTAGCAAAACAGCTAGATTCTCTGTCGCTTGGGTGAGAAATATAAATCAATAAGTACCTTTATACTGATCAATTCTACCACGTTTGAATCTTTCGCGTGAAGAAAAGGACTTTCCTTTCAAGACTGTTTCATTATACGATTGCTATTAGTTACCATCCAATGAGCAATCTTGAATTAAAATACGTGCCGACATTTTAACATATATATTGTCATTAAACACTTTCAACTAACTAATAGGTAGTTGTTGTGTGGTCTTTAACTCCATGTTTAATCACACGATAGACTATAATTTTCCTGTCACCAATTATTAGTTAACCTGGAGAATAAAATATGAAGAAACTACCCCTCAATGGTGTATATCGCCCTATTTATACCCATATTACTTCCTGGTCATGTTGTTCTGCACTTGCTTTTACAAGGAGACGTAATGAGTTACTAAGCAATCGAATACTGATCAACAGATCAGTATATGCCATCCACTACATACGAAATTTTGTTACTTACCTTTCTCTGTTGATCTTTAAATGGTGGAAGTATACCAGTTGGAACAAATTAACTCACATTTTTACTTGAAATTTAAACCAAGGAAACAATGAATACTATCTAACACGAATGTGGGCACATCAAAAGGCGGAGGAATATTTGTCGTAGATAGCAAATGGATCTATTGATAATTGACCTTACACCAGATGATAGATCGCTCTGCCTACCAATCATGTGACATGCGAACCTGTTAACCTCCGACAAACATGCAGTATTTGGCATAGAGATAAGTTTCAGTTTGAGCTTTATGTTTATAAAAATGTTATATTATTCTATAAAAATGTAAAATTACAAATTTACATATATTATAATGCAGCAGACATTATTTTTATTTGTAGTTAAAGTTCGTATAGAAATAACCTAAGAGGTTTTATTCAGCAAATAATACAATTCAATTTCAAAGCTGCTCGAGAACTTATTCATGAAAACGGAAATTCGCTGCAAAAGAGGCTAATATATTATTTAGTAAATAATCTTTATACTTATTTATTTTATTTGGTTTATGTTTATTCTGACTTGGAAGTAAATTATTAAAAATTAATAACAAAATCCTAAATAATTACTGTTTAGAAATATACTGTTGTATATACTAAGTTTAAGGTTCTACTTTGTTTGTCAGACTGAATTTGATCAGTAATGTCTGTTGATGCAAATATATAAATGCGTACTTAATATATCGAATGATATTTATCTGAAACCATTGTTTTGATATTTCTTCTTATTACATGTCTAATTCTCCTTCAGCCCCATGAGAAAGTGAAGAGTTACTTAAGTGTTTGAAAGATCAAGACGATAAATTTATTAATTTTGGGACAATCAAACATTAAATGTAAATTTTCAAACTTTAGAATAATGTAGTCTGGGATTCAGTCCATCCAATGCCAGAAATATAATATGCATCAAACCCCATAAGTTACGAGGTTATCCAACCATATCCTATTCAACCATATTCTAGAAAACGTTAATTTTTACATATATTTTTCAATTTCAATTTCTTCTTTTTTTTTTCTTCAAACGGTCGACGGGAAGTACTTTCTACATACTTTTATTCAAACAAACATGTAATTGTCATCAATTGTTTCCATATTCAGTTGACCACAAAAAGTATTTATTAATCAATTTTTTTTTATGTTTCTGGAAAGGAATAAATCTAATTCCTCCATTTAGACGATATAAGTATCGACTGTCAGAATTACGAGGATCCCACTGACATCTTTTCGCCCTTTTCAATGGAAAAATCAACAAATCATTGAAAAGTTTGTAAATACTTACTATAATCAATTCATTATTGCCAGAAGCATCATGTCGGAGGAATATGACCCAATAGATATCGTTATAAATATTGTTGTTTATCGATAGTATACGAGTTTCATGCATGCGTAATCCAAGTAGAATAACCCATGCACATTGTTTGTGAAGTTTGTTAGAGTTTCCTCACTTCAAACTCTTTTTAGCATATTAAACATTGTAAAGCGTTGTGGGTACGTAGTAGTCGAGGATATCATACAGTCAAACGGGGTTTGTTTTATTTAGGTGAACGGATAACGTAATTATAGGACTATATGATTTCAAGGAACATTGTGTCAAATATGTCGATATGTTTAACATAATGAGGAAAATGTAATATTAAAGTCACTAATAATAATCCCTCATACCATCATTGTCACTGATCTTACGAACGAAGCTATCACCCATATAATGCATATAACATTAGCAATCAAGTGCAAGGAGAGAAAGCGCTAGCTTCACGGGGCATTATTCAGACCGTAAGTGACCAACACTCACGTATTATACAGTTAGAGTGACCAACACCAAGTCATGTACTATGAAACATGCAACATCTGCTGTCCTTATATGTCGTTTCTAATTGACCATGACAGTTATATTCTATCCAGCACCCAAATTATACCATAAGCACGTGTTTGGAATCACCAAAACCGAGTCGTATGCTTTCCAATACTCAACATTTACCATGCTGCACACCACAATAAATATGAAGCACGTCGTTTGAGTGACGATTAACGCCAAATATATTAACCAACGATAGGATTAAAAGAAGAAGGATGAAATAATATAATATACGTGTAAAGTGTAAGAATGTATACCAGTCAAGTTGTAAATTTTGACGTATGAAAGGAAGCCTTCAAGTTAGATCAAGATAAAAACATTGACGTCATCACGGTGGATCCTCGTAAACTGTACGTTTTTCATGTCATTAGATTGCTAGCTGACCCTTGGAATAGGTGTATCACATTGTTTCCGATCTCTTGTATAGAAAATGATACATTTCCAAGTTTTAAATATTATTATGAATATACTTGTAAATTATGAATTCAACCAACACAGAATGAATTTTTAAAAAAAATAAATAAATATGTGGTACCATGAAATATACTATATGAATATGGGGTTTTAAAATGTGAAAGCATGAATCATAAACTTAAAAAGACTTAAATATTCGTACATGATACAAATTATTCAGATAAAAAATAATGGTATGCTGCTTGTTTCCTGTTACAACAGATTTGCGTGTAAATATAAACCATTTTTGTTTTCTTACTTTGTTGGTTAAACATATTCACATAAAAACAAAATTTATGTTGTATTCATGGTGTAACAAATTCACATTTCAGAACTGAACTTATTTTTCCCCATAGCATGCTAAGTGACTTAAGAAAGCGATAGAATTAGGTAAATTGCTTGTTTGTTCATTTGTAAACCATTTCATACTATCTACAATATATCACTGGGTTTATCGTTGTTGTCAAAAGTAAGGGGACATAACTTAGAAATGTGAATACGGTCTAATCTAATTTCTTTATCAAAAATTAGATTCCGTGTCTTAATTCGGTAGCAGTTTGTATTGCTTTGTACTTTGTCACCAAGTATTCGTTTATATTGTTGCAGGTATAACTTTTTTAGGCCAAGGGTATCAAAGCATATATGGAAAATCTTATATTTTCCACATGGAAATATTTAAGGATATATTTTGCTCGTCTGAAAATACAGGACTGGAAAAGATATGAAAATTATTTATATAATAAGTCGCGATAATTCACACTTAAGTATATAATAAATACAAAGCATTTTGCAGTTTACTCCAGAAGGTAAATAGTGGCAGTCTCACAAAAGTCTCACATTTTACGTACCTGTTTGACTTCCCTTCGAACGATTCGGTTCCATATATAGCCTCATCTCGTTCAAACAATAACATAGCAACCAGTGACAACGTATGCTTGGATTATGACATATGGGCATTTGGTACTGAGCTCTTATGTATATTGCAAATGGTTATAAAATCTCTTTGGATGCCACTAAACATGGCATTTACACTGTTTCACAACGTGAAAATTAGCAATTTTATTTGATTAAAGCGTATGTACTTGTTTCGTTCAATAACATGCACTACATGTATGTGAGTGCGATATTAATCTCACTGTGGCTAACAAATTCATTGAAAAGATTACCAATAAATATATTTTGAAAGATATGTTTTATAATAGAAGCCCTTAGCTTGATTAAACAGTTTTCATAACGAAACAGAAACATTTTGCATGCGTCTCTAGCGGATACGAAAAACTATGTAATTGTAAGACAACGAATATTCTGAATTATGTCACGGTTTGAAGCAATATTGTACTATTATACCAAATTTGAATATTGTGTTTCAGCAAGATCAATTCAGATCCATAGTCTCGAAAAGTATATTTGTATTGAGGGTAACATATGGATATCAACCTATTGATTCTTTTCCGAGTTTTATTTAGAAGTTATATTTTCAAAATTTTAATATTTTTAAATCTTATAAGTCTGTCCCAAGCCATGTATTCAGTATAGTTTTCATCCTAATGAGTAGTGTAGTGGTCTTATTTTGCTCCATGTAACTGTCTCTTACAGTAACTTCACGAAAGAGGAAGTTTAGAAGCTTTAACAGAAATGTGTGTCCACTGTCTGATCAAGGCCCTGGCGAAAATCCTTGGTTATTGCATGCTTTTGTTGTGCATGCTATGTAGAATATTTGCACCATCTGACATATCCGAAGGAGGTATGTTCTCAGTCATGGATCATATCTATCTTTTGAAATTATTCTTTCCGTTCAAATATTTCTTTTCAGGATGTGTGATCAATGTGTGCGTGTGTGTGTGTGTGTGTGTGTGTGTGTGTGCTGTTCTTGTTATTATATTTGACCAAACGAATAATTCTTTATCCAGATTAACAAAAGGTCCGTTATGAATATATATTATAAATGATGATGGTTTTCATGTTAAATCAAGACCAAAGAATATAGAATATTTAATCGACAACGAAAAATATACCAATCATTGATTTCATATGAGAACTCTAGCTTTCTAAGTGGAGGTAGTTTTTTAACTTTTAATTAAAAGAAGTGTGAAAAATTTCAAACGCTAAAGCTTTAGTCATCAGTTTCACATACATTCGTAGATGAAGCGTAAAAGTCACTAAATGGCAATGCACATTTGATTTTCGAAATAAATTTGGACATTATTTCATTCTAAATTGGCATGCCTTTACACATGACAATCTAGCTAGTCTATGAACTGACACATATATCTTGTCACACAAGATAAGGAAAGCAATGTTTGGGATACGAATGTCAATCAGAGAAGGAAATTGAATGTGCAAAGTCTGGGAAGAGTGAGTGGTTCAACCGTTGGAAGATTAAAACAACGACAAAACACAACATGGGGGGGGGGGAGATATATCTCTGCGATTACCGCATGCTTGCAGACCATTTAGCTTAAATATAAATTCTTGAAGATGTACAACAAAAAAGAGGGCAAAATGAAAGCTCAACTTTTCTGATTTCTTAAGAACTGACTACTATTGTTCTGAATTTAATTCAATTGTTTCCTACCCGTTGCAAGGTGGATTTTCCAATGGCGAAAGTGCAAGTACTTCATCGGAAGTAGATGACGATATGGAGGGGAGATTGGTAAGATAGTTGAAGTTAGTAACACAAATTCGGTCGCAGAGACTAGCATGAATGACTAAAATGACTAGTATGAATGACTAAAATGACTAGTATGAATGGCTAATATGACTAGTATGAATGGCTAATATGTATGACTAATATGATTAGCATGAATGACTAATATGACTAGTATGGATGACTAATACGACTAGTATTAATGACTATTACGACTAATATGAATGACTAATATGATTAGTATGAATGAATAATATGACTAGTATGAATGACTAGTATGACTAGTATGAATGACTAATATGACTAGTATGAATGACTAATATGACCAGTATGAATGACTAGTATGAATGAAAAATATGACTAGTATGTATGTCTAATATGACTAGTATGAATGACTAGTATGAATGACTAATATGACTAGTATGAATGACTAATATGCCTATTATCAGCTGTTGCAGCGTAATGACACATACTGTATTTGCTGAAATTCTAGGAGTCAGCTGTAAATCTGGAAAATAGTAGACAAGATTCTTCGGATCCTATAGTCAGTGGAGGCCTAACACAGTGCAATGGGAGCAGTCGTTACATTGAGTGCCATTTAAGAGATGAGTACATTGATCTGCATCCTGAAATACCGGTATCAATAATTTCTTGACTTGTGTCATGCGTACAGATAATTTATTCTGTTAGGTTGTCAATATTTTCTCGTAATTAAAGCTAAGGATATGTTATTTTGAAAAGGTTTGAACCTCAAAATCAATTTACAAATATATATAACATTGTCATAATAATTCGACTATTTAATATCAAACTGAATAATTGATAACAATATATGTATTCGATGTCGTATTTTTATTTCAATATACATCATAACGTATTATAGAGTTTGAATCCATTCTACTGTTTTATGATATGAAGTTAAACCTTGAGGATGCAGGCACATATTTTGACAGTATTAATAATACATACGTATATACATCATCTGTTCATATTGTACTTTTAAAAACAATGTTGATAAGGATACTTTTAGAAGCCATCGGATCAATCACATTATATTGCTTTATTCCTAAATATTAATCCCAATATTTAAGATGAAAAATAACTAACAGCCTATAGAAATAAACCTTTCTAATTTCAGGAAGAAGATATATCAGGAATGAGTGGAAAGATTGCAGGAGGTTTTCCAATCCAGTGTCAGGAGGATATTCTGGTATAATTGAGAACATCTTAGGCATTACAAAAATCATTTTGTCTATTAAACCATTGATATATAAAGATATTTGCATTTTTAAAGTCTTAAAATATATAAATTATATTTTCCTTCTGTCATTTTATAAAAGGTTTCACGCTTTCAAAAGGTATCACATTTATAGCGTTCTCAACCAATTAATTGCTTTAACATGACTTGTGCTAATACCACCGTAGCAGCAAATATTGATAATACTTATCAAGGGGCAGTTTAAAGATTCCTATATATGACTAGTATGAATGACAAATATGACTATTATCAGCTTATTATGAATGACTAATATGACTATTATCAACTTAGTATGAATGACTAATATGACTAGTATGAATGACTAATATGACTAGTATGAATGACTAATATGCCTATTATCAACTGTTACAGCGTAATGACACATACTGTATTTGCTGAAATTCTAGGAGTCCGCTGTAAATCTGGAAAACAGTAGACAAGATTCTTCGGATCCTATAGTCAGAGGAGGCCTAACACAGTGCAATGGGAGCAGACATTTCATTGAGTGCCATTTAAGAGATGAGTACATTGATCTGCATCCTGAAATACCGGTATCAATAATTTCTTGACTTGTGTCATGCATACAGCTAATTTATTCTGTACATGACAATTAAGGTTGTCAATATGCTCTCGTAATTAAAATTAAAGATATGTTAGTTTGAACAAGTTTGAACCTCGAAGTCAATTTGCAAATGATTCTGATTAATTAAATTAAAATATTAAAACATTTTAACTCTTCATCAGTACTAACAATTAATTTACTCGTAAGTAAAGGACGTTTAAAATAAGCCTTAAAAACTGAACATGCATTTAAAAGAGGAATGTGTTCATATAAGCATTTTAATTATTAAACCCACCCTTTCCCATTCTGTGCAGCTGCAGTTAACAATTGTATTACTATATAAATTAAGTTTCGAACTTAATAATTTCTGCAAACTGTTGTTCTGCATGTGTATCACATGCATATAATGTGCATTTTATTAAGTAAATTACTGTTTGCACACCGCAAATAAAACTAATTTATGTTAACACGTCTTTTGCATGGATTGATATGGCAAACAATGTAACTATGGAGACCAAATTTGAACGATTTTAGAGCATAATAGCATGAAACTAAAGATTGCAATGACTAAGTCTGCCATTATATTTTACATATTTATTTTTTCTAATTTTTTTTATTTCTGCATTTCTGTAGTCACCTAAATTTTGTTAGCAATCAACACTCATTTATCACCTATTCTCCATTTTCTTTATTCTTTCTTTCAAACACAATCGAAAGTATACAAGAAGCAAACGCGCAAATTAAGGAATTTTAATATAATTTTATTCCAGACATTTTACCTAGACTGTTTCTGTTTTTGTCTAAGCTTTTAGCATTAAGGCTGACAACAAAACTCAATAAAGTAGGTCCTAAATGTTCAGTCAATGCAAAATGGGACCATTCCTATGGAATATAATGCTACATTGTTAGGATATTGCTTTCTTTGCATTTTTCTAATACTGCAATACATTGCTTACAGTGTTGGCATATTTCGAAATATGTTAGATTTGATGGAAATAGATGGGTAGAGAAAATAATTAGAATAAGAAGAAAATAAAAGTCTTAAATATGTAAAACAAATTCATAATGGTAAATCCATTTCCTAATCTTGAAACGAAAAACGTTCCAAATATAATATCTCCATAGTAACAATGCCAGTTTAATCATCACCATGGTGATATCAGTTCTATTCATACAGATACATTTCTTTATCTAGTTATGATATATATATATATATATATATATATATATATATATATATATATATATATATATTTATATTACAAATGTAATAGCAACTTGTGAACAGCAATGAGGGAAGAAAGAGAATTCAATGAATAATACACCCCCTCTATTTAAACACTGTTTTATGATGAAGATTATAAGAAAGAACAAAACATTCCTCCAGATCAGTTTATATTTTATGTTTTATATTATCCCTCAGATAAGAAGCATACAGACTGATCAAGATCAACAAAATGGAGAGGCTCATCAACATGCCGACAGACCTTTCCAAGCTTCTCTGGGTAAGTGTCTAATTCAGTTACATTTGGTTGTACTCTTAAACAATGAATTCCAGATCAAAAATAAGTAATGCTTAAGGCAATTCAAACAGTGCAATCAGAAGACGCTTCTTTAAATGCAACGAGAGTCGATTCACATTAACTCAACTCGGATTATGCTTTCTATACGCCGATATTTTGAAGTCATCAGTGGGAATCACAGTTGTAACAAACTGATTATTGTAATAAGCATTGATATGCTTTCTATTAAACATTAAAGACTGTGAGGAATACGGAAATGCATCAGATTTAGTCAAGTAATTGTCCAAGACCTGATTTATCAAGACTTTCTAATTGATCGAGGTACACGCACCAATTATTTTAGTGCTGATCACCAACAAAATACATTAATCATCAGTATTACAATCATTTTCGATCGGGAGAAGATGCATATGGAAGAAGGACCACTGATGCTAATAGCAAACGATATCTTAAACAAAATGAAACTGAACCTAATGTAATGTAAGAATTTCAATGATTTAGTTTTAACTGACATGTCCTAAAAAAGAGTTTGGTCTTCATTTTCGGAGTTGAATAATGAAGGATTACTTTATTGCTGCGACAGCGAATTCATGTTAACATTGATCCTTGCAGTGGTATGAATTTGGTATCAAACAAGGATAAACTTCGATGTGAACAAGAACTGATTAGTACTAAAAAAAATGTAAATGGTTTTGATATCACAGGTCTTTCATTCACCATGAAAATGTTACCACAAATATGGAATGGAACAGCCTGAAGAAATAATAAAAGATTCCTATTAAATGCTTATATATATATATATATATATATATATATATATATATATATATATATATATATATACTGTTCCTGCTAAGATGTTTAGCTAAGTGTCTTGTAGAGATAGAGAGAGAGCACACAAACACTTTAACGTGCTGATGCCGAAGACTTAAGGATTATTTATATAGCACAAAAATTTTGCGGAATTAATTAGGCACTGACCAGCAAGAAAACATTCATATTAGCATCAAAAAGTGCAGACAAATAAGAACAATTTTTATCCTATCGAGAATTACAAAATAGTTAAAGTTTTGTACAAAATAAATTAAAACGAAGAGTAAGGGCAAACATTTTATTAGAATATATTAAGTTTGTTGACATCAGATTGCTATATTGTAAGGCTTATTTTACACTAAAAGGTAATGAGGTCAAGAGATATAAATGTCTTAGAAATATTCTATTGAGCACAGATTACTATGTTGTAACAAGAGATGCATTAAAAGTAATTCAATAATTTCAAAAGAAAAACTCACATGGTAAAGAGTTGTATTATCTTGAAGATATCTTACGGAACTAATGTTGACATGAAAGGAGAAAGACATAAAGGACTACATCTTCAGACAATTGTTCAATAGGTGAGGTGGCGCTATACAGTTTCGTACTTTGCATAGGGTTAAAATTTTAAAGAAAAAGAATTTTCCAGGATTTCTTCACTGGTTATACTGGCAATATTATAAAGACTTTGTATATCTTAGGTGTTGTTAGAAGAACTTTCAATTCCCTTTATTTTGATGTATGATTGATGGGTGTACTTTAGGTTCTAGAGTATACAGCTTGGGCTAACTTAAGATGTGCTCATGTAAAAAAACTGCTAGCTCCGCATGGTCATTTTCACTTCCTGGACTTCAGAGGTAAATTGTAGAAAAATGGCACGATAACTTTTTTTTCTTTTCAGATGGTTTGTAATTTGTTCATTGCACTTTCAGAAGCTGCTATTGCCTACTTCAGCAAAATTCGATTTCCCTACTTTAATAACTGCTAAAGTTAGTGTACTTTTGATTAATTCTGGCTAATTTTTCAAGCACATGGGAGCATCCATTTTGTTATTCCATGTGCTTAGATCATGTACAATGTCCACAAGTGCAGTATCCAAAGAAATATCAGCCACATTACATCAAAGTAGCATTGAGATATGCCAACATTATCTCCATTGTGCATGTTAGAAATGCAAACAACTTCACCTCACATGCGTCACTATCTGAAAAGTACATATTAACTGGTGAGCGCCCCCATAAAGAGCATTCTGGTGTATACCCATGGAGGTATATTTATTGCTGTTTGTATTAATATTGGCTCATTTAGTTTAAATTTACTGCAGTTTAGAACATAAATGTCTTTTCATTCCAAATTCTGCTTAATTAAGCGGCTGCAGGTGGGCTTGAGAAGAGTTATGTCCCTTGCTATTGTACCCAATACAACATAGACTAGTGGCAATTAGAAACCTCTGTGTAGCATTCTTTTTTCATTATTTTCACTTTTCTCAAATAAGATGCTATCAGTTCTTCTTTGAACTTGTAAGAATTTTGATTTTTTATATTGTCAAATAACATTATTAACAGAACAAAAACATTGTTATGGTTTAATACATTTTTATTTTCAGATTAATAAATTCTGTAGTATCATATGGTCTTGGTTTATTAAGCTATGTCAGAAATATTTCAAACTAAATTAACAGCTCAAGAATTAATGACATTGAAAAGAGCTTTAGCTCGACATACACAAGTCACAAGCAAGTGTCACATTTGGACAGGCCCACATGACCGACATGGTTATGGAATAATTTATGTAACCTTTCGTGGGAAAAGAAAGGCTGTTTTGGCTCACCGACTAAATTTCTATGTCAAAACTATGGTAAAATCTCTACCATCTCAGTGTGAGGCATCACATCGATGCCATACAAAAACATGCATAAATCCTGATCATTTATCACTTGAACCAAAAAGAGTAAATATGGCTAGAAAATCATGTAAAGCCAATGGGGAATGCCAAGGCCATAGAGGCTATGGGAGGTGTATACTGTGATTGTCAGGTACATTTAAGAATTGTTACATGCGTTAATTTAAAGGATTTAAAGTGTATGAATGTTCATTGGTTACAAGATTATTTATTGAATTGGCAAACATTGAATTTTGTACAAGTTTTCTGTTGCATTTTTGTTTGCGTTTGATGTAGCGTCTGTATTTGTACTGAAGACTCGATTTCCTCTCCCTATCTTTTAGTGTTCTTTGATCTCGTTCTATCATGTGGTGAAATACTGGATCAGATTGATGAGAAACAATTCCACGAGACTTGGCCAATAGGAGTGTAGATTTTCCAGTACCATACACAGAGCTATGAAGGGCTGAATGACATAATGCATCAAAATTTCTGCTCCATACTGATGTTTTAGGTGCATAGATAAAAATCCTGTTGTGCAGGCTCTCACACTTATTTGTGTTTAGAAGATGGGAAATTTTACTTAGCTTGACATCTGAGACAAATTTTTTTAGAACAGATTCAAGCTTTTCAGTATCATCAAAAGAAAGATTTAAATGTTTACCATATGGCAGAAATTTTGATGAATATGATGCTAAATGGGCAAGGCAGACTGAGGAAGTTTTTTGACAATTTCCATGCTCATTGCTGAAACATTTAATAATATTTTGGACTGCTGCCTTTGCCTTGGCCAAAAATGCATCTTCAGAAGTGACATGTCGTTGTATTCGTACAAGCTCAAAATGTACTCTTCTCCTGATAGCAGTTGCCAGTTTTTGCTGAAAGAGAAGTTTGTCCTTACCAGGGAAAGGACCAATTAAATTTACATTTTTAAGATGCTTTTGCAGTGTTCGCATTGCATGCACGTAGCATGTAAATTGACGTATGTGTCTCTGAACCTTTGCTGAATGTTCCCTGACAGTTTTTTCAAGCTGGGCGCTTGCATCCCAAGTTAAAGAATCAATCTTTAGTATGTTTAACATTTCAAGCTTATTTAAATTTTCTTTTGCCAATTTAGTTTCTGTTGAGGACATCGAGTCTTCTGTGCGATGATTTTTTTTGCAGTTAAGGTGTTGGCATGTGTTCTTTCCACACAGTTTGTTTGCAATGGACACGCAGAGTGGAAGTTTTCTGCTTGTGGAATGCTCCATGACTATAGCCACAGACTGCGTGGCAGACTCACCTCTACTCTGTGGTCTGTGGTTGTATGCAGTGTCTGTCTGTACATGAATGCCTTTGTATGTTAGCTGATTAACCTCATGAACAAATTGTTGATTCTCTACTAAAGTCGATTCATTTACAGATATTATTGTATTTGACATTTCGTTAACTTTTTTATATAAATAACCGGAAGAAGGAGGTTGAATATTTAAGCATGAGATGATGAATCTTAGGTCAGTCACTCCAACTTTAGTGTTGTAGCAAGACAGTGCTAACATCTCGTTTAAATTGCCTGTGACTGGACCTCTCTTTCCCTGTCCTTTACACTTTTCGGGAAAGGCTGCCTGATCTGATTCCTGTAGATTGCAGTTTTTGCATTTAACTGTCAAAAATGTACACAGTCCTTGATTTTTGCCTCTCTTCATGTGTGGGATGTATTCCTTGCAATCTCCAACAATGTCATGCATTTTGCGCAATTTTTCTAATATCATATTTACTTGCTTTATGTTAACGATCACATTTTCATTCATGTCGTCATCACCAGTTGCTTCATGTGTACCAACAATGAAGTTTGCTTCAGTTTTGTTCTCCTTTTCAGGGCGAAGCTTGGATGGCACTAGATTTGGGCCACAGGAAGATAGACATTCTTCATACACATCATACCTCGGGCGCTTTATTTGTGGAGCTGCAGAGCAAGATTCCGACCTGAATCCTGGTTGGTCACTGTTGCATACTCGCACACCATAGACCCTAGGTTGATAATGTTGTCTAAACTCTTGTGGACGCTTTGTTTTTTTCTTAGGTCTTCCTGCAGCCATGTTTTCTTAAGAAGTGTCTAATGTAGGTTGATGTAGTATTTGTGACGTCATGGTTACCTATTGTTCCTGGTTGTGTTGGATCTTAGGATGTAACATCATAGTTAGGCTGGGGCTTGAAATTGTTAGGAAGCACACACACCCCCCCCCCCTTTTTGTGCATAAAAGTCTGCATGTTTGGATTTTTAACATTATTTGACCATATAAAGCAGTCCACTTATTTCATTTTCATTGTAATCATTTATGTATGTAATCACCAATCACATTCCTTCCTTGTCCATGGAATGGTCTCACCAGGAGTTAATTGCCCTTGACTTTCCATTTCAATTCTTAGGCATACAAACATTAGTGCAGATTAAAATTAGGTTACCAGTACCAAAGAAAAAAGTAATTATTTACAAACAAAATATATATTTATGTCTACTGCTATCAAGTTATAGCATCAAGGACTTATTTTTCTTAATCCAATGCTGGGAAAGTTTTGCACTATTGCCTCAAAATTTATGGAATTTTCCTCACTTTTCTCACTTAGTTTACATGTAAACATGACCAAAATATAGTTTGCATCTTGGGAAATGTTCAGAATACATTATTTAATGTTGTAATTGAAAAATAGAACAAATACTTCATATGCATTTACTCTTGAATGTCTTTCTTTCATGTCAAAATTATAGCATTTCCCAGTGACGTTAAAATACAGTTTTGACGTCATGAAGCTACATTTAACTTACTGCAGAGTGGTATAGTAAATTAACTATGCGGTTGTCATTTTGGAAGTAAATACCATGTATAATATATCAGTATGTTTGAAATTGACTGCAGAATATGACAAGTTTTTCAATAAGTTGACAACACATTTTCAGTGGTTCTTTAAGGTGGCGCTATACAGTTTCGTACTTTGCATAGGGTTAAAATTTTAAAGAAAAAGAATTTTCCAGGATTTCTTCACTGGTTATACTGGCAATATTATAAAGACTTTGTATATCTTAGGTGTTGTTAGAAGAACTTTCAATTCCCTTTATTTTGATGTATGATTGATGGGTGTACTTTAGGTTCTAGAGTATACAGCTTGGGCTAACTTAAGATGTGCTCATGTAAAAAAACTGCTAGCTCCGCATGGTCATTTTCACTTCCTGGACTTCAGAGGTAAATTGTAGAAAAATGGCACGATAACTTTTTTTTCTTTTCAGATGGTTTGTAATTTGTTCATTGCACTTTCAGAAGCTGCTATTGCCTACTTCAGCAAAATTCGATTTCCCTACTTTAATAACTGCTAAAGTTAGTGTACTTTTGATTAATTCTGGCTAATTTTTCAAGCACATGGGAGCATCCATTTTGTTATTCCATGTGCTTAGATCATGTACAATGTCCACAAGTGCAGTATCCAAAGAAATATCAGCCACATTACATCAAAGTAGCATTGAGATATGCCAACATTATCTCCATTGTGCATGTTAGAAATGCAAACAACTTCACCTCACATGCGTCACTATCTGAAAAGTACATATTAACTGGTGAGCGCCCCCATAAAGAGCATTCTGGTGTATACCCATGGAGGTATATTTATTGCTGTTTGTATTAATATTGGCTCATTTAGTTTAAATTTACTGCAGTTTAGAACATAAATGTCTTTTCATTCCAAATTCTGCTTAATTAAGCGGCTGCAGGTGGGCTTGAGAAGAGTTATGTCCCTTGCTATTGTACCCAATACAACATAGACTAGTGGCAATTAGAAACCTCTGTGTAGCATTCTTTTTTCATTATTTTCACTTTTCTCAAATAAGATGCTATCAGTTCTTCTTTGAACTTGTAAGAATTTTGATTTTTTATATTGTCAAATAACATTATTAACAGAACAAAAACATTGTTATGGTTTAATACATTTTTATTTTCAGATTAATAAATTCTGTAGTATCATATGGTCTTGGTTTATTAAGCTATGTCAGAAATATTTCAAACTAAATTAACAGCTCAAGAATTAATGACATTGAAAAGAGCTTTAGCTCGACATACACAAGTCACAAGCAAGTGTCACATTTGGACAGGCCCACATGACCGACATGGTTATGGAATAATTTATGTAACCTTTCGTGGGAAAAGAAAGGCTGTTTTGGCTCACCGACTAAATTTCTATGTCAAAACTATGGTAAAATCTCTACCATCTCAGTGTGAGGCATCACATCGATGCCATACAAAAACATGCATAAATCCTGATCATTTATCACTTGAACCAAAAAGAGTAAATATGGCTAGAAAATCATGTAAAGCCAATGGGGAATGCCAAGGCCATAGAGGCTATGGGAGGTGTATACTGTGATTGTCAGGTACATTTAAGAATTGTTACATGCGTTAATTTAAAGGATTTAAAGTGTATGAATGTTCATTGGTTACAAGATTATTTATTGAATTGGCAAACATTGAATTTTGTACAAGTTTTCTGTTGCATTTTTGTTTGCGTTTGATGTAGCGTCTGTATTTGTACTGAAGACTCGATTTCCTCTCCCTATCTTTTAGTGTTCTTTGATCTCGTTCTATCATGTGGTGAAATACTGGATCAGATTGATGAGAAACAATTCCACGAGACTTGGCCAATAGGAGTGTAGATTTTCCAGTACCATACACAGAGCTATGAAGGGCTGAATGACATAATGCATCAAAATTTCTGCTCCATACTGATGTTTTAGGTGCATAGATAAAAATCCTGTTGTGCAGGCTCTCACACTTATTTGTGTTTAGAAGATGGGAAATTTTACTTAGCTTGACATCTGAGACAAATTTTTTTAGAACAGATTCAAGCTTTTCAGTATCATCAAAAGAAAGATTTAAATGTTTACCATATGGCAGAAATTTTGATGAATATGATGCTAAATGGGCAAGGCAGACTGAGGAAGTTTTTTGACAATTTCCATGCTCATTGCTGAAACATTTAATAATATTTTGGACTGCTGCCTTTGCCTTGGCCAAAAATGCATCTTCAGAAGTGACATGTCGTTGTATTCGTACAAGCTCAAAATGTACTCTTCTCCTGATAGCAGTTGCCAGTTTTTGCTGAAAGAGAAGTTTGTCCTTACCAGGGAAAGGACCAATTAAATTTACATTTTTAAGATGCTTTTGCAGTGTTCGCATTGCATGCACGTAGCATGTAAATTGACGTATGTGTCTCTGAACCTTTGCTGAATGTTCCCTGACAGTTTTTTCAAGCTGGGCGCTTGCATCCCAAGTTAAAGAATCAATCTTTAGTATGTTTAACATTAATTTTCTTTTGCCAATTTAGTTTTCTGTTGAGGACATCGAGTCTTCTGTGCGATGATTTTTTTGCAGTTAAGGTGTTGGCATGTGTTCTTTCCACACAGTTTGTTTGCAATGGACACGCAGAGTGGAAGTTTTCTGCTTGTGGAATGCTCCATGACTATAGCCACAGACTGCGTGGCAGACTCACCTCTACTCTGTGGTCTGTGGTTGTATGCAGTGTCTGTCTGTACATGAATGCCTTTGTATGTTAGCTGATTAACCTCATGAACAATTGTTGATTCTCTACTAAAGTCGATTCATTTACAGATATTATTGTATTTGACATTTCGTTAACTTTTTTATATAAATAACCGGAAGAAGGAGGTTGAATATTTAAGCATGAGATGATGAATCTTAGGTCAGTCACTCCAACTTTAGTGTTGTAGCAAGACAGTGCTAACATCTCGTTTAAATTGCCTGTGACTGGACCTCTCTTTCCCTGTCCTTTACACTTTTCGGGAAAGGCTGCCTGATCTGATTCCTGTAGATTGCAGTTTTTGCATTTAACTGTCAAAAATGTACACAGTGCCTTGATTTTTGCCTCTCTTCATGTGTGGGATGTATTCCTTGCAATCTCCAACAATGTCATGCATTTTGCGAGCAATTTTTCTAATATCATATTTACTTGCTTTATGTTAACGATCACATTTTCATTCATGTCGTCATCACCAGTTGCTTCATGTGTACCAACAATGAAGTTTGCTTCAGTTTTGTTCTCCTTTTCAGGCGAAGCTTGGATGGCACTAGATTTGGGCCACAGGAAGATAGACATTCTTCATACACATCATACCTCGGGCGCTTTATTTGTGGAGCTGCAGAGCAAAGATTCCGACCTGAATCCTGGTTGGTCACTGTTGCATACTCGCACACCATAGACCCTAGGTTGATAATGTTGTCTAAACTCTTGTGGACGCTTTGTTTTTTTCTTAGGTCTTCCTGCAGCCATGTTTTCTTAAGAAGTGTCTAATGTAGGTTGATGTAGTATTTGTGACGTCATGGTTACCTATTGTTCCTGGTTGTGTTGGATCTTAGGATGTAACATCATAGTTAGGCTGGGGGCTTGAAATTGTTAGGAAGCACACACACCCCCCCCCCCCTTTTTGTGCATAAAAGTCTGCATGTTTGGATTTTTAACATTATTTGACCATATAAAGCAGTCCACTTATTTCATTTTCATTGTAATCATTTATGTATGTAATCACCAATCACATTCCTTCCTTGTCCATGGAATGGTCTCACCAGGAGTTAATTGCCCTTGACTTTCCATTTCAATTCTTAGGCATACAAACATTAGTGCAGATTAAAATTAGGTTACCAGTACCAAAGAAAAAAGTAATTATTTACAAACAAAATATATATTTATGTCTACTGCTATCAAGTTATAGCATCAAGGACTTATTTTTCTTAATCCAATGCTGGGAAAGTTTTGCACTATTGCCTCAAAATTTATGGAATTTTCCTCACTTTTCTCACTTAGTTTACATGTAAACATGACCAAAATATAGTTTGCATCTTGGGAAATGTTCAGAATACATTATTTAATGTTGTAATTGAAAAATAGAACAAATACTTCATATGGCATTTACTCTTGAATGTCTTTCTTTCATGTCAAAATTATAGCATTTCCCAGTGGACGTTAAAATACAGTTTTGACGTCATGAAGCTACATTTAACTTACTGCAGAGTGGTATAGTAAATTAACTATGCGGTTGTCATTTTGGAAGTAAATACCATGTATAATATATCAGTATGTTTGAAATTGACTGCAGAATATGACAAGTTTTTCAATAAGTTGACAACACATTTTCAGTGGTTCTTTAAGGTGGCGCTATACAGTTTCGTACTTTGCATAGGGTTAAAATTTTAAAGAAAAAGAATTTTCCAGGATTTCTTCACTGGTTATACTGGCAATTATTATAAAGACTTTGTATATCTTAGGTGTTGTTAGAAGAACTTTCAATTCCCTTTATTTTGATGTATGATTGATGGGTGTACTTTAGGTTCTAGAGTATACAGCTTGGGCTAACTTAAGATGTGCTCATGTAAAAAAAACTGCTAGCTCCGCATGGTCCATTTTCACTTCCTGGGACTTCAGAGGTAAATTGTAGAAAAATGGCACGATAACTTTTTTTTCTTTTCAGATGGTTTGTAATTTGTTCATTGCACTTTCAGAAGCTGCTATTGCCTACTTCAGCAAAATTCGATTTCCCTACTTTAATAACTGCTAAAGTTAGTGTACTTTTGATTAATTCTGGCTAATTTTTCAAGCACATGGGAGCATCCATTTTGTTATTCCATGTGCTTAGATCATGTACAATGTCCACAAGTGCAGTATCCAAAGAAATATCAGCCACATTACATCAAAGTAGCATTGAGATATGCCAACATTATCTCCATTGTGCATGTTAGAAATGCAAACAACTTCACCTCACATGCGTCACTATCTGAAAAGTACATATTAACTGGTGAGCGCCCCCATAAAGAGCATTCTGGTGTATACCCATGGAGGTATATTTTATTGCTGTTTGTATTAATATTGGCTCATTTAGTTTAAATTTACTGCAGTTTAGAACATAAATGTCTTTTCATTCCAAATTCTGCTTAATTAAGCGCTGCAGGTGGGCTTGAGAAGAGTTATGTCCCTTGCTATTGTACCCAATACAACATAGACTAGTGGCAATTAGAAACCTCTGTGTAGCATTCTTTTTTCATTATTTTCACTTTTCTCAAATAAGATGCTATCAGTTCTTCTTTGAACTTGTAAGAATTTTGATTTTTTATATGTCAAATAACATTATTAACAGAACAAAAAACATTGTTATGGTTTAATACATTTTTATTTTCAGATTAATAAATTCTGTAGTATCATATGGGTCTTGGTTTATTAAGCTATGTCAGAAATATTTCAAACTAAATTAACAGCTCAAGAATTAATGACATTGAAAAGAGCTTTTAGCTCGACATACACAAGTCACAAGCAAGTGTCACATTTGGACAGGCCCACATGACCGACATGGTTATGGAATAATTTATGTAACCTTTCGTGGGAAAAGAAAGGCTGTTTTGGCTCACCGACTAAATTTTCTATGTCAAAACTATGGTAAAATCTCTACATCTCAGTGTGAGGCATCACCATCGATGCCATACAAAAACATGCATAAATCCTGATCATTTATCACTTTGAACCAAAAAGAGTAAAATATGGCTAGAAAATCATGTAAAGCCAATGGGAATGCAAGGCCATAGAGGCTATGGGAGGTGTATACTGTGATTGTCAGGTACATTTAAGAATTGTTACATGCGTTAATTTAAAGGATTTAAAGTGTATGAATGTTCATTGGTTACAAGATTATTTATTGAATTGGCAAACATTGAATTTTGTACAAGTTTTCTGTTGCATTTTTGTTGCGTTTGATGTAGCGTCTGTATTTGTACTGAAGACTCGATTTCCTCTCCCTATCTTTTAGTGTTCTTTGATCTCGTTCTATCATGTGGTGAAATACTGGATCAGATTGATGAGAAACAATTCCACGAGACTTGGCCAATAGGAGTGTAGATTTACAGTACCATACACAGAGCTATGAAGGGCTGAATGACATAATGCATCAAAATTTCTGCCTCCATACTGATGTTTTAGGTGCATAGATAAAAATCCTGTTGTGCAGGCTCTCACACTTATTTGTGTTTAGAAGATGGGAAATTTTACTTAGCTTGACATCTGAGACAAATTTTTTTAGAACAGATTCAAGCTTTTCAGTATCATCAAAAGAAAGATTTAAATGTTTCACCATATGGCAGAAATTTTGATGAATATGATGCTAAATGGGCAAGGCAGACTGAGGAAGTTTTTTGACAATTTCCATGCTCATTGCTGAAACATTTAATAATATTTTGGACTGCTGCCTTTGCCTTGGCCAAAAATGCATCTTCAGAAGTGACATGTCGTTGTATTCGTACAAGCTCAAAATGTACTCTTCTCCTGATAGCAGTTGCCAGTTTTTGCTGAAAGAGAAGTTTGTCCTTACCAGGGAAAGGACCAATTAAATTTACATTTTTAAGATGCTTTTGCAGTGTTCGCATTGCATGCACGTAGCATGTAAATTGACGTATGTGTCTCTGAAACCTTTGCTGAATGTTCCCTGACAGTTTTTTTCAAGCTGGGCGCTTGCATCCCAAGTTAAAGAATCAATCTTTAGTATGTTTAACATTTCAAGCTTATTTAAATTTCTTTTGCCAATTTAGTTTCTGTTGAGGACATCGAGTCTTCTGTGCGATGATTTTTTTGCAGTTAAGGTGTTGGCATGTGTTCTTTCCACACAGTTTGTTTGCAATGGACACGCAGAGTGGAAGTTTTCTGCTTGTGGAATGCTCCATGACTATAGCCACAGACTGCGTGGCAGACTCACCTCTACTCTGTGGTCTGTGGTTGTATGCAGTGTCTGTCTGTACATGAATGCCTTTGTATGTTAGCTGATTAACCTCATGAACAAATTGTTGATTCTCTACTAAAGTCGATTCATTTACAGATATTATTGTATTTGACATTTCGTTAACTTTTTTATATAAATAACCGGAAGAAGGAGGTTGAATATTTAAGCATGAGATGATGAATCTTAGGTCAGTCACTCCAACTTTAGTGTTGTAGCAAGACAGTGCTAACATCTCGTTTAAATTGCCTGTGACTGGACCTCTCTTTCCCTGTCCTTTACACTTTTCGGGAAGGCTGCCTGATCTGATTCCTGTAGATTGCAGTTTTTGCATTTAACTGTCAAAAATGTACACAGTCCTTGACTTTTGCCTCTCTTCATGTGTGGGATGTATTCCTTTGCAATCTCCAACAATGTCATGCATTTTGCGCAATTTTTCTAATATCATATTTACTTGCTTTATGTTAACGATCACATTTTCATTCATGTCGTCATCACCAGTTGCTTCATGTGTACCAACAATGAAGTTTGCTTCAGTTTTGTTCTCCTTTTCAGGGCGAAGCTTGGATGGCACTAGATTTGGGCCACAGGAAGATAGACATTCTTCATACACATCATACCTCGGGCGCTTTATTTGTGGAGCTGCAGAGCAAGATTCCGACCTGAATCCTGGTTGGTCACTGTTGCATACTCGCACACCATAGACCCTAGGTTGATAATGTTGTCTAAACTCTTGTGGACGCTTTGTTTTTTTCTTAGGTCTTCCTGCAGCCATGTTTTCTTAAGAAGTGTCTAATGTAGGTTGATGTAGTATTTGTGACGTCATGGTTACCTATTGTTCCTGGTTGTGTTGGATCTTAGGATGTAACATCATAGTTAGGCTGGGGCTTGAAATTGTTAGGAAGCACACACACCCCCCCCCCCTTTTTGTGCATAAAAGTCTGCATGTTTGGATTTTTAACATTATTTGACCATATAAAGCAGTCCACTTATTTCATTTTCATTGTAATCATTTATGTATGTAATCACCAATCACATTCCTTCCTTGTCCATGGAATGGTCTCACCAGGAGTTAATTGCCCTTGACTTTCCATTTCAATTCTTAGGCATACAAACATTAGTGCAGATTAAAATTAGGTTACCAGTACCAAAGAAAAAAGTAATTATTTACAAACAAAATATATATTTATGTCTACTGCTATCAAGTTATAGCATCAAGGACTTATTTTTCTTAATCCAATGCTGGGAAAGTTTTGCACTATTGCCTCAAAATTTATGGAATTTTCCTCACTTTTCTCACTTAGTTTACATGTAAACATGACCAAAATATAGTTTGCATCTTGGGAAATGTTCAGAATACATTATTTAATGTTGTAATTGAAAAATAGAACAAATACTTCATATGCATTTACTCTTGAATGTCTTTCTTTCATGTCAAAATTATAGCATTTCCCAGTGACGTTAAAATACAGTTTTGACGTCATGAAGCTACATTTAACTTACTGCAGAGTGGTATAGTAAATTAACTATGCGGTTGTCATTTTGGAAGTAAATACCATGTATAATATATCAGTATGTTTGAAATTGACTGCAGAATATGACAAGTTTTTCAATAAGTTGACAACACATTTTCAGTGGTTCTTTAAGGTGGCGCTATACAGTTTCGTACTTTGCATAGGGTTAAAATTTTAAAGAAAAAGAATTTTCCAGGATTTCTTCACTGGTTATACTGGCAATATTATAAAGACTTTGTATATCTTAGGTGTTGTTAGAAGAACTTTCAATTCCCTTTATTTTGATGTATGATTGATGGGTGTACTTTAGGTTCTAGAGTATACAGCTTGGGCTAACTTAAGATGTGCTCATGTAAAAAAACTGCTAGCTCCGCATGGTCATTTTCACTTCCTGGACTTCAGAGGTAAATTGTAGAAAAATGGCACGATAACTTTTTTTTCTTTTCAGATGGTTTGTAATTTGTTCATTGCACTTTCAGAAGCTGCTATTGCCTACTTCAGCAAAATTCGATTTCCCTACTTTAATAACTGCTAAAGTTAGTGTACTTTTGATTAATTCTGGCTAATTTTTCAAGCACATGGGAGCATCCATTTTGTTATTCCATGTGCTTAGATCATGTACAATGTCCACAAGTGCAGTATCCAAAGAAATATCAGCCACATTACATCAAAGTAGCATTGAGATATGCCAACATTATCTCCATTGTGCATGTTAGAAATGCAAACAACTTCACCTCACATGCGTCACTATCTGAAAAGTACATATTAACTGGTGAGCGCCCCCATAAAGAGCATTCTGGTGTATACCCATGGAGGTATATTTATTGCTGTTTGTATTAATATTGGCTCATTTAGTTTAAATTTACTGCAGTTTAGAACATAAATGTCTTTTCATTCCAAATTCTGCTTAATTAAGCGGCTGCAGGTGGGCTTGAGAAGAGTTATGTCCCTTGCTATTGTACCCAATACAACATAGACTAGTGGCAATTAGAAACCTCTGTGTAGCATTCTTTTTTCATTATTTTCACTTTTCTCAAATAAGATGCTATCAGTTCTTCTTTGAACTTGTAAGAATTTTGATTTTTTATATTGTCAAATAACATTATTAACAGAACAAAAACATTGTTATGGTTTAATACATTTTTATTTTCAGATTAATAAATTCTGTAGTATCATATGGTCTTGGTTTATTAAGCTATGTCAGAAATATTTCAAACTAAATTAACAGCTCAAGAATTAATGACATTGAAAAGAGCTTTAGCTCGACATACACAAGTCACAAGCAAGTGTCACATTTGGACAGGCCCACATGACCGACATGGTTATGGAATAATTTATGTAACCTTTCGTGGGAAAAGAAAGGCTGTTTTGGCTCACCGACTAAATTTCTATGTCAAAACTATGGTAAAATCTCTACCATCTCAGTGTGAGGCATCACATCGATGCCATACAAAAACATGCATAAATCCTGATCATTTATCACTTGAACCAAAAAGAGTAAATATGGCTAGAAAATCATGTAAAGCCAATGGGGAATGCCAAGGCCATAGAGGCTATGGGAGGTGTATACTGTGATTGTCAGGTACATTTAAGAATTGTTACATGCGTTAATTTAAAGGATTTAAAGTGTATGAATGTTCATTGGTTACAAGATTATTTATTGAATTGGCAAACATTGAATTTTGTACAAGTTTTCTGTTGCATTTTTGTTTGCGTTTGATGTAGCGTCTGTATTTGTACTGAAGACTCGATTTCCTCTCCCTATCTTTTAGTGTTCTTTGATCTCGTTCTATCATGTGGTGAAATACTGGATCAGATTGATGAGAAACAATTCCACGAGACTTGGCCAATAGGAGTGTAGATTTTCCAGTACCATACACAGAGCTATGAAGGGCTGAATGACATAATGCATCAAAATTTCTGCTCCATACTGATGTTTTAGGTGCATAGATAAAAATCCTGTTGTGCAGGCTCTCACACTTATTTGTGTTTAGAAGATGGGAAATTTTACTTAGCTTGACATCTGAGACAAATTTTTTTAGAACAGATTCAAGCTTTTCAGTATCATCAAAAGAAAGATTTAAATGTTTACCATATGGCAGAAATTTTGATGAATATGATGCTAAATGGGCAAGGCAGACTGAGGAAGTTTTTTGACAATTTCCATGCTCATTGCTGAAACATTTAATAATATTTTGGACTGCTGCCTTTGCCTTGGCCAAAAATGCATCTTCAGAAGTGACATGTCGTTGTATTCGTACAAGCTCAAAATGTACTCTTCTCCTGATAGCAGTTGCCAGTTTTTGCTGAAAGAGAAGTTTGTCCTTACCAGGGAAAGGACCAATTAAATTTACATTTTTAAGATGCTTTTGCAGTGTTCGCATTGCATGCACGTAGCATGTAAATTGACGTATGTGTCTCTGAACCTTTGCTGAATGTTCCCTGACAGTTTTTTCAAGCTGGGCGCTTGCATCCCAAGTTAAAGAATCAATCTTTAGTATGTTTAACATTTCAAGCTTATTTAAATTTTCTTTTGCCAATTTAGTTTCTGTTGAGGACATCGAGTCTTCTGTGCGATGATTTTTTTTGCAGTTAAGGTGTTGGCATGTGTTCTTTCCACACAGTTTGTTTGCAATGGACACGCAGAGTGGAAGTTTTCTGCTTGTGGAATGCTCCATGACTATAGCCACAGACTGCGTGGCAGACTCACCTCTACTCTGTGGTCTGTGGTTGTATGCAGTGTCTGTCTGTACATGAATGCCTTTGTATGTTAGCTGATTAACCTCATGAACAAATTGTTGATTCTCTACTAAAGTCGATTCATTTACAGATATTATTGTATTTGACATTTCGTTAACTTTTTTATATAAATAACCGGAAGAAGGAGGTTGAATATTTAAGCATGAGATGATGAATCTTAGGTCAGTCACTCCAACTTTAGTGTTGTAGCAAGACAGTGCTAACATCTCGTTTAAATTGCCTGTGACTGGACCTCTCTTTCCCTGTCCTTTACACTTTTCGGGAAAGGCTGCCTGATCTGATTCCTGTAGATTGCAGTTTTTGCATTTAACTGTCAAAAATGTACACAGTCCTTGATTTTTGCCTCTCTTCATGTGTGGGATGTATTCCTTGCAATCTCCAACAATGTCATGCATTTTGCGCAATTTTTCTAATATCATATTTACTTGCTTTATGTTAACGATCACATTTTCATTCATGTCGTCATCACCAGTTGCTTCATGTGTACCAACAATGAAGTTTGCTTCAGTTTTGTTCTCCTTTTCAGGGCGAAGCTTGGATGGCACTAGATTTGGGCCACAGGAAGATAGACATTCTTCATACACATCATACCTCGGGCGCTTTATTTGTGGAGCTGCAGAGCAAGATTCCGACCTGAATCCTGGTTGGTCACTGTTGCATACTCGCACACCATAGACCCTAGGTTGATAATGTTGTCTAAACTCTTGTGGACGCTTTGTTTTTTTCTTAGGTCTTCCTGCAGCCATGTTTTCTTAAGAAGTGTCTAATGTAGGTTGATGTAGTATTTGTGACGTCATGGTTACCTATTGTTCCTGGTTGTGTTGGATCTTAGGATGTAACATCATAGTTAGGCTGGGGCTTGAAATTGTTAGGAAGCACACACACCCCCCCCCCCTTTTTGTGCATAAAAGTCTGCATGTTTGGATTTTTAACATTATTTGACCATATAAAGCAGTCCACTTATTTCATTTTCATTGTAATCATTTATGTATGTAATCACCAATCACATTCCTTCCTTGTCCATGGAATGGTCTCACCAGGAGTTAATTGCCCTTGACTTTCCATTTCAATTCTTAGGCATACAAACATTAGTGCAGATTAAAATTAGGTTACCAGTACCAAAGAAAAAAGTAATTATTTACAAACAAAATATATATTTATGTCTACTGCTATCAAGTTATAGCATCAAGGACTTATTTTTCTTAATCCAATGCTGGGAAAGTTTTGCACTATTGCCTCAAAATTTATGGAATTTTCCTCACTTTTCTCACTTAGTTTACATGTAAACATGACCAAAATATAGTTTGCATCTTGGGAAATGTTCAGAATACATTATTTAATGTTGTAATTGAAAAATAGAACAAATACTTCATATGCATTTACTCTTGAATGTCTTTCTTTCATGTCAAAATTATAGCATTTCCCAGTGACGTTAAAATACAGTTTTGACGTCATGAAGCTACATTTAACTTACTGCAGAGTGGTATAGTAAATTAACTATGCGGTTGTCATTTTGGAAGTAAATACCATGTATAATATATCAGTATGTTTGAAATTGACTGCAGAATATGACAAGTTTTTCAATAAGTTGACAACACATTTTCAGTGGTTCTTTAAGGTGGCGCTATACAGTTTCGTACTTTGCATAGGGTTAAAATTTTAAAGAAAAAGAATTTTCCAGGATTTCTTCACTGGTTATACTGGCAATATTATAAAGACTTTGTATATCTTAGGTGTTGTTAGAAGAACTTTCAATTCCCTTTATTTTGATGTATGATTGATGGGTGTACTTTAGGTTCTAGAGTATACAGCTTGGGCTAACTTAAGATGTGCTCATGTAAAAAAACTGCTAGCTCCGCATGGTCATTTTCACTTCCTGGACTTCAGAGGTAAATTGTAGAAAAATGGCACGATAACTTTTTTTTCTTTTCAGATGGTTTGTAATTTGTTCATTGCACTTTCAGAAGCTGCTATTGCCTACTTCAGCAAAATTCGATTTCCCTACTTTAATAACTGCTAAAGTTAGTGTACTTTTGATTAATTCTGGCTAATTTTTCAAGCACATGGGAGCATCCATTTTGTTATTCCATGTGCTTAGATCATGTACAATGTCCACAAGTGCAGTATCCAAAGAAATATCAGCCACATTACATCAAAGTAGCATTGAGATATGCCAACATTATCTCCATTGTGCATGTTAGAAATGCAAACAACTTCACCTCACATGCGTCACTATCTGAAAAGTACATATTAACTGGTGAGCGCCCCCATAAAGAGCATTCTGGTGTATACCCATGGAGGTATATTTATTGCTGTTTGTATTAATATTGGCTCATTTAGTTTAAATTTACTGCAGTTTAGAACATAAATGTCTTTTCATTCCAAATTCTGCTTAATTAAGCGGCTGCAGGTGGGCTTGAGAAGAGTTATGTCCCTTGCTATTGTACCCAATACAACATAGACTAGTGGCAATTAGAAACCTCTGTGTAGCATTCTTTTTTCATTATTTTCACTTTTCTCAAATAAGATGCTATCAGTTCTTCTTTGAACTTGTAAGAATTTTGATTTTTTATATTGTCAAATAACATTATTAACAGAACAAAAACATTGTTATGGTTTAATACATTTTTATTTTCAGATTAATAAATTCTGTAGTATCATATGGTCTTGGTTTATTAAGCTATGTCAGAAATATTTCAAACTAAATTAACAGCTCAAGAATTAATGACATTGAAAAGAGCTTTAGCTCGACATACACAAGTCACAAGCAAGTGTCACATTTGGACAGGCCCACATGACCGACATGGTTATGGAATAATTTATGTAACCTTTCGTGGGAAAAGAAAGGCTGTTTTGGCTCACCGACTAAATTTCTATGTCAAAACTATGGTAAAATCTCTACCATCTCAGTGTGAGGCATCACATCGATGCCATACAAAAACATGCATAAATCCTGATCATTTATCACTTGAACCAAAAAGAGTAAATATGGCTAGAAAATCATGTAAAGCCAATGGGGAATGCCAAGGCCATAGAGGCTATGGGAGGTGTATACTGTGATTGTCAGGTACATTTAAGAATTGTTACATGCGTTAATTTAAAGGATTTAAAGTGTATGAATGTTCATTGGTTACAAGATTATTTATTGAATTGGCAAACATTGAATTTTGTACAAGTTTTCTGTTGCATTTTTGTTTGCGTTTGATGTAGCGTCTGTATTTGTACTGAAGACTCGATTTCCTCTCCCTATCTTTTAGTGTTCTTTGATCTCGTTCTATCATGTGGTGAAATACTGGATCAGATTGATGAGAAACAATTCCACGAGACTTGGCCAATAGGAGTGTAGATTTTCCAGTACCATACACAGAGCTATGAAGGGCTGAATGACATAATGCATCAAAATTTCTGCTCCATACTGATGTTTTAGGTGCATAGATAAAAATCCTGTTGTGCAGGCTCTCACACTTATTTGTGTTTAGAAGATGGGAAATTTTACTTAGCTTGACATCTGAGACAAATTTTTTTAGAACAGATTCAAGCTTTTCAGTATCATCAAAAGAAAGATTTAAATGTTTACCATATGGCAGAAATTTTGATGAATATGATGCTAAATGGGCAAGGCAGACTGAGGAAGTTTTTTGACAATTTCCATGCTCATTGCTGAAACATTTAATAATATTTTGGACTGCTGCCTTTGCCTTGGCCAAAAATGCATCTTCAGAAGTGACATGTCGTTGTATTCGTACAAGCTCAAAATGTACTCTTCTCCTGATAGCAGTTGCCAGTTTTTGCTGAAAGAGAAGTTTGTCCTTACCAGGGAAAGGACCAATTAAATTTACATTTTTAAGATGCTTTTGCAGTGTTCGCATTGCATGCACGTAGCATGTAAATTGACGTATGTGTCTCTGAACCTTTGCTGAATGTTCCCTGACAGTTTTTTCAAGCTGGGCGCTTGCATCCCAAGTTAAAGAATCAATCTTTAGTATGTTTAACATTTCAAGCTTATTTAAATTTTCTTTTGCCAATTTAGTTTCTGTTGAGGACATCGAGTCTTCTGTGCGATGATTTTTTTTGCAGTTAAGGTGTTGGCATGTGTTCTTTCCACACAGTTTGTTTGCAATGGACACGCAGAGTGGAAGTTTTCTGCTTGTGGAATGCTCCATGACTATAGCCACAGACTGCGTGGCAGACTCACCTCTACTCTGTGGTCTGTGGTTGTATGCAGTGTCTGTCTGTACATGAATGCCTTTGTATGTTAGCTGATTAACCTCATGAACAAATTGTTGATTCTCTACTAAAGTCGATTCATTTACAGATATTATTGTATTTGACATTTCGTTAACTTTTTTATATAAATAACCGGAAGAAGGAGGTTGAATATTTAAGCATGAGATGATGAATCTTAGGTCAGTCACTCCAACTTTAGTGTTGTAGCAAGACAGTGCTAACATCTCGTTTAAATTGCCTGTGACTGGACCTCTCTTTCCCTGTCCTTTACACTTTTCGGGAAAGGCTGCCTGATCTGATTCCTGTAGATTGCAGTTTTTGCATTTAACTGTCAAAAATGTACACAGTCCTTGATTTTTGCCTCTCTTCATGTGTGGGATGTATTCCTTGCAATCTCCAACAATGTCATGCATTTTGCGCAATTTTTCTAATATCATATTTACTTGCTTTATGTTAACGATCACATTTTCATTCATGTCGTCATCACCAGTTGCTTCATGTGTACCAACAATGAAGTTTGCTTCAGTTTTGTTCTCCTTTTCAGGGCGAAGCTTGGATGGCACTAGATTTGGGCCACAGGAAGATAGACATTCTTCATACACATCATACCTCGGGCGCTTTATTTGTGGAGCTGCAGAGCAAGATTCCGACCTGAATCCTGGTTGGTCACTGTTGCATACTCGCACACCATAGACCCTAGGTTGATAATGTTGTCTAAACTCTTGTGGACGCTTTGTTTTTTTCTTAGGTCTTCCTGCAGCCATGTTTTCTTAAGAAGTGTCTAATGTAGGTTGATGTAGTATTTGTGACGTCATGGTTACCTATTGTTCCTGGTTGTGTTGGATCTTAGGATGTAACATCATAGTTAGGCTGGGGCTTGAAATTGTTAGGAAGCACACACACCCCCCCCCCCTTTTTGTGCATAAAAGTCTGCATGTTTGGATTTTTAACATTATTTGACCATATAAAGCAGTCCACTTATTTCATTTTCATTGTAATCATTTATGTATGTAATCACCAATCACATTCCTTCCTTGTCCATGGAATGGTCTCACCAGGAGTTAATTGCCCTTGACTTTCCATTTCAATTCTTAGGCATACAAACATTAGTGCAGATTAAAATTAGGTTACCAGTACCAAAGAAAAAAGTAATTATTTACAAACAAAATATATATTTATGTCTACTGCTATCAAGTTATAGCATCAAGGACTTATTTTTCTTAATCCAATGCTGGGAAAGTTTTGCACTATTGCCTCAAAATTTATGGAATTTTCCTCACTTTTCTCACTTAGTTTACATGTAAACATGACCAAAATATAGTTTGCATCTTGGGAAATGTTCAGAATACATTATTTAATGTTGTAATTGAAAAATAGAACAAATACTTCATATGCATTTACTCTTGAATGTCTTTCTTTCATGTCAAAATTATAGCATTTCCCAGTGACGTTAAAATACAGTTTTGACGTCATGAAGCTACATTTAACTTACTGCAGAGTGGTATAGTAAATTAACTATGCGGTTGTCATTTTGGAAGTAAATACCATGTATAATATATCAGTATGTTTGAAATTGACTGCAGAATATGACAAGTTTTTCAATAAGTTGACAACACATTTTCAGTGGTTCTTTAAGGTGGCGCTATACAGTTTCGTACTTTGCATAGGGTTAAAATTTTAAAGAAAAAGAATTTTCCAGGATTTCTTCACTGGTTATACTGGCAATATTATAAAGACTTTGTATATCTTAGGTGTTGTTAGAAGAACTTTCAATTCCCTTTATTTTGATGTATGATTGATGGGTGTACTTTAGGTTCTAGAGTATACAGCTTGGGCTAACTTAAGATGTGCTCATGTAAAAAAACTGCTAGCTCCGCATGGTCATTTTCACTTCCTGGACTTCAGAGGTAAATTGTAGAAAAATGGCACGATAACTTTTTTTTCTTTTCAGATGGTTTGTAATTTGTTCATTGCACTTTCAGAAGCTGCTATTGCCTACTTCAGCAAAATTCGATTTCCCTACTTTAATAACTGCTAAAGTTAGTGTACTTTTGATTAATTCTGGCTAATTTTTCAAGCACATGGGAGCATCCATTTTGTTATTCCATGTGCTTAGATCATGTACAATGTCCACAAGTGCAGTATCCAAAGAAATATCAGCCACATTACATCAAAGTAGCATTGAGATATGCCAACATTATCTCCATTGTGCATGTTAGAAATGCAAACAACTTCACCTCACATGCGTCACTATCTGAAAAGTACATATTAACTGGTGAGCGCCCCCATAAAGAGCATTCTGGTGTATACCCATGGAGGTATATTTATTGCTGTTTGTATTAATATTGGCTCATTTAGTTTAAATTTACTGCAGTTTAGAACATAAATGTCTTTTCATTCCAAATTCTGCTTAATTAAGCGGCTGCAGGTGGGCTTGAGAAGAGTTATGTCCCTTGCTATTGTACCCAATACAACATAGACTAGTGGCAATTAGAAACCTCTGTGTAGCATTCTTTTTTCATTATTTTCACTTTTCTCAAATAAGATGCTATCAGTTCTTCTTTGAACTTGTAAGAATTTTGATTTTTTATATTGTCAAATAACATTATTAACAGAACAAAAACATTGTTATGGTTTAATACATTTTTATTTTCAGATTAATAAATTCTGTAGTATCATATGGTCTTGGTTTATTAAGCTATGTCAGAAATATTTCAAACTAAATTAACAGCTCAAGAATTAATGACATTGAAAAGAGCTTTAGCTCGACATACACAAGTCACAAGCAAGTGTCACATTTGGACAGGCCCACATGACCGACATGGTTATGGAATAATTTATGTAACCTTTCGTGGGAAAAGAAAGGCTGTTTTGGCTCACCGACTAAATTTCTATGTCAAAACTATGGTAAAATCTCTACCATCTCAGTGTGAGGCATCACATCGATGCCATACAAAAACATGCATAAATCCTGATCATTTATCACTTGAACCAAAAAGAGTAAATATGGCTAGAAAATCATGTAAAGCCAATGGGGAATGCCAAGGCCATAGAGGCTATGGGAGGTGTATACTGTGATTGTCAGGTACATTTAAGAATTGTTACATGCGTTAATTTAAAGGATTTAAAGTGTATGAATGTTCATTGGTTACAAGATTATTTATTGAATTGGCAAACATTGAATTTTGTACAAGTTTTCTGTTGCATTTTTGTTTGCGTTTGATGTAGCGTCTGTATTTGTACTGAAGACTCGATTTCCTCTCCCTATCTTTTAGTGTTCTTTGATCTCGTTCTATCATGTGGTGAAATACTGGATCAGATTGATGAGAAACAATTCCACGAGACTTGGCCAATAGGAGTGTAGATTTTCCAGTACCATACACAGAGCTATGAAGGGCTGAATGACATAATGCATCAAAATTTCTGCTCCATACTGATGTTTTAGGTGCATAGATAAAAATCCTGTTGTGCAGGCTCTCACACTTATTTGTGTTTAGAAGATGGGAAATTTTACTTAGCTTGACATCTGAGACAAATTTTTTTAGAACAGATTCAAGCTTTTCAGTATCATCAAAAGAAAGATTTAAATGTTTACCATATGGCAGAAATTTTGATGAATATGATGCTAAATGGGCAAGGCAGACTGAGGAAGTTTTTTGACAATTTCCATGCTCATTGCTGAAACATTTAATAATATTTTGGACTGCTGCCTTTGCCTTGGCCAAAAATGCATCTTCAGAAGTGACATGTCGTTGTATTCGTACAAGCTCAAAATGTACTCTTCTCCTGATAGCAGTTGCCAGTTTTTGCTGAAAGAGAAGTTTGTCCTTACCAGGGAAAGGACCAATTAAATTTACATTTTTAAGATGCTTTTGCAGTGTTCGCATTGCATGCACGTAGCATGTAAATTGACGTATGTGTCTCTGAACCTTTGCTGAATGTTCCCTGACAGTTTTTTCAAGCTGGGCGCTTGCATCCCAAGTTAAAGAATCAATCTTTAGTATGTTTAACATTTCAAGCTTATTTAAATTTTCTTTTGCCAATTTAGTTTCTGTTGAGGACATCGAGTCTTCTGTGCGATGATTTTTTTTGCAGTTAAGGTGTTGGCATGTGTTCTTTCCACACAGTTTGTTTGCAATGGACACGCAGAGTGGAAGTTTTCTGCTTGTGGAATGCTCCATGACTATAGCCACAGACTGCGTGGCAGACTCACCTCTACTCTGTGGTCTGTGGTTGTATGCAGTGTCTGTCTGTACATGAATGCCTTTGTATGTTAGCTGATTAACCTCATGAACAAATTGTTGATTCTCTACTAAAGTCGATTCATTTACAGATATTATTGTATTTGACATTTCGTTAACTTTTTTATATAAATAACCGGAAGAAGGAGGTTGAATATTTAAGCATGAGATGATGAATCTTAGGTCAGTCACTCCAACTTTAGTGTTGTAGCAAGACAGTGCTAACATCTCGTTTAAATTGCCTGTGACTGGACCTCTCTTTCCCTGTCCTTTACACTTTTCGGGAAAGGCTGCCTGATCTGATTCCTGTAGATTGCAGTTTTTGCATTTAACTGTCAAAAATGTACACAGTCCTTGATTTTTGCCTCTCTTCATGTGTGGGATGTATTCCTTGCAATCTCCAACAATGTCATGCATTTTGCGCAATTTTTCTAATATCATATTTACTTGCTTTATGTTAACGATCACATTTTCATTCATGTCGTCATCACCAGTTGCTTCATGTGTACCAACAATGAAGTTTGCTTCAGTTTTGTTCTCCTTTTCAGGGCGAAGCTTGGATGGCACTAGATTTGGGCCACAGGAAGATAGACATTCTTCATACACATCATACCTCGGGCGCTTTATTTGTGGAGCTGCAGAGCAAGATTCCGACCTGAATCCTGGTTGGTCACTGTTGCATACTCGCACACCATAGACCCTAGGTTGATAATGTTGTCTAAACTCTTGTGGACGCTTTGTTTTTTTCTTAGGTCTTCCTGCAGCCATGTTTTCTTAAGAAGTGTCTAATGTAGGTTGATGTAGTATTTGTGACGTCATGGTTACCTATTGTTCCTGGTTGTGTTGGATCTTAGGATGTAACATCATAGTTAGGCTGGGGCTTGAAATTGTTAGGAAGCACACACACCCCCCCCCCCTTTTTGTGCATAAAAGTCTGCATGTTTGGATTTTTAACATTATTTGACCATATAAAGCAGTCCACTTATTTCATTTTCATTGTAATCATTTATGTATGTAATCACCAATCACATTCCTTCCTTGTCCATGGAATGGTCTCACCAGGAGTTAATTGCCCTTGACTTTCCATTTCAATTCTTAGGCATACAAACATTAGTGCAGATTAAAATTAGGTTACCAGTACCAAAGAAAAAAGTAATTATTTACAAACAAAATATATATTTATGTCTACTGCTATCAAGTTATAGCATCAAGGACTTATTTTTCTTAATCCAATGCTGGGAAAGTTTTGCACTATTGCCTCAAAATTTATGGAATTTTCCTCACTTTTCTCACTTAGTTTACATGTAAACATGACCAAAATATAGTTTGCATCTTGGGAAATGTTCAGAATACATTATTTAATGTTGTAATTGAAAAATAGAACAAATACTTCATATGCATTTACTCTTGAATGTCTTTCTTTCATGTCAAAATTATAGCATTTCCCAGTGACGTTAAAATACAGTTTTGACGTCATGAAGCTACATTTAACTTACTGCAGAGTGGTATAGTAAATTAACTATGCGGTTGTCATTTTGGAAGTAAATACCATGTATAATATATCAGTATGTTTGAAATTGACTGCAGAATATGACAAGTTTTTCAATAAGTTGACAACACATTTTCAGTGGTTCTTTAAGGTGGCGCTATACAGTTTCGTACTTTGCATAGGGTTAAAATTTTAAAGAAAAAGAATTTTCCAGGATTTCTTCACTGGTTATACTGGCAATATTATAAAGACTTTGTATATCTTAGGTGTTGTTAGAAGAACTTTCAATTCCCTTTATTTTGATGTATGATTGATGGGTGTACTTTAGGTTCTAGAGTATACAGCTTGGGCTAACTTAAGATGTGCTCATGTAAAAAAACTGCTAGCTCCGCATGGTCATTTTCACTTCCTGGACTTCAGAGGTAAATTGTAGAAAAATGGCACGATAACTTTTTTTTCTTTTCAGATGGTTTGTAATTTGTTCATTGCACTTTCAGAAGCTGCTATTGCCTACTTCAGCAAAATTCGATTTCCCTACTTTAATAACTGCTAAAGTTAGTGTACTTTTGATTAATTCTGGCTAATTTTTCAAGCACATGGGAGCATCCATTTTGTTATTCCATGTGCTTAGATCATGTACAATGTCCACAAGTGCAGTATCCAAAGAAATATCAGCCACATTACATAAAAGTAGCATTGAGATATGCCAACATTATCTCCATTGTGCATGTTAGAAATGCAAACAACTTCACCTCACATGCGTCACTATCTGAAAAGTACATATTAACTGGTGAGCGCCCCCTGAAGTGTATGGCTTGCACTATTTCAATGAAATACTAATACCTGTTGGGTAAGATACAATGATATAAACAAATGTATTATATTTTGTCACTTATGATTTGCCTTTTTATTGGACGTTTACGATGTATTTCAGATAATAATAATATGGAACGAAACCCAGTGCAAGTTACGGATGATACATCATCTTCTGGATCTGGTGTTGCTGAAGTAACTGGATTAAAAGTACCAGGTGAACAGACCTTACTTGCTACAGTCAGCATGTTAACTGAACGGAATCATTCTGGAATATTTTGAATATTATACAAGTGAATGAATATAAATTGTCTATATTGAAAAAATGTATAAAGACGTTCAATAATTCTTGAAAATCAGAATAAGATGACAGTTTTGCTCGAAGATAATACACTATAAAGTAGAATTTGTACTGCGGGGATCTAATCACATTTACACCATCAGAAAAGCCATAAACTACTGACATATGGATAGGTATTAATGATTATATATGATTCAGTTTTAGTACAGTGTCTAATCTTAGGAAGCTATAAGCGCTATAAAATATTAGATAACAGATAGATAAGTGATTTACAAAATCCAGTTCTGAAGGTACACAGGAACAGACATTTGACTGGCATCAACCGAAAGAAAGTTGCAAATGGAGCTGATGCGTGTTAGCTCCAGATATACAGCCTTACATATGTTCTTTACACGTTGGTATAATGAGAACATACTGTCGAGAGTGACGTCTTTGTTTCGTACAGATTGTACTTATTATTTTAAGTAAATGATGGGAATGAGAAAGTCTTTGCATTTTGATCAGGATGGCTTCAATGTTTTGATTTGTCATATTCTGATCATTACATGTCAACCTTGACTTCACATCGGAAATGCACCTCTATACGCCTTGGATGGTAGTCTCAGCTTCATCTAGGTAGATAGATTTCTACATCAGAGTGTCAGCATACAATTGGTTAGACAGTGGATGTCGATCTATGACATTTGAGAGTGACTGAGTTTATAGAATGAAAAGAAATGGGCAGAGAACACAACTTCGTGGAACACCAAAACATAAGATCAACTGGGCCGAAATTTACTGTCACAATATGTAACCTGTTGACTAAGAAGGACTTAAACCATAAGGTTGTAGTGTGAATAGTAAATACTTAGTGAAGTAATATATCATGGTCTATTGTATCAAACGCATCAGGTCCTAGTTGTATTAATTTTCTTCTATAAATATAACTCAAGAACAACTAGTGGTGATGTTTGTTTTCACAACATTTACCAGTTTATGTAATAATAATAATAATAATAATAATAATAATCATGACATGTTGGTGCAATGTGAGAGTACTGTCTAGAGTAACGCCTAGGTTTCGTACCGACTGTATGAATTTAATGTTGGTGTTGCTGATATTTATTGTCTGACGTAAAGTATGTGAATGAGATAGTCATTGTGTTGTGATGAGAAGTTACGATACAGAATTTCATCGACATCCATCAGTAGTATTTGAGCCTGTAAGGACAATTGTGACGGAGAGTGCACCAAAGTCAGTTGAACTTAATCCAATTCCAACATCACTGCTGCTTGAGTGCTTAGACCCAATAGTGTCTTTACTAATTTATGTTAATTATATATCTCTCATCTGATCTCGGGAATTCCCAAGATGTTTCGAAAATGCTATCGTAAAGCCACTACTGAAGAAACCTACACTTGACCATAACTATTTGTAGAACTATTGCCCAGTTTCTAATATCCCGTTTATAAAAGAATCATTGAAAAAGTTGATCTAACCTAACTTGTATCTCATCTGAATTCAAACAGTCTTTTTAGCAATGAGGAATGTAATCTTTCCACTATCCAAAGCCAAGATAATAATATTAAAGAAATTTGCAATTAGGTCCGAAAGGTCTACTGGAGAGAAGGTAGCTGGAAGTGATGTACATGTGTTCCTTGACATTAGTTTGTTAGTTATCTCAAAGACCTCTTTTTCAGCTGTAACTCTACTTGATCTAAGTACTGTAGTGGGGTAATTGGGCTAAATGAACTATATTTGTGACATTTATCTTAGCGGCTACATATATTTATTTATAAATAGCGAGTCTGGTAGAAAGCCAAAGCCTCTTTGCTTTACGGTGCTGTGTTTTAGCAGTGCAAAGCTGGTCCCTAACACTACTGTAGAACACTTTTTACTTTGCACTTGGTGGCTGGGGCATGTTGTTTTAAGCAATGAACGCAGGCAGTTATCGAGTTGTTCTGTTGTAGGATGTACAAAAGTTGTTAGGTTTTCTTGGATGTCATGCATTAGTTTGGTTCTATTTATCATATGGAGGTTTCTCTTAGTAGCAAATAAAGGTAGAGGGTTAGCGACTGATACGTCGAGATGACATATAATATATAGTGCAGAGGTGATATGATACAAGTTCGTGGGATACAAGGTTGGATTGCAGAATATTTTCATCAGATATATTTAGAATCCGTCTAAAATATTACCATGTTTATGGGTGGGTTGGTTAAGTGACTGCTTAAGCTTAAAACCAAGAATGGAATCTAAGAGTTTTGATGTGTATGGGTTTCCAGGACAGTCAAAGTGAAAGTTGAAATCTCCAATAATAATTAGGGGAACCATTTGATAGCATAAGCGGTGGGTGTTAAATATGCGGACATGGGCTCATCGCTTGATGTTTAAGCCATGTTTATGTTAGAAAAAAAAATTATGTGCGCTTTTTCAATGGTCCTACTGATTGGGCGATGAATACGGCAATACTCAGTTGTATCTCTTGGACAGTTGACACAACGGTTGATGATTTAAGATGTATTTGCACCAGGTTATCAAAATTAACGGCCGAATTTTTAAATTGTATAGCTGGAAAGAGCAATAACTGGAATTCTTCCTGTTCTATACCGGCCAGCTTTGAAACATTTTTTTTCGCATCCATCTTGAGCACAATGTAGAATGAAGAGCCAAGGAGTGGTCATTTGAAGCAATTAATGAGGGTCCATCAATGCATAAACGGGTTGACTGGCAATCACGTGATGGCGGATAATAAAAACCGAAGGATGTCTTAACAGTGGAACAAGGCAGCTGAGATAAATTCTAATTGTTCTCGTTTTCAAAACAAGGAGATGAGTGTGTGTGTGTGTGTGTCTGTGTCTGTGTAGAGTTTTTAACGTAGCTATGATGTCTGCAGTGAAGCCGTTTTATAGTTATGCCTAGCAGTGAGGCATTACACCACATACATGTAGCATGATGGCCCACACCATCATATTATCCTGACACCAGGACGACCAATCTTAAGACAAACCTCTTAATGCTTAGCACCAAGCATGACAGCCATTTTTTTAAGTCTTTGGTGTGACTTGGCCGAGTATCGAACCCACTACCTCCCGCTTTCGCGGTGGATGCTCTAACCACTAGACCACCGGAGCGGTTAACAAGAAAATGAAGAAACACATGAACTGAACAGCCAATGTATGATGAAACACAATTATGTAGACGAAGATAGACAACAAGCACATATATCATCAAAAATAGCACAAAAAATGGAAGAGCTGCGTAAAGCCAGTTCAGCAAACGTGGCCATCTTTCCGGGTCCATGGGAGGAGTTGAAAATGGATCTATCAATCATGTAGATTTTATCTTAATAGTCTAGATAAAATCCAGGGTTACAGCAACTAAACAAACAAAAGACATTAAAATCTGGGCGCTATCATTACTCTATTATTTAGCTACACAAACAATGGAACCACTAATGAGAACAAACAATTTAAAAAGTAATGTATTGTTAAGGACTGGTATATATTTGGACGAATTCTTTCATAAATGAACTGCGTAATGATTTAAATTGTTCTGAGGTATTTGATTTTTACACAACAGGCACAGAATCACGACAAACACCAATGCATAGCCACAGTTCCTTTGATGGCGGAGCAGAAATAGCAGGTAAATGTACTTGTAACATTTTCATTACCAGCTACTATTATTAATAAAGATGCATACATTTTGTCGGTATTTATCTGTCATCATTCTTAGTAGTTAATGATATATAAGGATAACTGAGTATTTCAACAAAACATATGAGATTGTTATACTTGTACATGGGACTACAACTCATCCGTCCTTGACTACAGTCCTTCATTTAAATATATCAGTAAATTATATCCATCACGATTTTTGATTAAGAATCAAACAATATAGTTTTTCTTAAGAGTACATGGGTTTAAAATGCCTTTTGTTAAATTTAAAATATAAGAGCTTCTAGGCCTAAGAGTTGCTGAGAACCTTTAATTGTATTACTCCCTTGAAGATTTTAATAGAAATATTTTCTTCTTTACATTTAGAACCTGTACAAGATGACTATCAGGGGGCCACAGGTATTTATTTTATTTGGACATTTTGTTCCACTCTATATCAAATCTTTGGATTTGTTTCAAATAAAATCGATTCAGTTATCATCATTGTAGCATTATAAAATGCATACCACTAATAAGATTTATCATTACATACAAACAACTATAAACATTTTAGAAAAGGCAAAAATAAAACAAATCTGTATTTTGACATATTAGTGCTTGAAATGCAAGCGGTAAGGCTCAGAGCTGTTGCTTTGTGCATATTTTAAATGTCTCTTTGATACTGTGTATGTATATTTTTTAAAAGTACATTTCATCGCTGGCATGCATACACAATAGCATCGTACCTGTTGTCTATATTCATAAAAAGCTATCATTTTCGTTTTGCTACTAAAATTTATTGGCATAGTTCTCTTTACCTGCCATGGTGTAGTTTAATTTATTTGTCTTTTGTGTATATTTATCCTGGTCATATCCTGTTCCTGTACGAATGTTTTCTAACGATTACATCTTAATAAATTTGCAGGTGGTGCACCAAACAATGATGATTTTCCGAGGAGTATAAGGAATGTGACTTTATGCATTGTATGCAAGAAGCATACCGTTGAAGTTATATTTGAAACATGTGGCCATTCTGTCTGCTGCTTTAAATGTGCTACAGGTATGCAGCAGTGCAATGTATGCAAAACAACGATTCTGCGGATGACATCTTTAGATTGATATAAAGATGTATATATGAACCAAAGAATTCCAGGGTCTCAATAAGACTCAATGAACATTAACAAGACATGATGCTGGAAAAGGGCAGTGAGCAAATAAAATAGCTCATCTTCGAGCTAACTAACAAACTAATGTCAAGGAACAAATGTACACCACTTCCAACAACCTTCTGTCCACTAGACCTTCCGGACCAATTTCCAAATTTTCTTCCGTGACAATGTACAAACCATTAGAGATTCGCTTGACAGCACAATTTCAACTGACTCGTCACCATACAGTTGTGATGCAGAATTTCAGCGACAACCATTAGGAGCATTTGAACCTGTTTTTATTGGTTTAGTATGGACAATCATGATGAAAGGGCACCAAAGTCTTGTGAACTTGATACAATTCTGACATCACTGCTGCTTGAGTACTTAGACCAAGTATTGCCTTCACTAACTGATGTTATTAATATCTCTCTCATCGGGGGAATTCCCATCACTTTTGAAAACTGCCATCGTAAAGCCACTGATGAAGAAACCAACACGTGGCCATAACGATTTAAAGAACTACCGCCCAGTTTCTAATCTCCCATTCATTTCAAAAATCTTAGAAAAGGTTGTTCTAATCCAACTTGTATCTCATTTGAATTCAAACAGTCTTTTAAACAATGTACAGTCTGCATATCGCCCTTGCCACGGTACCTAAACTACTCTTCTGAAAGTATTTAATGACATTCTGAAAGTCCTCATTATTATTATTATTATTATTATTATTATTATTATTATGTATGTCTATGTCCATGACGGCTTGTCAATATCATCTTGGCCTAGTCAATACAACAGTAGCAGGGCAAACGTTTTCAAGGATTTCATGACCATGCAAAAGTTTTGAATTTAAAGTCGAAATTACAAAATGATCTTTCTGTGGAAATATTGACCCCTTTCTCAATTCAGCAATTTAATTATCAACGGAAAATATAATTTATTTACAATAAAGTATATTAATATCTACAAAAATATATTTTAAACAATCACGGCATCAGCCAAGTGTATTTATCATGTTTCAAAAAGAACACGGGTGGATTGGTCTTTTGCCCAAGCCCCTCAGTTCAGTTTGGAAACTGTTGAATTGGCTGCATTACCTTCATTTGTTTAAGATATGCCAACACTGGGGCCTATGTGTAACTTACGTAAAGCTGGAAGCACACACTTCCTTCCCTATAAATAACATGTTAGTTAATACTGAAGGTTATACATATCTTTCAATGAATAAATTACCTATAGCTCTTTGTGGTTTGAAGAACATAACCAACATTTGTTGCTAGTTCACTTGTTAATGCCTACTATTCTACAATGACATATTTCTTAGACTAAAAATATATTTAACAATTTAAATTACATTCAAATCTGCATCATTAGCATTCACAGAAATATTTCTGAACGATGTTTCAAAAGCTATTTATATTCAAAGACTGCCTCAACTTTGCAACATTTTATAGTAAATGAAGATCTGGACATGTTGTTTGTTTGTTGGGTTTAACATAATTTTTTTTACCACATTATATTCATGGCATGGCTGAAAACATAAACATGCAAAGATATACAGTACTGTACATACAAACAATATGCTTGACTTTTATAAGCCTCTGAAGTAACAATGGACTGATAAATTAAACGACAGACAGACAGCAAGTACAGTAAAATATTATGACTTTCAACAGGTGAGGAAATCACTGATCGTGTCAAGGGCCTATCTAATTAAAATTAGATTTATGTTAAACATCGAGATCTGACAGCTACCACTTCGGGCTCATGTTATGATACCCCATGTTATTACAATAATTGGTAATTTTATCAACCAATCAGATTATGTCTAACATCTTCGCATTTAGAGACAGAGCACTGTATATGAAGAGTATGAATGCCCACCAAAGAATTTGCTTCACTTTTAAAGTTTGAAAAGCTGCATTTCCATTGGCTATTTCAAAGGTTACCAGAACATGAGGTATGTGTAGTGACAAAAAAGACGAGATTTTATTAAAGTAAACATAAACAATTGAAACATTCCTTTCTTTACAATATTTAATAAGTAAAAACCATAACAAGTATACACAAATTAGATCTGTTGAAATAAACCAAACACTAAACACCAATTTACATTAAAGCAATACAGCTTAGTAAAAGAAGTTTAGTAATATTTATAGAATGATTGCAGTATGTAATTTACATGTGGAAAAGCTAGACAAATGTTTTAAAGTTACATGTCTATGGGTAAAATTATGTCGTTTGAGGTTGTACATTGTTTCGTAGCAATATTTCTGATCATAATAAAGTTATCAACAATTTCAGATATACAAAGTATGTGTACAGAAAAAATGTACAACAAACTAAACAAAATCATTTTTAATCATTATTATAGCATATATATATAGTATAAATTTACAACAAAATAAACAAAATCATATTTAATCATTATTACAGCATGTGTACAGTATAAATTTGCAACAAAATAAACAAACTCATTTTTAATCATTATTACAGCATGCGTACAGTATAAATTTAAAACAAAATTAACAAAATCATATTTAATCCATATTACAACATGTGAGCAAGAAGCCTTAATAAAAAATTAGGACCAAATTATAGCCAAGTTAAACACACACCATTCTTATGAATTATCTAAATTTTACAAATTCAATCCTATCACAGCATTTACAATCTTGTGAAGTGTGAAAGCAAACTAAGCCTGTAAGAAATAAAAGCAAGAGATAACAATACTTGAAAATCTTAAATTTTAGAGACTGGAAAAAAGGTTAATGTGCAAATAAGGTATTGGTGAAACAAAATGCTGCAGCCGTTCAGACAAATTACTGGGTATTATTTAAAAATATTTCAGTATGTTTGCATGAACTAGAACTGGACCAAGAAATGAAAATACCATGCATTTTATCCAGTCAGATGAATCCGGTCTGCACAATATCCACATTTGATTGTACTAACAATGGCAGCTGTCAATATCACTCGTCCTAATATAGAATGTATTAAACGGTAATAAATTTATAATATGGACATCTGCAGACAAGTGCCAAGCAAATTAAACTTTTGCAAATAGAAAACCATTTTGCAAACAATCTTAATGAAAGTTCCTCAGTTGCTGCCGCGCAGGCTCTTATCATGGCTGGGGCATTTTCTGCTTTGTCAGGAATAGATGATTATTGCGTTCTAAAAAGTGTGTAAAAAGACCAAAGTATATGTTGTAGGATTACCCACCTCAGGATAAAATTTCACTAGATATCAAATGTGCACACCACCTTCACTCCATCCCATCACAGCTTGTACATCTTCTCGACAACCGATAACATCGTTATTTATTGTACACTTAAGACCTTTCGGTTTGAACCAGGAAGTTTTGTAATTGTTATTTCGTCCTTGCTTTAATATGGTTAAAACCAGCTACAAGAAGATAGATTTGAGGGAACTAAGACAAGTGCTAATTAGACTCTGGTTAGAATTCTTTATAAGAAAATGTTTGATTTATGAAGAAGGCACGACTCTTTGAAATAGTAACAGGGTTGATGTACATTTATGATTTCTTCTGATGAGCAGTGGCGTAACTAGGGGGTTGCAATTTGCACCAGGTGCTGTCTTGGGGGGGGGGGGGGGGGTGGCGCCGGAAGAAGACTAAGTCATTAACTGTTGGTAACATTTTATTGTGGTTGTTGCAGTTAAAATTTATTAGCCTTAAATGCCTTTCTATGATGACTATTATTATGATGTATACAGTATGACTACTGTCTTCCTATGTTTCAGTGACACTGGGGGCGTACAATTTATACCTTGTCCCAGGGTGAAAAATACTATCAGCTAAGCCGGCGGGGGGATATGAACCTTGCACCTGGCTCCGAACACCCTCGCTACGCCACTGCTGAATAGTATATAATACCGTGCCCATTCTCGTTCTAAACATGAAATGCACATACAGTTTAATCGACACTACACACACAACTGTTTATATCCAATGGCACCGTGCAAAACTCGTACTATGAAAGATCAAATTACATTTTCGAGTCAAACCTAAACATTTATTTCTGTTCAATTTTTAAACAAATCAAGCAACATGATTCTACACTTATATCGTAATGTCTTTGAAAGACATTACATTTATGTTCAAATTGTCTATTTTAAATATTGAACAATCAGTCCTGGAAGCATTTGTGATATGTAGGTTCAAATTAACCAGACATTTTAATATCAGAGACACAGATTTTACAGAATCAAATCAGTTTGATCCTTGAAATTATACCCTCACCATTTGGTGATGTTAAATTTATCGAAATACCGGAACGTTAATTGTTTATAGTCTGTTCTAGAATTTTTTTAAAAACAAATTACGTCTAACAAAGCTGATATTATTCAGATGTAAATCTGTCATTTACCTCCTTATATGTTAGCTGCCTGGAAATAGATTTGAAAGGTAATACACGTATGACCACATGCCACATGATTTTGAAATATTACGATAAATTGATAATTATGACACTTAAATTATTACCTTTGTAGAATTAAATGCTACAAAACATCCATTGTCGTGTCAGTGTGTTTTCAGTGTTAGCTTATTGTCAGTGTATTGTCAGCTTATTGTCAATATATTGTCAGTAGTATTTGCATCATATATCCTTGAACCATGGGCAACTGTGTCAAAGTAGAATCAGCTCAATTAGATGTCTCAAGTATCACTGGAATGCCAAGTTAGGTCAGTAGATAGATTGTATGTTTAGATACACTCTTAACTCCATTGATTAACAAGCAAAAAGAAATAACAAACTTTGAAGAATTATTAAGGGTGATGATTCCATTTATTTATAAGAACTGATCTCTCAAATGGAAGAATCTTCAGCAAATATCCTTTAAACCGCAGTGCTGACCAAGTTTACATTCCATATAAATTGTTGTAAGGTATTTTTCATCATACGATAGGCTATACATGAAAGTCATGGGCCCCGAGTGGCCGAGTGGTCTAAAGCACTCTCCGTTACGGATCACTGCCATTTCACCTCTGTCTGCGTGGGTTCGAGCCTCAGATTCAGCTAATGTAGTTATGTGAGAAAGCTTGCCAGTAGCTTCTCGTGGGTCGGTGGTTCTTTCTGGGGGTTTTAACGGGTTCTTCCCCCACCAGTAATACTGGCCGCCATGTATAGAGCCTATCGTGTTCTGAAAAATGTCGTTAAACCCTACAACAACAGCAGGAACATATACATGTACGTGAAAGTCAGTATTAATGGTAGAGGAAGAACCGAGGACAACCCCTCCCACAAAAAAAGAACCACAGACACAAGATAAGCTACTGGCAATAATTTCCACATACCCACATTGATCGAATCTGAAACTCAACCCACGCAGACAGAGGTGAGATGGCAGTTATCCGTAACGGATGGCGCTTTAGACCACGCGAGGCCCATTATTCCATATACATAAGAGACAATGTATACTTGTCAAGCGTAAACTTGTGTAACCTTGTGCTGTAGAATAAAAATATGTAGCAAAATAATACGCGTTTGAGTGTGATAGATACATGTATATATTAATGCATAAAGTTTAGAAACAAATGCATTGTTTTACAAATGTAGACATTATTTTGCTGGATAAATCAGTTAGAATATGTGGAAAGTATTGTCATTTGTAATGTTTGTAAATCCATTTAAGATTTAATCAAGGAAACCTTTCGTCAAATAATAAATTTTATAACATATGTATACTTGTGCTTTACTCATGGATTTCTCTTTCTCTCTCTCTCTCTCTCTCTCTCTCTCTCTCTCTCTCTCTCTCTCTCTCATGTTTTAGTGTACCGTGATATTTTGCCTCCTACTAATCGTAAGTTATCTGTTTTGTCTTTAAAGCGGCAAATATTTTTCTTAATATACCAGTGATGTACCGAATTTCAGGGTCCCCGAGTGTCCGGTTGGTCTAAAGCGCTTTCCGTTACAGATCACTGCCATCTCACCTCTGAGCTTCTCGTGGGTCGGTGGTTCTTTCCAGTGGTTTTCTCTGGTTTGTGTGCTGAAACATGGCGTGAAGCCCTAAAAAAATAATTAAAAATATATTTTAAAAATACCGAAATTTAGCCTCAAAGAATGACAGAACATAAGTAAGGTGAAATAAGCTATTTTACATTGATGTATATAAGGTTGATGGACTTTTGATAATCAAAATAACGATTGAGAAAATAACATTTAATTTCTTAATTTAAATGAGGTACGACCCTTAACATCACTATGCTAAACTAAATATGATCAAGGCGAATCATGCTTTAATTTGCATAGAGGTGACTTTTACTCGTGAATAATGCCTAACATTCATAGAGACGTTGTGCATTTTTCTCAATTCATACAGCAGTATTAAAAATAATAAATTGATCAGTAGTTATAAATAAATATTACACAGATAGAGATGCAATAGAGAAAATGTGGTATACATTGTGCTAATTATATATATTCTGTTGCATCAGTTTTTCTTTAAAGATGTACAAACGTTTTCACTATAGCAGTAAAAAAAAAACAATCCATCTGGGAGCTGAGACCGCCATAACACAGGAACCATGCAAGCCATCCACTTCGCAAGAGGCCTGTGTAGCCACAAAAAATGGGCCGTGTTCCGCATCAACTATGCCTTTCGCATTATGCTCACAGTGGCTTGAAAGTGAAACAAATATAAGTGCCAACAGTGAAGATTTCAAATAGTAACAAAATATCAATGGTGTTCTATCCACGTTAGAGTTATATGATTTCTGTCTTTGGCGAAATCAAGGTATTTTATGACTCATGGCTGTTGTCCTTATTTGGCAGAGGTTTCTTATGTGTGTTTTTCCTGTCATCTTCATTCGCAGTGTTTCATCAATATGATTAATACAGTTAATAATATCATCGCCGTTTGTCACAGAATTAGGCGAAAATTGAACTGATTTTTGTTCTTCTTGAATTGCAAACGAAACTCACCATTTTCTTGATTTCGTCATACACGCATTACCTGGGGTGATTAAGTGGTTTTCTCCAAGGTAAGTGGCGTGTAACAATTTGCATGTGCCAGTTTGTTATTTACATGAAATCCGAAATACTCGTTTCACGTGGTGCACGGCAAGCTCGATGTGATTTATGTTCACCTATAGAGAGTATATAAGGCGAGATATTTCTCATAATAATTACGGGAACCAAAATATCTAATCGAAGGATAGATAAGCTCGTCTTGCAATCTCCAGCCAAAGGGGTGAGTGTTAAATTTACATTTTCGTTTTATTGTGAATTTTATTCAGATTATCATTTCGTATAATGATGCTTTTATTGCAATTAAACGTGGAATATTTGGAATTACTAGTCACTATTAGACTTTAAATGCAATATCGTAATCTACGGCTTAGATTATTTTTGAGACAACTATTATTAGTCTGGTTTTGTTTATTGTAGCTGTTACCGTGTTTCTGATACCGTAGCTGTTACCGTGTTTCTGATACTGTAGCTGACAATCGCTGTTACCATAGATCTGATAATCGCTGATACCGTAGATGTCAATGTTTCTGATACCGTAGATCTGATACCGTAGATGTCAATGTTTCTGATACCGTAGCTGCTAACGTAGTTGATACCATTTCTGATACCATAGCTGTTAACACATCTGATACCATCTTTTGATAAACGTCTTCCCAGCTAACAATTCCACGTTGCTACAACGTTGCAGCAATGTTGTGGTAAGGTTGTGGCAACGTTGTCAAATAATGTTGTGGCAACGTGATCTGGTGAACAAGTGGGAACGTTGTAAAAACGTTGTTGTTTAACGTTATTAAATAACCTTCCTACAACATTCCCACAACATTCAAAACCTATATTGAAATTTATTGAAAGCTGCTTGGGTGTCTGAAACACATATACCCGACTGCTGGCAAGAATATCAAAACTGCTAACATTACAAAATGTCAATATTACCATCCATCTAGGAGTTGTGATAGCAGGAATGTCAAAACTGCTATTGTCACAGTATTTGGTGTCAGTTGTGCACCATTTTCATTGAAGTGTGTGGTTTTATAGGAAGGTAGATAGATGTAGTTCTACAATGATACCAAATAATCTGGCCGTTTCAGTTGCACTATTAAATTCAGAGGGAAAAACCGCATTTTTTGGGACCCGGTTTTTTCACCGAAAATTTGATTGTGGTCGAGATCTAATTTTGTGTCCAGATTTTATACATTTTGGCAGATCAGGCAGACCAATCTCAACTTCACACAGACAGGTGTACCTTTGCAAAAACCAGGATAAGGTGGCATCTGGAATAAAGAGTGGTCGCCATATGAAAATCATGGGTCCATTTAGCACCCAAACAAAACAAGTCCAACTTTTACTCTTCTGCTCATGCGCGAGCAAAATAACCAATGAAAAATGATGTTTCTAATACAAAATACTCCAGGGGTTAAAGTGTTAAAAGACTTTACAGCAGGGCCTTCCATTACATTTAAATGCGACATGTGAGTTCACAAAGTACGCAGGGGTTTGGGGAGATCTACTCCAATACGGATAGTCATTTTTATCTTTTTTAGGTAGCTGGGTGTAAAGTAAATGTAGATGGGTAAATCACACTGCATTTGCCTGATAAGGAATCCCCCGAATTTGCAGACTGAAGGTTCAAACATTTGTTTTCAAAAGACAAAAAGGAAAAAGGAAGCAATACAACATATATTTTAATAGCAATTTTTCTTTATTTGCTAGATTTAATTAACATTATGAATCAGAATTAGTCTCATCATCCACTCCAGACAGTATCTCTTTCTTCCTCTGTTCAGGCACCTGCAAATTAAAAAGTAATTTAAATGCTTAACAGTCCTATATTATCTCAGTACCACTTACATATGAAGAAGTCACATTAACTATGAAACCTTCTTCACTGCACTTGTGCTTCCCTTCATATTGTTAAGCCAAGTTACAAGATAACTTTGTACATGTGTGTCATTTCAGGCAAGTGGATGGTGAAATCAATTTGTGCAAAGAGGAATTTAATTTGTCCAAATACTGTATGTGAATAGAAATTCCAAGCGGAAGCACTTGTCATATCAGAAAAAAATCGATGAATAATGTAGTTAGCTGTACTCAATCTCTGATAGTCCTGAAAACTATGACAAGCTGTTTTTGTATGCAATTTAGAAATGCGCCCAAAATGCTTTAAAAAACTGAATCTAATACCGATGAAATAAGAGTCAAATGGCTAACCTTGTTTTTTATCCCTCCACGTTGGTTTGGTGCATACTTGAGAGTGTCTGATATGGCCTCTTCAACTTCCATTTCTTTTGTTTTGCCATTATTTTTCAGGCATGCTTCTGCAAGAGTAACACATTATTTTAAAAAAAGTTTCACAAAAAAGAATGCATTGCAGTTTTCTAAATGCCAGCAGTAATCAATGGAGTATTTATAAAATATGTACTTTGAAATGTTGTCTCAGGTTCTTTTATACACATGTAATTCCAGTATGCGTGAAGAAGAATGAATACAGTACATTATACATTCATGGAAAAATATCTGGCGAGTTATTTAAAAAAAACAATAGACAATTTAAATCAAGTCATACTTACTTATCAAAACTCGGCATATCACAAGGTTTTGAAATGCCTTTTTTCCTTTACGGCCCTTTAGGCTATACTGTGACCAGAGTCTTTTAGTTCCGAGCCGTTTCATCATTCTGCGGACACTATCCCTCAAAAGCTCAAGTAGTATATCTGAAAATAATAATAATAAAATAATAATAATAATAATAATAATGTGACAAAATTTGCTTTAATATATTTTTTTTCCATGATTTTGCATGCAGATTTGTTTGCTCTAACTTGAAACAATTTACCCACACCAACTATGCAACACAATGTACTAACAGCAATTATAAAACAAATTAACCACCTTGAATCATTTAACTTCATAAATGACATTCACTCTAAGGCATTCACTCTAAGGTTGAATTAAAATAGCCAAAAAATATGTAATGGTGTACATGTAGTAAAACACCTGTAAATGTTTATCTCAATACATCTTTTGAACAACATCCATAAAACTAAATAGCTGACCACTACATCTTATCCACCACACACCCACGAAATTAATTCAGCAGGTACCCCAGCACTTGTACAATGCATATTGAGGTTCACAACAGTAAATAAAGATTACAGACATGATAACAGATTAATTTTAGAAAATGAGGCCCCAAATTACCATATTAAATATGTAAATCATGCTTCAATTTCTACGGTCTTCTGTAATTAATGTCTTTCACATGAAATCAGTAATCATCTCCAAAGTTCAACTTTAGTCTATAAGAAGCTTAGTCTGGTACATTTGAGTCCTATACTCAAATGTATGATACTTGTGATTGCATGCATATTATATTCATGCTCTGTACTGTAGCAAGGCAAATATTTAATTCTTATAAAAACATGTACATCATGCTTAAAATGTATGATCCTTTCTCAAAATAGTAAAGTCATATATGCATTGTTCTATTGCTAGTGTGACATGACCGGTAATCTTATTTCAAGTTTTAAAAAAAGTCAAAATTAATTTCCAAAAACATCAAAGTAAAGCATCTGATATGGGATAATAATTCCTGAAAATCTGACACATGCAAATTATGTAATAGTACTTGTTGATTTGGTAATGTATGCATCATGTATGATCAACTGATTTTATGCTCAATCTCAAAACTCGTTCTTTATTTTCATACCTCATATTTCTACACAAAATTAAAAATAGGCTGATTTGAGTCTACTTAAAATATGTTGTTAAGCTTATACTCTCTCCAAAATTAATAATAATCATTTTGCAGCATCAACTTTATTCAGTAATAATAAAGTCCATGTTTATAACTTATAAAAAAAATCATGTACATAATTTATCACTGAAAACATGCATGTATATTAGATTATTTCAACCATGTCTGTAATTATACAAACAAATTAATTATTTCCATGTAAATCAGTATATGTATACATATGTCTAAACATACATTCATCTTAATTAATATTACTTAGTATTTTTTATTTTTTTTAGTCAAGAACGATAAATCTTACGCACTTAAGCTAAGCGCGGATAATTCAAAATGCTCGCTTAACGGAAGGCATTTTATCGAAGTAAACTACCCTATCCTTGATATTTTTCGTTCCAAAAATGTACCAGTGTAACAATATAATTTACTTAATACGAGTAGGATGAAAATCACAGAAATATGCCAAGCAGTTAAGTAATTTTAACAAGTTGAACATGCTGGCCATTTCCTTTGTTTGAAAATGCGGTTCAGGCATTGCCTCACGCCAATTAGCTCGTAGCTGTTGACAATTACTTAATTGCATCAAAAGACATCGACAAATTAAAAAAAACGTTATTTTCTGCAACTAAATATGCGAATTTACGTAAATTATTTATTTAATGTTCATACCTTTTTGGTTCAAAGTAGCTGGAACAGAAGATACGTCACTGCATCGATTGCGATTTGGTACAGGAAGAGCTAGCCTTTGGTTCGTAGATACGTAAAATATTGTTAAGGCAATTGCAGTATCTCGTGTTTGTAATTAAAAATAAATGACGAGTAAAATGTTTTCCTACAAAAATTACAACCTCCTTTTAGTTATTGGTTATGAAAATAATAATGAATAAAATACGAAACTATGATCAGTGTTCTCCTTGATAGTGTAAAGTTAATGTAATGTTAACCACAACATTGGGGCCACGTTGTAAACACGTTCTATTTTTTCTTTGAAGTAAGTCTATTAATTCTTGCCCATAGTATTAGGATCAATGCATATACATACCATTTTTAATTTGCTATATCTGTTAGATCCAAAAATAATTAATTTCATTTGCATGTTTAACGTTTTAGCAACGTTGCCAAAACGTTATTTTCCCACGTAACCTAAACGCAACCATGTAGCAATGTTGTGAAAACGTTGTGTGTTAGCTGGGTTTGATATCGTCTGATTTGTTGTGGAACATCTCTGTATAAATATCTGAATGTGATTGTGCCGTTAATTTGTGCAAACGGAATTGAAGTATCTGTCTGTGTGTCGAACTGTCTGTTCGTCAACATCTGTGTAACGTGTAAATATCCGGAAAGCTAGAAGTCCGAGTGTCGGAGCTGTCTGAGTTGTAGAACATCCGGGTCGACATCTAGGGTAGTGAGGAACCGTTGGTTCTGGTAGATGTTGTATGTTGTCTGAACGTATAACTGTGGTGGATCCGTGAAGGGAAACGTCCGATAATAGTATTGGTCAACCCTAGGTTTTCGGGGAAACTGGGAGACGATTCAACTGTTGCTGAATCGTGCGGTTATACGGGGTCGAGACACATATGTGTATTGAAATTGTAATACAATTTAATACATTGTTGTATTTGCATGCTTATGTCAGATCACAATAATATTTCAAGTGATCGCATAGATATCAATAAAAGCTAGCAACTTGATTGAATACAAGTATATGGTCGTGCTAGTTATCGCAATCCATCGTGCGATAGTATAGTTTGTCGTTTGTGTTCATTTTTCGTAATTTATACTTGCATTAATTTAACTTTCGTAAAGGATCCTTGGATCTGTGTATAGTCCAAGAGATCCCTTTACATCTGAGATTCCTTTTGTGTTAATATTTAATTTGTTCATGTATTGTGAATGGTTGTGAGTGTAATTGTGGGTTGAGTGCATGAATTATTGTGTTGTTACATCTGTATTTTTTTCATTTATAATTTATTACATAAATTTATATTTTCTTTCACAAATTGTGTTTGTATTGTTCATTTAATCCACCCTCCTCTCGGTAACAATTCTGTTACAATGGTGTCAGAAGTGGGATCGTTGGATTAAGTGAACTGTCAATCATTTTTGTGAAGGTATACATTTAATGTTTATATTTGAGCGTGACCTTCTGTTAAGATAATACTCTAGTTGGAGTTTATTTTTGTTTAGTTTACCTAGGTCCGTGTGTCCAGTATAAACGTGTTTAAAGTATTGGTTTGGTTATATATCTATATTCATATTACAATTGTCATGTCATCCCTTAAGGACTTGGTTGCCTTAGGCAAAGAATTTGGATATGAAGGTGAAAGCTTAAGGAAATTTATTCAAGAAGAACAAGCCCGGAAAAGGGAAGAAAGGGTAAGAGCAAGGGAATTAGAAAGGGAATCAGAAAGGGAAAAAGGGGAAGCCGAAGAAAGGAAACGGGCATTAGAAAGGGAATCCGAAGAAAGGAAACGGGAATTAGATAGGGAATTCGAAAGGGAAAAAGGGGAAGCCGAAGAAAGGAAATGGGCCTTTGAGAAGGATAAAATAGAATTAGAGAAGCAGGCCCAAAGGGAAAAGATAGAATTAGAGAAGCAGGCCGAGAGGGAAAAGATAGAATTAGAGAAGCAGGCCGAAAAGGATAGGATAGGATGGGAAATGGAAGCGGAGCAAAAGCGAATAGAGTTAGATGAAAAAGCAAAGCAACGGGATCATGAGCGTAAGGTAGAATTAGCGACATCTGGAAGAGAACACGATTCTGCCTTTAGCAAATTAAGGGGCCCCAAATTACCTCCCTTTGACGATGAAAAAGATAACATGGATAGTTATCTTCATCGGTTTGAGCGGTATGCCGAAAACCAGAAGTGGAGTCAAAATGACTGGGCATTGCATCTTAGTGCGCTTTTAAAAGGTAAAGCGCTGGATGTATACTCTCGACTTCCTAGGGACGATGTGTTTAAGTACGACGTCCTAAAGGAAGCACTTCTCAAAAGGTACGAGCTCACTGAACGAGGATTTCGTAAAAAGTTCAGGTATAGCAAGCCCGATAAGGGAGAAATCTTTGGTCAGTTCACCGTCAGAATTGCGAACTATTTTGAGCGGTGGATTGAATGCGGCAAAGCGGTGAAAACGTTTGAAGGGTTGACTGATTTCTTGCTCAGAGATCAATTATTTAATACAGTTGGGCGAGAATTAGATCAATTTCTGAAGGAGAAAGTCTTCACGAACGTAAAAGATATGGCTAAGCAAGCCGATTTATTTGCCGAAGCTCATGGGGGAACCCAGAACGTGGTTTTGAAAGATTTTAAGTCTGGAAACCAGTCTGTAAGACCTATGCCTAGGGAGCCTGTAAAATCAGCTGAGGTAAAAAGGTCAGTTAGGAATCCAGTTTTTCAGCGTGTGCAATGTTTCTTGTGTAATGCATGGGGTCATGTTCAAAAAGACTGTCCTAAAAGAAAGGCACTTATACATAAGGTAGCAGTGGCTATACAAAGTAAAGGTATATCTGATAACATCGTACAGGTAGAACCTTGTATTCATTCGCTTGGCACGTGTTTATTTCCTGAAGCGCGTGTACCAACCGCGAGAGGGTTTGTCAACGGTTGAGAAGTCGTGGTATTGCGTGACACTGGTTGTACGGGCGTAGTGATAAAACGTAGTCTCGTGCAGGATAACCAAATGCTCGGTTGGGAATCCCCATGTATGTTACTTGATCAGACGATGGGTCGCATTCCCGTAGCAAGGATCACAGTAAAAACACCTTTCTTAACGGGAACTGTTGATGCCCTTTGTATGGACAATCCTATTTACGATCTGACGATCGGTAATGTTGAAGGTTCCTGTCTTCCAACCATGGCCGATTTTAAAATACCTTTGGCCCAGGCAGTCGAAACGCGAGCGCAAACACGGCGAGAGAAAACCGCGTTTCGTAAATTAATAGTCCCTGAATCGATCTCAGGAATTTCCCGCGATGATTTCAAACAAGAGCAAGAACGTGATGAATCCATCAGAACAATTATTGAGAAAATCACGTCCGGCGCGATTAAACACTGCAAGCGTGGGGGTAGCTCGAGATTCGTACGTAAGAACGGATTAATTCACAGGGAGTTTAGCGCTCGGGAGGGTAAGAAATATTGGCAAGTGGTCGTACCCCAGAGATATAGATCTCAAGTACTTAGGGTGGCGCATGAGTCAAGCATGGCAGGACACCTAGGTAAGGCTAAGACCACTAGCAGGGTAGTCGCTGAATTCTACTGGCCCGGTGTTAATGGCGATGTCACACGGTTCTGTAGGTCGTGCGACGTATGTCAGAAAACCGTGTGTAAGGGAAGGGTCACAAGGGTGCCCTTGGGACAGATGCCATTAATAGATACACCGTTTAAAAGAGTGGCAGTAGATATTGTAGGACCAATACACCCAGTTACCGAAAGAAAGAATCGGTATATTCTTACTCTGGTTGACTACGCAACGAGATACTCTGAAGCCGTAGCGTTACCAACTATTGAAACGGAAAGGGTAGCTGAAGCATTAGTTGATATCTTCAGTAGGGTAGGGGTGCCAGAAGAAATCCTCACGGATTGTGGTGCCCAATTCACCTCTGACCTCATGGGTGAAATAAGTAGGCTGTTATCCATCAAACAGCTAAACACTACCCCATACCATCCGATGTGCAATGGACTGGTAGAGAAGTTTAATGGTACCCTGAAGAGCATGCTACGAAAGATGTGCGCGAAACGTCCGCAAGACTGGGACCGTTATTTAAACGCTGTTCTGTTCGCGTACCGTGAAGTACCGCAGGAAAGTTTAGGGTTCTCACCCTTTGAACTGTTGTATGGTAGAACAGTTCGAGGCCCGATGCGGATACTACGCGAACTATGGACTGGTGATGTCGCGAACGAGGAAATAAAAACGACTTACCAGTACGTTTTAGATCTAAGAAACAAACTTGAGAGTACATGCCAGATGGCACGTGACAAATTGATTAAATCAGGGCGCAGATATGCCAAAGAATTACAACCGCAGAGCGCGAAATAGGAAATTTCTTGTGGGAGATCAGGTTCTATTGCTTCTTCCAACGAGTTCAAATAAGTTATTAGTCCAGTGGAAAGGTCCATATGAAGTTAAAGAAGTAAAAGGTGACATGGACTATAAAATTGACATGGACGGTATTGTAAAAACATTCCATGCGAATATGCTCAAGTTGTATATTAAGAGACAGAGCGACAATGTTGGAAAGGGGGTCTTAAATGTCGTTTGTACGGCAGTCGTAGACGATGATGAAGCTGATTCGAATATAGAGAGTTCCCTTGAATGTCCCTTGGGAGTTGCGGGGGAGGGGATAGATAAAGTCGATGTGAGTGCGGAGTTGACGAAAGACCAGCGTCAACAGATTAATGCGCTCTTGGCTAAACATTCTTATGTATTCACTGACAGACCAGGTTGTACAACTTTGTTGGACCTCAAAATTAAGCTGAATACGTCTGACCCTATTCGAATCAAGGGCTATCCGGTGCCATACAACGCACGTGAAGCTGTGGACGAAGAGGTGGGTAAAATGTTGGATCTGGGGGTGATTGAACCCTCCAACTCGCCATATTCTTCTCCAGTAGTGCTTGTCAGGAAAAAGGACGGGACGAACCGATTCTGCATTGATTTTCGGCAGTTAAATAAAATCACTGTGTTCGATGCTGAACCAATGCCAGATATGGAGGGTCTATTTGCGAAGTTGTCGGGAAACCGATGGATTTCCAAATTAGATCTGGCCAAGGGATATTGGCAGGTTCCCATTGTCCCAGGATCCCGACCATTGACAGCATTTGCGACCCAGAAAGGACTGTATCAATTCAATGTGATGCCATTCGGGTTAGTTGGAGCCAGCGCCACCTGTTGTCGTTTGATGCGTAAATTGCTTAAAGGTTTAACAAACGTTGATAGCTTTGTAGACGACATATTCGTGTACACGAATACTTGGAGTGAGCACGTGTCCGTCCTGAGCGAGCTCTTCAATAGACTCCGCAAAGCGAACCTTACAGTGAGACCCACTAAATGCAGTATTGGTTATACAGATTTAGATTGTTTGGGTCATAGGGTCAGCGGTATGGGTCAGTTAAAACCTCATCCCAAGCAAATTGAAGCAATTAGAGACGCACCGAAGCCAACCAACAAAACGCAGGTAAGATCATTTCTAGGTCTAGTAGGTTTTTACAGAAAGTTTATACCGAACTTTGCAGCCATTGCTAGCCCGCTGTCTGATTTGACCAAGAAGGGGCAACCAAACAAAGTTGAATGGGGACCGCCACAAGATAAAGCATTTTGTACTCTGAAAGAGAAACTGGTTAGTGCACCTATATTGAAATTGCCAGATGTCAGCAAACCTTTTATTCTAAGAACAGACGCTTCTGAAACTGGGTTGGGGGCAGTTTTACTGCAAGAGCAGGACGACAGTAAGTTACCCGTAGCTTACTCGAGTAGAAAATTGCTACCCAGGGAGAAAAATTATTCCGTTATAGAAAAGGAATGTTTGGCCGTAGTATGGGGAATTGGAAAGTATCACGCATATCTGTTTGGGAGAGATTTCGTTCTCGAGACTGATCACCAACCCCTACTGTATTTAAACAAGGCCAAGGTCGCTAACGCTCGGTTGATGCGTTGGGCGCTAACACTACAACCTTATCGTTTCCGTGTAGAAGCAATAAGGGGAGTTGAAAATATAGGCGCAGACTACTTGAGTAGGGCATGATGGGAAATTTGTATGAATTTGCCCAGTAATAAAATCCAGTTTGTAGTATAACCAGTGTAAATGTTGTAAGATATCATCAGTAGTTATTTTTCTTCTATTCTGTGTTAGTTTTAAAAATGTGTACATTTTTATTCTTAGGGGTGAGGTATTGTCACAGAATTAGGCGAAAATTGAACTGATTTTTGTTCTTCTTGAATTGCAAACGAAACTCACCATTTTCTTGATTTCGTCGTACACGCATTACCTGGGGTGATTAAGTGGTTTTCTCCAAGGTAAGTGGCGTGTAACGATTTGCATGTGCCAGTTTATTTACATGAAATCCGAAATACTCGTTTCACGTGGTGCACGGCAAGCTCGATGTGATTTATGTTCACCTATAGAGAGTATATAAGGCGAGATATTTCTCATAATAATTACGGGAACCAAAATATCTAATCGAAGGATAGATAAGCTCGTCTTGCAATCTCCAGCCAAAGGGGTGAGTGTTAAATTTACATTTTCGTTTTATTGTGAATTTTATTCAGATTATCATTTCGTATAATGATGCTTTTATTGCAATTAAACGTGGAATATTTGGAATTACTAGTCACTATTAGACTTTAAATGCAATATCGTAATCTACGGCTTAGATTATTTTTGAGACAACTATTATTAGTCTGGTTTTGTTTATTGTAGCTGTTACCGTGTTTCTGATACCGTAGCTGTTACCGTGTTTCTGATACTGTAGCTGACAATCGCTGTTACCATAGATCTGATAATCGCTGATACCGTAGATGTCAATGTTTCTGATACCGTAGATCTGATACCGTAGATGTCAATGTTTCTGATACCGTAGCTGCTAACGTAGTTGATACCATTTCTGATACCGTAGCTGTTAACACATCTGATACCATCTTTTGATAAACGTCTTTGATATCGTCTGATTTGTTGTGGAACATCTCTGTATAAATATCTGAATGTGATTGTGCCGTTAATTTGTGCAAACGGAATTGAAGTATCTGTCTGTGTGTCGAACTGTCTGTTCGTCAACATCTGTGTAACGTGTAAATATCCGGAAAGCTAGAAGTCCGAGTGTCGGAACTGTCTGAGTTGTAAAACATCCGGGTCGACATCTAGGGTAGTGAGGAACCGTTGGTTCTGGTAGATGTTGTATGTTGTCTGAACGTATAACTGTGGTGGATCCGTGAAGGGAAACGTCCGATAATAGTATTGGTCAACCCTAGGTTTTCGGGGAAACTGGGAGACGATTCAACTGTTGCTGAATCGTGCGGTTATACGGGGTCGAGACACATATGTGTATTGAAATTGTAATACAATTTAATACATTGTTGTATTTGCATGCTTATGTCAGATCACAATAATATTTCAAGTGATCGCATAGATATCAATAAAAGCTAGCAACTTGATTGAATACAAGTATATGGTCGTGCTAGTTATCGCAATCCATCGTGCGATAGTATAGTTTGTCGTTTGTGTTCATTTTTCGTAATTTATACTTGCATTAATTTAACTTTCGTAAAGGATCCTTGGATCTGTGTATAGTCCAAGAGATCCCTTTACATCTGAGATTCCTTTTGTGTTAATATTTAATTTGTTCATGTATTGTGAATGGTTGTGAGTGTAATTGTGGGTTGAGTGCATGAATTATTGTGTTGTTACATCTGTATTTTTTTCATTTATAATTTATTACATAAATTTATATTTTCTTTCACAAATTGTGTTTGTATTGTTCATTTAATCCACCCTCCTCTCGGTAACAATTCTGTTACAATGGTGTCAGAAGTGGGATCGTTGGATTAAGTGAACTGTCAATCATTTTTGTGAAGGTATACATTTAATGTTTATATTTGAGCGTGACCTTCTGTTAAGATAATACTCTAGTTGGAGTTTATTTTTGTTTAGTTTACCTAGGTCCGTGTGTCCAGTATAAACGTGTTTAAAGTATTGGTTTGGTTATATATCTATATTCATATTACAATTGTCATGTCATCCCTTAAGGACTTGGTTGCCTTAGGCAAAGAATTTGGATATGAAGGTGAAAGCTTAAGGAAATTTATTCAAGAAGAACAAGCCCGGGAAAGGGAAGAAAGGGTAAGAGCAAGGGAATTAGAAAGGGAATCAGAAAGGGAAAAAGGGGAAGCCGAAGAAAGGAAACGGGCATTAGAAAGGGAATCCGAAGAAAGGAAACGGGAATTAGATAGGGAATTCGAAAGGGAAAAAGGGGAAGCCGAAGAAAGGAAATGGGCCTTTGAGAAGGATAAAATAGAATTAGAGAAGCAGGCCCAAAGGGAAAAGATAGAATTAGAGAAGCAGGCCGAGAGGGAAAAGATAGAATTAGAGAAGCAGGCCGAAAAGGATAGGATAGGATGGGAAATGGAAGCGGAGCAAAAGCGAATAGAGTTAGATGAAAAAGCAAAGCAACGGGATCATGAGCGTAAGGTAGAATTAGCGACATCTGGAAGAGAACACGATTCTGCCTTTAGCAAATTAAGGGGCCCCAAATTACCTCCCTTTGACGATGAAAAAGATAACATGGATAGTTATCTTCATCGGTTTGAGCGGTATGCCGAAAACCAGAAGTGGAGTCAAAATGACTGGGCATTGCATCTTAGTGCGCTTTTAAAAGGTAAAGCGCTGGATGTATACTCTCGACTTCCTAGGGACGATGTGTTAAAGTACGACGTCCTAAAGGAAGCACTTCTCAAAAGGTACGAGCTCACTGAACGAGGATTTCGTAAAAAGTTCAGGTATAGCAAGCCCGATAAGGGAGAAACCTTTGGTCAGTTCACCGTCAGAATTGCGAACTATTTTGAGCGGTGGATTGAATGCGGCAAAGCGGTGAAAACGTTTGAAGGGTTGACTGATTTCTTGCTCAGAGATCAATTATTTAATACAGTTGGGCGAGAATTAGATCAATTTCTGAAGGAGAAAGTCTTCACGAACGTAAAAGATATGGCTAAGCAAGCCGATTTATTTGCCGAAGCTCATGGGGGAACCCAGAACGTGGTTTTGAAAGATTTTAAGTCTGGAAACCAGTCTGTAAGACCTATGCCTAGGGAGCCTGTAAAATCAGCTGAGGTAAAAAGGTCAGTTAGGAATCCAGTTTTTCAGCGTGTGCAATGTTTCTTGTGTAATGCATGGGGTCATGTTCAAAAAGACTGTCCTAAAAGAAAGGCACTTATACATAAGGTAGCAGTGGCTATACAAAGTAAAGGTATATCTGATAACATCATACAGGTAGAACCTTGTATTCATTCGCTTGGCACGTGTTTATTTCCTGAAGCGCGTGTACCAACCGCGAGAGGGTTTGTGAACGGTCGAGAATTCGTGGTATTGCGTGACACTGGTTGTACGGGCGTAGTGATCAAACGTAGTCTCGTGCAGGATAACCAAATGCTCGGGTGGGAATCCCCATGTATGTTACTTGATCAGACGATGGGTCGCATTCCCGTAGCAAGGATCACAGTAAAAACACCTTTCTTAACGGGAACTGTTGATGCCCTTTGTATGGACAATCCTATTTACGATCTGACGATCGGTAATGTTGAAGGTTCCCGTCTTCCAACCATGGCCAATTTTAAAATACCTTTGGCCCAGGCAGTCGAAACGCGAGCGCAAACACGGCGAGAGAAAACCGCGTTTCGTAAATTAATAGTCCCTGAATCGATCTCAGGAATTTCCCGCGATGATTTCAAACAAGAGCAAGAACGTGATGAATCCATCAGAACAATTGTTGAGAAAATCACGTCCGGCGCGATTAAACACTGCAAGCGTGGGGGTAGCTCGAGATTCGTACGTAAGAACGGATTAATTCACAGGGAGTTTAGCGCTCGGGAGGGTAAGAAATATTGGCAAGTGGTCGTACCCCAGAGATATAGATCTCAAGTACTTAGGGTGGCGCATGAGTCAAGCATGGCAGGACACCTAGGTAAGGCTAAGACCACTAGCAGGGTAGTCGCTGAATTCTACTGGCCCGGTGTTAATGGCGATGTCACACGGTTCTGTAGGTCGTGCGACGTATGTCAGAAAACCGTGTGTAATGGAAGGGTCACAGGGGTGCCCTTGGGACAGATGCCGTTAATAGATACACCGTTTAAAAGAGTGGCAGTAGATATTGTAGGACCAATACACCCAGTTACCGAAAGAAAGAATCGGTATATTCTTACTCTGGTTGACTACGCAACGAGATACCCTGAAGCCGTAGCGTTACCAACTATTGAAACGGAAAGGGTAGCTGAAGCATTAGTTGATATCTTCAGTAGGGTAGGGGTGCCAGAAGAAATCCTCACGGATTGTGGTGCCCAATTCACCTCTGACCTCATGGGTGAAATAAGTAGGCTGTTATCCATCAAACAGCTAAACACTACCCCATACCATCCGATGTGCAATGGACTGGTAGAGAAGTTTAATGGTACCCTGAAGAGCATGCTACGAAAGATGTGCGCGGAACGTCCGCAAGACTGGGACCGTTATTTAAACGCTGTTCTGTTCGCGTACCGTGAAGTACCGCAGGAAAGTTTAGGGTTCTCACCCTTTGAACTGTTGTATGGTAGAACAGTTCGAGGCCCGATGCGGATACTACGCGAACTATGGACTGGTGATGTCGCGAACGAGGAAATAAAAACGACTTACCAGTACGTTTTAGATCTAAGAAACAAACTTGAGAGTACATGCCAGATGGCACGTGACAAATTGATTAAATCAGGGCGCAGATATGCCAAGTATTACAACCGCAGAGCGCGAAATAGGAAATTTCTTGTGGGAGATCAGGTTCTATTGCTTCTTCCAACGAGTTCAAATAAGTTATTAGTCCAGTGGAAAGGTCCATATGAAGTTAAAGAAGTAAAAGGTGACATGGACTATAAAATTGACATGGACGGTATTGTAAAAACATTCCATGCGAATATGCTAAAGTTGTATATTAAGAGACAGAGCGACAATGTTGGAAAGGGGGTCTTAAATGTCGTTTGTACGGCAGTCGTAGACGATGATGAAGCTGATTCGAATATAGAGAGTTCCCTTGAATGTCCCTTGGGAGTTGCGGGGGAGGGGATAGATAAAGTCGATGTGAGTGCGGAGTTGACGAAAGACCAGCGTCAACAGATTAATGCGCTCTTGGCTAAACATTCTTATGTATTCACTGACAGACCAGGTTGTACAACTTTGTTGGACCTCAAAATTAAGCTGAATACGTCTGACCCTATTCGAATCAAGGGCTATCCGGTGCCATACAACGCACGTGAAGCTGTGGACGAAGAGGTGGGTAAAATGTTGGATCTGGGGGTGATTGAACCCTCCAACTCGCCATATTCTTCTCCAGTAGTGCTTGTCAGGAAAAAGGACGGGACGAACCGATTCTGCATTGATTTTCGGCAGTTAAATAAAATCACTGTGTTCGATGCAGAACCAATGCCAGATATGGAGGGTCTATTTGCGAAGTTGTCGGGAAACCGATGGATTTCCAAATTAGATCTGGCCAAGGGATATTGGCAGGTTCCCATTGTCCCAGGATCCCGACCATTGACAGCATTTGCGACCCAGAAAGGACTGTATCAATTCAATGTGATGCCATTCGGGTTAGTTGGAGCCAGCGCCACCTGTTGTCGTTTGATGCGTAAATTGCTTAAAGGTTTAACAAACGTTGATAGCTTTGTAGACGACATATTCGTGTACACGAATACTTGGAGTGAGCACGTGTCCGTCCTGAGCGAGCTCTTCAATAGACTCCGCAAAGCGAACCTTACAGTGAGACCCACTAAATGCAGTATTGGTTATACAGATTTAGATTGTTTGGGTCATAGGGTCAGCGGTATGGGTCAGTTAAAACCTCATCCCAAGCAAATTGAAGCAATTAGAGACGCACCGAAGCCAACCAACAAAACGCAGGTAAGATCATTTCTAGGTCTAGTAGGTTTTTACAGAAAGTTTATACCGAACTTTGCAGCCATTGCTAGCCCGCTGTCTGATTTGACCAAGAAGGGGCAACCAAACAAAGTTGAATGGGGACCGCCACAAGATAAAGCATTTTGTACTCTGAAAGAGAAACTGGTTAGTGCACCTATATTGAAATTGCCAGATGTCAGCAAACCTTTTATTCTAAGAACAGACGCTTCTGAAACTGGGTTGGGGGCAGTTTTACTGCAAGAGCAGGACGACAGTAAGTTACCCGTAGCTTACTCGAGTAGAAAATTGCTACCCAGGGAGAAAAATTATTCCGTTATAGAAAAGGAATGTTTGGCCGTAGTATGGGGAATTGGAAAGTATCACGCATATCTGTTTGGGAGAGATTTCGTTCTCGAGACTGATCACCAACCCCTACTGTATTTAAACAAGGCCAAGGTCGCTAACGCTCGGTTGATGCGTTGGGCGCTAACACTACAACCTTATCGTTTCCGTGTAGAAGCAATAAGGGGAGTTGAAAATATAGGCGCAGACTACTTGAGTAGGGCATGATGGGAAATTTGTATGAATTTGCCCAGTAATAAAATCCAGTTTGTAGTATAACCAGTGTAAATGTTGTAAGATATCATCAGTAGTTATTTTTCTTCTATTCTGTGTTAGTTTTAAAAATGTGTACATTTTTATTCTTAGGGGTGAGGTATTGTCACAGAATTAGGCGAAAATTGAACTGATTTTTGTTCTTCTTGAATTGCAAACAAAACTCACCATTTTCTTGATTTCGTCGTACACGCATTACCTGGGGTGATTAAGTGGTTTTCTCCAAGGTAAGTGGCGTGTAACGATTTGCATGTGCCAGTTTGTTATTTACATGAAATCCGAAATACTCGTTTCACGTGGTGCACGGCAAGCTCGATGTGATTTATGTTCACCTATAGAGAGTATATAAGGCGAGATATTTCTCATAATAATTACGGGAACCAAAATATCTAATCGAAGGATAGATAAGCTCGTCTTGCAATCTCCAGCCAAAGGGGTGAGTGTTAAATTTACATTTTCGTTTTATTGTGAATTTTATTCAGATTATCATTTCGTATAATGATGCTTTTATTGCAATTAAACGTGGAATATTTGGAATTACTAGTCACTATTAGACTTTAAATGCAATATCGTAATCTACGGCTTAGATTATTTTTGAGACAACTATTATTAGTCTGGTTTTGTTTATTGTAGCTGTTACCGTGTTTCTGATACCGTAGCTGTTACCGTGTTTCTGATACTGTAGCTGACAATCGCTGTTACCATAGATCTGATAATCGCTGATACCGTAGATGTCAATGTTTCTGATACCGTAGATCTGATACCGTAGATCTGATACCGTAGATGTCAATGTTTCTGATACCGTAGCTGCTAACGTAGTTGATACCATTTCTGATACCGTAGCTGTTAACACATCTGATACCATCTTTTGATAAACGTCTTTGATATCGTCTGATTTGTTGTGGAACATCTCTGTATAAATATCTGAATGTGATTGTGCCGTTAATTTGTGCAAACGGAATTGAAGTATCTGTCTGTGTGTCGAACTGTCTGTTCGTCAACATCTGTGTAACGTGTAAATATCCGGAAAGCTAGAAGTCCGAGTGTCGGAGCTGTCTGAGTTGTAAAACATCCGGGTCGACATCTAGGGTAGTGAGGAACCGTTGGTTCTGGTAGATGTTGTATGTTGTCTGAACGTATAACTGTGGTGGATCCGTGAAGGGAAACGTCCGATAATAGTATTGGTCAACCCTAGGTTTTCGGGGAAACTGGGAGACGATTCAACTGTTGCTGAATCGTGCGGTTATACGGGGTCGAGACACATATGTGTATTGAAATTGTAATACAATTTAATACATTGTTGTATTTGCATGCTTATGTCAGATCACAATAATATTTCAAGTGATCGCATAGATATCAATAAAAGCTAGCAACTTGATTGAATACAAGTATATGGTCGTGCTAGTTATCGCAATCCATCGTGCGATAGTATAGTTTGTCGTTTGTGTTCATTTTTCGTAATTTATACTTGCATTAATTTAACTTTCGTAAAGGATCCTTGGATCTGTGTATAGTCCAAGAGATCCCTTTACATCTGAGATTCCTTTTGTATTAATATTTAATTTGTTCATGTATTGTGAATGGTTGTGAGTGTAATTGTGGGTTGAGTGCATGAATTATTGTGTTGTTACATCTGTATTTTTTTCATTTATAATTTATTACATAAATTTATATTTTCTTTCACAAATTGTGTTTGTATTGTTCATTTAATCCACCCTCCTCTCGGTAACAATTCTGTTACAATGGTGTCAGAAGTGGGATCGTTGGATTAAGTGAACTGTCAATCATTTTTGTGAAGGTATACATTTAATGTTTATATTTGAGCGTGACCTTCTGTTAAGATAATACTCTAGTTGGAGTTTATTTTTGTTTAGTTTACCTAGGTCCGTGTGTCCAGTATAAACGTGTTTAAAGTATTGGTTTGGTTATATATCTATATTCATATTACAATTGTCATGTCATCCCTTAAGGACTTGGTTGCCTTAGGCAAAGAATTTGGATATGAAGGTGAAAGCTTAAGGAAATTTATTCAAGAAGAACAAGCCCGGGAAAGGGAAGAAAGGGTAAGAGCAAGGGAATTAGAAAGGGAATCAGAAAGGGAAAAAGGGGAAGCCGAAGAAAGGAAACGGGCATTAGAAAGGGAATCCGAAGAAAGGAAACGGGAATTAGATAGGGAATTCGAAAGGGAAAAAGGGGAAGCCGAAGAAAGGAAATGGGCCTTTGAGAAGGATAAAATAGAATTAGAGAAGCAGGCCCAAAGGGAAAAGATAGAATTAGAGAAGCAGGCCGAGAGGGAAAAGATAGAATTAGAGAAGCAGGCCGAAAAGGATAGGATAGGATGGGAAATGGAAGCGGAGCAAAAGCGAATAGAGTTAGATGAAAAAGCAAAGCAACGGGATCATGAGCGTAAGGTAGAATTAGCGACATCTGGAAGAGAACACGATTCTGCCTTTAGCAAATTAAGGGGCCCCAAATTACCTCCCTTTGACGATGAAAAAGATAACATGGATAGTTATCTTCATCGGTTTGAGCGGTATGCCGAAAACCAGAAGTGGAGTCAAAATGACTGGGCATTGCATCTTAGTGCGCTTTTAAAAGGTAAAGCGCTGGATGTATACTCTCGACTTCCTAGGGACGATGTGTTTAAGTACGACGTCCTAAAGGAAGCACTTCTCAAAAGGTACGAGCTCACTGAACGAGGATTTCGTAAAAAGTTCAGGTATAGCAAGCCCGATAAGGGAGAAATCTTTGGTCAGTTCACCGTCAGAATTGCGAACTATTTTGAGCGGTGGATTGAATGCGGCAAAGCGGTGAAAACGTTTGAAGGGTTGACTGATTTCTTGCTCAGAGATCAATTATTTAATACAGTTGGGCGAGAATTAGATCAATTTCTGAAGGAGAAAGTCTTCACGAACGTAAAAGATATGGCTAAGCAAGCCGATTTATTTGCCGAAGCTCATGGGGGAACCCAGAACGTGGTTTTGAAAGATTTTAAGTCTGGAAACCAGTCTGTAAGACCTATGCCTAGGGAGCCTGTAAAATCAGCTGAGGTAAAAAGGTCAGTTAGGAATCCAGTTTTTCAGCGTGTGCAATGTTTCTTGTGTAATGCATGGGGTCATGTTCAAAAAGACTGTCCTAAAAGAAAGGCACTTATACATAAGGTAACAGTGGCTATACAAAGTAAAGGTATATCTGATAACATCGTACAGGTAGAACCTTGTATTCATTCGCTTGGCACGTGTTTATTTCCTGAAGCGCGTGTACCAACCGCGAGAGGGTTTGTCAACGGTCGAGAAGTCGTGGTATTGCGTGACACTGGTTGTACGGGCGTAGTGATAAAACGTAGTCTCGTGCAGGATAACCAAATGCTCGGTTGGGAATCCCCATGTATGTTACTTGATCAGACGATGGGTCGCATTCCCGTAGCAAGGATCACAGTAAAAACACCTTTCTTAACGGGAACTGTTGATGCCCTTTGTATGGACAATCCTATTTACGATCTGACGATCGGTAATGTTGAAGGTTCCCGTCTTCCAACCATGGCCGATTTTAAAATACCTTTGGCCCAGGCAGTCGAAACGCGAGCGCAAACACGGCGAGAGAAAACCGCGTTTCGTAAATTAATAGTCCCTGAATCGATCTCAGGAATTTCCCGCGATGATTTCAAACAAGAGCAAGAACGTGATGAATCCATCAGAACAATTATTGAGAAAATCACGTCCGGCGCGATTAAACACTGCAAGCGTGGGGGTAGCTCGAGATTCGTACGTAAGAACGGATTAATTCACAGGGAGTTTAGCGCTCGGGAGGGTAAGAAATATTGGCAAGTGGTCGTACCCCAGAGATATAGATCTCAAGTACTTAGGGTGGCGCATGAGTCAAGCATGGCAGGACACCTAGGTAAGGCTAAGACCACTAGCAGGGTAGTCGCTGAATTCTACTGGCCCGGTGTTAATGGCGATGTCACACGGTTCTGTAGGTCGTGCGACGTATGTCAGAAAACCGTGTGTAAGGGAAGGGTCACAAGGGTGCCCTTGGGACAGATGCCATTAATAGATACACCGTTTAAAAGAGTGGCAGTAGATATTGTAGGACCAATACACCCAGTTACCGAAAGAAAGAATCGGTATATTCTTACTCTGGTTGACTACGCAACGAGATACCCTGAAGCCGTAGCGTTACCAACTATTGAAACGGAAAGGGTAGCTGAAGCATTAGTTGATATCTTCAGTAGGGTAGGGGTGCCAGAAGAAATCCTCACGGATTGTGGTGCCCAATTCACCTCTGACCTCATGGGTGAAATAAGTAGGCTGTTATCCATCAAACAGCTAAACACTACCCCATACCATCCGATGTGCAATGGACTGGTAGAGAAGTTTAATGGTACCCTGAAGAGCATGCTACGAAAGATGTGCGCGGAACGTCCGCAAGACTGGGACCGTTATTTAAACGCTGTTCTGTTCGCGTACCGTGAAGTACCGCAGGAAAGTTTAGGGTTCTCACCCTTTGAACTGTTGTATGGTAGAACAGTTCGAGGCCCGATGCGGATACTACGCGAACTATGGACTGGTGATGTCGCGAACGAGGAAATAAAAACGACTTACCAGTACGTTTTAGATCTAAGAAACAAACTTGAGAGTACATGCCAGATGGCACGTGACAAATTGATTAAATCAGGGCGCAGATATGCCAAGTATTACAACCGCAGAGCGCGAAATAGGAAATTTCTTGTGGGAGATCAGGTTCTATTGCTTCTTCCAACGAGTTCAAATAAGTTATTAGTCCAGTGGAAAGGTCCATATGAAGTTAAAGAAGTAAAAGGTGACATGGACTATAAAATTGACATGGACGGTATTGTAAAAACATTCCATGCGAATATGCTCAAGTTGTATATTAAGAGACAGAGCGACAATGTTGGAAAGGGGGTCTTAAATGTCGTTTGTACGGCAGTCGTAGACGATGATGAAGCTGATTCGAATATAGAGAGTTCCCTTGAATGTCCCTTGGGAGTTGCGGGGGAGGGGATAGATAAAGTCGATGTGAGTGCGGAGTTGACGAAAGACCAGCGTCAACAGATTAATGCGCTCTTGGCTAAACATTCTTATGTATTCACTGACAGACCAGGTTGTACAACTTTGTTGGACCTCAAAATTAAGCTGAATACGTCTGACCCTATTCGAATCAAGGGCTATCCGGTGCCATACAACGCACGTGAAGCTGTGGACGAAGAGGTGGGTAAAATGTTGGATCTGGGGGTGATTGAACCCTCCAACTCGCCATATTCTTCTCCAGTAGTGCTTGTCAGGAAAAAGGACGGGACGAACCGATTCTGCATTGATTTTCGGCAGTTAAATAAAATCACTGTGTTCGATGCAGAACCAATGCCAGATATGGAGGGTCTATTTGCGAAGTTGTCGGGAAACCGATGGATTTCCAAATTAGATCTGGCCAAGGGATATTGGCAGGTTCCCATTGTCCCAGGATCCCGACCATTGACAGCATTTGCGACCCAGAAAGGACTGTATCAATTCAATGTGATGCCATTCGGGTTAGTTGGAGCCAGCGCCACCTGTTGTCGTTTGATGCGTAAATTGCTTAAAGGTTTAACAAACGTTGATAGCTTTGTAGACGACATATTCGTGTACACGAATACTTGAAGTGAGCACGTGTCCGTCCTGAGCGAGCTCTTCAATAGACTCCGCAAAGCGAACCTTACAGTGAGACCCACTAAATGCAGTATTGGTTATACAGATTTAGATTGTTTGGGTCATAGGGTCAGCGGTATGGGTCAGTTAAAACCTCATCCCAAGCAAATTGAAGCAATTAGAGACGCACCGAAGCCAACCAACAAAACGCAGGTAAGATCATTTCTAGGTCTAGTAGGTTTTTACAGAAAGTTTATACCGAACTTTGCAGCCATTGCTAGCCCGCTGTCTGATTTGACCAAGAAGGGGCAACCAAACAAAGTTGAATGGGGACCGCCACAAGATAAAGCATTTTGTACTCTGAAAGAGAAACTGGTTAGTGCACCTATATTGAAATTGCCAGATGTCAGCAAACCTTTTATTCTAAGAACAGACGCTTCTGAAACTGGGTTGGGGGCAGTTTTACTGCAAGAGCAGGACGACAGTAAGTTACCCGTAGCTTACTCGAGTAGAAAATTGCTACCCAGGGAGAAAAATTATTCCGTTATAGAAAAGGAATGTTTGGCCGTAGTATGGGGAATTGGAAAGTATCACGCATATCTGTTTGGGAGAGATTTCGTTCTCGAGACTGATCACCAACCCCTACTGTATTTAAACAAGGCCAAGGTCGCTAACGCTCGGTTGATGCGTTGGGCGCTAACACTACAACCTTATCGTTTCCGTGTAGAAGCAATAAGGGGAGTTGAAAATATAGGCGCAGACTACTTGAGTAGGGCATGATGGGAAATTTGTATGAATTTGCCCAGTAATAAAATCCAGTTTGTAGTATAACCAGTGTAAATGTTGTAAGATATCATCAGTAGTTATTTTTCTTCTATTCTGTGTTAGTTTTAAAAATGTGTACATTTTTATTCTTAGGGGTGAGGTATTGTCACAGAATTAGGCGAATATTGAACTGATTTTTGTTCTTCTTGAATTGCAAACGAAACTCACCATTTTCTTGATTTCGTCGTACACGCATTACCTGGGGTGATTAAGTGGTTTTCTCCAAGGTAAGTGGCGTGTAACGATTTGCATGTGCCAGTTTGTTATTTACATGAAATCCGAAATACTCGTTTCACGTGGTGCACGGCAAGCTCGATGTGATTTATGTTCACCTATAGAGAGTATATAAGGCGAGATATTTCTCATAATAATTACGGGAACCAAAATATCTAATCGAAGGATAGATAAGCTCGTCTTGCAATCTCCAGCCAAAGGGGTGAGTGTTAAATTTACATTTTCGTTTTATTGTGAATTTTATTCAGATTATCATTTCGTATAATGATGCTTTTATTGCAATTAAACGTGGAATATTTGGAATTACTAGTCACTATTAGACTTTAAATGCAATATCGTAATCTACGGCTTAGATTATTTTTGAGACAACTATTATTAGTCTGGTTTTGTTTATTGTAGCTGTTACCGTGTTTCTGATACCGTAGCTGTTACCGTGTTTCTGATACTGTAGCTGACAATCGCTGTTACCATAGATCTGATAATCGCTGATACCGTAGATGTCAATGTTTCTGATACCGTAGATCTGATACCGTAGATCTGATACCGTAGATGTCAATGTTTCTGATACCGTAGCTGCTAACGTAGTTGATACCATTTCTGATACCGTAGCTGTTAACACATCTGATACCATCTTTTGATAAACGTCTTTGATATCGTCTGATTTGTTGTGGAACATCTCTGTATAAATATCTGAATGTGATTGTGCCGTTAATTTGTGCAAACGGAATTGAAGTATCTGTCTGTGTGTCGAACTGTCTGTTCGTCAACATCTGTGTAACGTGTAAATATCCGGAAAGCTAGAAGTCCGAGTGTCGGAGCTGTCTGAGTTGTAAAACATCCGGGTCGACATCTAGGGTAGTGAGGAACCGTTGGTTCTGGTAGATGTTGTATGTTGTCTGAACGTATAACTGTGGTGGATCCGTGAAGGGAAACGTCCGATAATAGTATTGGTCAACCCTAGGTTTTCGGGGAAACTGGGAGACGATTCAACTGTTGCTGAATCGTGCGGTTATACGGGGTCGAGACACATATGTGTATTGAAATTGTAATACAATTTAATACATTGTTGTATTTGCATGCTTATGTCAGATCACAATAATATTTCAAGTGATCGCATAGATATCAATAAAAGCTAGCAACTTGATTGAATACAAGTATATGGTCGTGCTAGTTATCGCAATCCATCGTGCGATAGTATAGTTTGTCGTTTGTGTTCATTTTTCGTAATTTATACTTGCATTAATTTAACTTTCGTAAAGGATCCTTGGATCTGTGTATAGTCCAAGAGATCCCTTTACATCTGAGATTCCTTTTGTGTTAATATTTAATTTGTTCATGTATTGTGAATGGTTGTGAGTGTAATTGTGGGTTGAGTGCATGAATTATTGTGTTGTTACATCTGTATTTTTTTCATTTATAATTTATTACATAAATTTATATTTTCTTTCACAAATTGTGTTTGTATTGTTCATTTAATCCACCCTCCTCTCGGTAACAATTCTGTTACAATGGTGTCAGAAGTGGGATCGTTGGATTAAGTGAACTGTCAATCATTTTTGTGAAGGTATACATTTAATGTTTATATTTGAGCGTGACCTTCTGTTAAGATAATACTCTAGTTGGAGTTTATTTTTGTTTAGTTTACCTAGGTCCGTGTGTCCAGTATAAACGTGTTTAAAGTATTGGTTTGGTTATATATCTATATTCATATTACAATTGTCATGTCATCCCTTAAGGACTTGGTTGCCTTAGGCAAAGAATTTGGATATGAAGGTGAAAGCTTAAGGAAATTTATTCAAGAATAACAAGCCCGGGAAAGGGAAGAAAGGGTAAGAGCAAGGGAATTAGAAAGGGAATCAGAAAGGGAAAAAGGGGAAGCCGAAGAAAGGAAACGGGCATTAGAAAGGGAATCCGAAGAAAGGAAACGGGAATTAGATAGGGAATTCGAAAGGGAAAAAGGGGAAGCCGAAGAAAGGAAATGGGCCTTTGAGAAGGATAAAATAGAATTAGAGAAGCAGGCCCAAAGGGAAAAGATAGAATTAGAGAAGCAGGCCGAGAGGGAAAAGATAGAATTAGAGAAGCAGGCCGAAAAGGATAGGATAGGATGGGAAATGGAAGCGGAGCAAAAGCGAATAGAGTTAGATGAAAAAGCAAAGCAACGGGATCATGAGCGTAAGGTAGAATTAGCGACATCTGGAAGAGAACACGATTCTGCCTTTAGCAAATTAAGGGGCCCCAAATTACCTCCCTTTGACGATGAAAAAGATAACATGGATAGTTATCTTCATCGGTTTGAGCGGTATGCCGAAAACCAGAAGTGGAGTCAAAATGACTGGGCATTGCATCTTAGTGCGCTTTTAAAAGGTAAAGCGCTGGATGTATACTCTCGACTTCCTAGGGACGATGTGTTTAAGTACGACGTCCTAAAGGAAGCACTTCTCAAAAGGTACGAGCTCACTGAACGAGGATTTCGTAAAAAGTTCAGGTATAGCAAGCCCGATAAGGGAGAAATCTTTGGTCAGTTCACCGTCAGAATTGCGAACTATTTTGAGCGGTGGATTGAATGCGGCAAAGCGGTGAAAACGTTTGAAGGGTTGACTGATTTCTTGCTCAGAGATCAATTATTTAATACAGTTGGGCGAGAATTAGATCAATTTCTGAAGGAGAAAGTCTTCACGAACGTAAAAGATATGGCTAAGCAAGCCGATTTATTTGCCGAAGCTCATGGGGGAACCCAGAACGTGGTTTTGAAAGATTTTAAGTCTGGAAACCAGTCTGTAAGACCTATGCCTAGGGAGCCTGTAAAATCAGCTGAGGTAAAAAGGTCAGTTAGGAATCCAGTTTTTCAGCGTGTGCAATGTTTCTTGTGTAATGCATGGGGTCATGTTCAAAAAGACTGTCCTAAAAGAAAGGCACTTATACATAAGGTAGCAGTGGCTATACAAAGTAAAGGTATATCTGATAACATCGTACAGGTAGAACCTTGTATTCATTCGCTTGGCACGTGTTTATTTCCTGAAGCGCGTGTACCAACCGCGAGAGGGTTTGTCAACGGTTGAGAAGTCGTGGTATTGCGTGACACTGGTTGTACGGGCGTAGTGATAAAACGTAGTCTCGTGCAGGATAACCAAATGCTCGGTTGGGAATCCCCATGTATGTTACTTGATCAGACGATGGGTCGCATTCCCGTAGCAAGGATCACAGTAAAAACACCTTTCTTAACGGGAACTGTTGATGCCCTTTGTATGGACAATCCTATTTACGATCTGACGATCGGTAATGTTGAAGGTTCCCGTCTTCCAACCATGGCCGATTTTAAAATACCTTTGGCCCAGGCAGTCGAAACGCGAGCGCAAACACGGCGAGAGAAAACCGCGTTTCGTAAATTAATAGTCCCTGAATCGATCTCAGGAATTTCCCGCGATGATTTCAAACAAGAGCAAGAACGTGATGAATCCATCAGAACAATTATTGAGAAAATCACGTCCGGCGCGATTAAACACTGCAAGCGTGGGGGTAGCTCGAGATTCGTACGTAAGAACGGATTAATTCACAGGGAGTTTAGCGCTCGGGAGGGTAAGAAATATTGGCAAGTGGTCGTACCCCAGAGATATAGATCTCAAGTACTTAGGGTGGCGCATGAGTCAAGCATGGCAGGACACCTAGGTAAGGCTAAGACCACTAGCAGGGTAGTCGCTGAATTCTACTGGCCCGGTGTTAATGGCGATGTCACACGGTTCTGTAGGTCGTGCGACGTATTTTTTAGAAAACCGTGTGTAAGGGAAGGGTCACAAGGGTGCCCTTGGGACAGTTATTTTTCTTCTATTCTGTGTTAGTTTTAAAAATGTGTACATTTTTATTCTTAGGGGTGAGGTATTGTCACAGAATTAGGCGAAAATTGAACTGATTTTTGTTCTTCTTGAATTGCAAACGAAACTCACCATTTTCTTGATTTCGTCGTACACGCATTACCTGGGGTGATTAAGTGGTTTTCTCCAAGGTAAGTGGCGTGTAACGATTTGCATGTGCCAGTTTGTTATTTACATGAAATCCGAAATACTCGTTTCACGTGGTGCACGGCAAGCTCGATGTGATTTATGTTCACCTATAGAGAGTATATAAGGCGAGATATTTCTCATAATAATTACGGGAACCAAAATATCTAATCGAAGGATAGATAAGCTCGTCTTGCAATCTCCAGCCAAAGGGGTGAGTGTTAAATTTACATTTTCGTTTTATTGTGAATTTTATTCAGATTATCATTTCGTATAATGATGCTTTTATTGCAATTAAACGTGGAATATTTGGAATTACTAGTCACTATTAGACTTTAAATGCAATATCGTAATCTACGGCTTAGATTATTTTTGAGACAACTATTATTAGTCTGGTTTTGTTTATTGTAGCTGTTACCGTGTTTCTGATACCGTAGCTGTTACCGTGTTTCTGATACTGTAGCTGACAATCGCTGTTACCATAGATCTGATAATCGCTGATACCGTAGATGTCAATGTTTCTGATACCGTAGATCTGATACCGTAGATCTGATACCGTAGATGTCAATGTTTCTGATACCGTAGCTGCTAACGTAGTTGATACCATTTCTGATACCGTAGCTGTTAACACATCTGATACCATCTTTTGATAAACGTCTTTGATATCGTCTGATTTGTTGTGGAACATCTCTGTATAAATATCTGAATGTGATTGTGCCGTTAATTTGTGCAAACGGAATTGAAGTATCTGTCTGTGTGTCGAACTGTCTGTTCGTCAACATCTGTGTAACGTGTAAATATCCGGAAAGCTAGAAGTCCGAGTGTCGGAGCTGTCTGAGTTGTAAAACATCCGGGTCGACATCTAGGGTAGTGAGGAACCGTTGGTTCTGGTAGATGTTGTATGTTGTCTGAACGTATAACTGTGGTGGATCCGTGAAGGGAAACGTCCGATAATAGTATTGGTCAACCCTAGGTTTTCGGGGAAACTGGGAGACGATTCAACTGTTGCTGAATCGTGCGGTTATACGGGGTCGAGACACATATGTGTATTGAAATTGTAATACAATTTAATACATTGTTGTATTTGCATGCTTATGTCAGATCACAATAATATTTCAAGTGATCGCATAGATATCAATAAAAGCTAGCAACTTGATTGAATACAAGTATATGGTCGTGCTAGTTATCGCAATCCATCGTGCGATAGTATAGTTTGTCGTTTGTGTTCATTTTTCGTAATTTATACTTGCATTAATTTAACTTTCGTAAAGGATCCTTGGATCTGTGTATAGTCCAAGAGATCCCTTTACATCTGAGATTCCTTTTGTGTTAATATTTAATTTGTTCATGTATTGTGAATGGTTGTGAGTGTAATTGTGGGTTGAGTGCATGAATTATTGTGTTGTTACATCTGTATTTTTTTCATTTATAATTTATTACATAAATTTATATTTTCTTTCACAAATTGTGTTTGTATTGTTCATTTAATCCACCCTCCTCTCGGTAACAATTCTGTTACAATGGTGTCAGAAGTGGGATCGTTGGATTAAGTGAACTGTCAATCATTTTTGTGAAGTTATACATTTAATGTTTATATTTGAGCGTGACCTTCTGTTAAGATAATACTCTAGTTGGAGTTTATTTTTGTTTAGTTTACCTAGGTCCGTGTGTCCAGTATAAACGTGTTTAAAGTATTGGTTTGGTTATATATCTATATTCATATTACAATTGTCATGTCATCCCTTAAGGACTTGGTTGCCTTAGGCAAAGAATTTGGATATGAAGGTGAAAGCTTAAGGAAATTTATTCAAGAAGAACAAGCCCGGGAAAGGGAAGAAAGGGTAAGAGCAAGGGAATTAGAAAGGGAATCAGAAAGGGAAAAAGGGGAAGCCGAAGAAAGGAAACGGGCATTAGAAAGGGAATCCGAAGAAAGGAAACGGGAATTAGATAGGGAATTCGAAAGGGAAAAAGGGGAAGCCGAAGAAAGGAAATGGGCCTTTGAGAAGGATAAAATAGAATTAGAGAAGCAGGCCCAAAGGGAAAAGATAGAATTAGAGAAGCAGGCCGAGAGGGAAAAGATAGAATTAGAGAAGCAGGCCGAAAAGGATAGGATAGGATGGGAAATGGAAGCGGAGCAAAAGCGAATAGAGTTAGATGAAAAAGCAAAGCAACGGGATCATGAGCGTAAGGTAGAATTAGCGACATCTGGAAGAGAACACGATTCTGCCTTTAGCAAATTAAGGGGCCCCAAATTACCTCCCTTTGACGATGAAAAAGATAACATGGATAGTTATCTTCATCGGTTTGAGCGGTATGCCGAAAACCAGAAGTGGAGTCAAAATGACTGGGCATTGCATCTTAGTGCGCTTTTAAAAGGTAAAGCGCTGGATGTATACTCTCGACTTCCTAGGGACGATGTGTTTAAGTACGACGTCCTAAAGGAAGCACTTCTCAAAAGGTACGAGCTCACTGAACGAGGATTTCGTAAAAAGTTCAGGTATAGCAAGCCCGATAAGGGAGAAATCTTTGGTCAGTTCACCGTCAGAATTGCGAACTATTTTGAGCGGTGGATTGAATGCGGCAAAGCGGTGAAAACGTTTGAAGGGTTGACTGATTTCTTGCTCAGAGATCAATTATTTAATACAGTTGGGCGAGAATTAGATCAATTTCTGAAGGAGAAAGTCTTCACGAACGTAAAAGATATGGCTAAGCAAGCCGATTTATTTGCCGAAGCTCATGGGGGAACCCAGAACGTGGTTTTGAAAGATTTTAAGTCTGGAAACCAGTCTGTAAGACCTATGCCTAGGGAGCCTGTAAAATCAGCTGAGGTAAAAAGGTCAGTTAGGAATCCAGTTTTTCAGCGTGTGCAATGTTTCTTGTGTAATGCATGGGGTCATGTTCAAAAAGACTGTCCTAAAAGAAAGGCACTTATACATAAGGTAGCAGTGGCTATACAAAGTAAAGGTATATCTGATAACATCGTACAGGTAGAACCTTGTATTCATTCGCTTGGCACGTGTTTATTTCCTGAAGCGCGTGTACCAACCGCGAGAGGGTTTGTCAACGGTTGAGAAGTCGTGGTATTGCGTGACACTGGTTGTACGGGCGTAGTGATAAAACGTAGTCTCGTGCAGGATAACCAAATGCTCGGTTGGGAATCCCCATGTATGTTACTTGATCAGACGATGGGTCGCATTCCCGTAGCAAGGATCACAGTAAAAACACCTTTCTTAACGGGAACTGTTGATGCCCTTTGTATGGACAATCCTATTTACGATCTGACGATCGGTAATGTTGAAGGTTCCCGTCTTCCAACCATGGCCGATTTTAAAATACCTTTGGCCCAGGCAGTCGAAACGCGAGCGCAAACACGGCGAGAGAAAACCGCGTTTCGTAAATTAATAGTCCCTGAATCGATCTCAGGAATTTCCCGCGATGATTTCAAACAAGAGCAAGAACGTGATGAATCCATCAGAACAATTATTGAGAAAATCACGTCCGGCGCGATTAAACACTGCAAGCGTGGGGGTAGCTCGAGATTCGTACGTAAGAACGGATTAATTCACAGGGAGTTTAGCGCTCGGGAGGGTAAGAAATATTGGCAAGTGGTCGTACCCCAGAGATATAGATCTCAAGTACTTAGGGTGGCGCATGAGTCAAGCATGGCAGGACACCTAGGTAAGGCTAAGACCACTAGCAGGGTAGTCGCTGAATTCTACTGGCCCGGTGTTAATGGCGATGTCACACGGTTCTGTAGGTCGTGCGACGTATTTTTTAGAAAACCGTGTGTAAGGGAAGGGTCACAAGGGTGCCCTTGGGACAGTTATTTTTCTTCTATTCTGTGTTAGTTTTAAAAATGTGTACATTTTTATTCTTAGGGGTGAGGTATTGTCACAGAATTAGGCGAAAATTGAACTGATTTTTGTTCTTCTTGAATTGCAAACGAAACTCACCATTTTCTTGATTTCGTCGTACACGCATTACCTGGGGTGATTAAGTGGTTTTCTCCAAGGTAAGTGGCGTGTAACGATTTGCATGTGCCAGTTTGTTATTTACATGAAATCCGAAATACTCGTTTCACGTGGTGCACGGCAAGCTCGATGTGATTTATGTTCACCTATAGAGAGTATATAAGGCGAGATATTTCTCATAATAATTACGGGAACCAAAATATCTAATCGAAGGATAGATAAGCTCGTCTTGCAATCTCCAGCCAAAGGGGTGAGTGTTAAATTTACATTTTCGTTTTATTGTGAATTTTATTCAGATTATCATTTCGTATAATGATGCTTTTATTGCAATTAAACGTGGAATATTTGGAATTACTAGTCACTATTAGACTTTAAATGCAATATCGTAATCTACGGCTTAGATTATTTTTGAGACAACTATTATTAGTCTGGTTTTGTTTATTGTAGCTGTTACCGTGTTTCTGATACCGTAGCTGTTACCGTGTTTCTGATACTGTAGCTGACAATCGCTGTTACCATAGATCTGATAATCGCTGATACCGTAGATGTCAATGTTTCTGATACCGTAGATCTGATACCGTAGATCTGATACCGTAGATGTCAATGTTTCTGATACCGTAGCTGCTAACGTAGTTGATACCATTTCTGATACCGTAGCTGTTAACACATCTGATACCATCTTTTGATAAACGTCTTTGATATCGTCTGATTTGTTGTGGAACATCTCTGTATAAATATCTGAATGTGATTGTGCCGTTAATTTGTGCAAACGGAATTGAAGTATCTGTCTGTGTGTCGAACTGTCTGTTCGTCAACATCTGTGTAACGTGTAAATATCCGGAAAGCTAGAAGTCCGAGTGTCGGAGCTGTCTGAGTTGTAAAACATCCGGGTCGACATCTAGGGTAGTGAGGAACCGTTGGTTCTGGTAGATGTTGTATGTTGTCTGAACGTATAACTGTGGTGGATCCGTGAAGGGAAACGTCCGATAATAGTATTGGTCAACCCTAGGTTTTCGGGGAAACTGGGAGACGATTCAACTGTTGCTGAATCGTGCGGTTATACGGGGTCGAGACACATATGTGTATTGAAATTGTAATACAATTTAATACATTGTTGTATTTGCATGCTTATGTCAGATCACAATAATATTTCAAGTGATCGCATAGATATCAATAAAAGCTAGCAACTTGATTGAATACAAGTATATGGTCGTGCTAGTTATCGCAATCCATCGTGCGATAGTATAGTTTGTCGTTTGTGTTCATTTTTCGTAATTTATACTTGCATTAATTTAACTTTCGTAAAGGATCCTTGGATCTGTGTATAGTCCAAGAGATCCCTTTACATCTGAGATTCCTTTTGTGTTAATATTTAATTTGTTCATGTATTGTGAATGGTTGTGAGTGTAATTGTGGGTTGAGTGCATGAATTATTGTGTTGTTACATCTGTATTTTTTTCATTTATAATTTATTACATAAATTTATATTTTCTTTCACAAATTGTGTTTGTATTGTTCATTTAATCCACCCTCCTCTCGGTAACAATTCTGTTACAATGGTGTCAGAAGTGGGATCGTTGGATTAAGTGAACTGTCAATCATTTTTGTGAAGTTATACATTTAATGTTTATATTTGAGCGTGACCTTCTGTTAAGATAATACTCTAGTTGGAGTTTATTTTTGTTTAGTTTACCTAGGTCCGTGTGTCCAGTATAAACGTGTTTAAAGTATTGGTTTGGTTATATATCTATATTCATATTACAATTGTCATGTCATCCCTTAAGGACTTGGTTGCCTTAGGCAAAGAATTTGGATATGAAGGTGAAAGCTTAAGGAAATTTATTCAAGAAGAACAAGCCCGGGAAAGGGAAGAAAGGGTAAGAGCAAGGGAATTAGAAAGGGAATCAGAAAGGGAAAAAGGGGAAGCCGAAGAAAGGAAACGGGCATTAGAAAGGGAATCCGAAGAAAGGAAACGGGAATTAGATAGGGAATTCGAAAGGGAAAAAGGGGAAGCCGAAGAAAGGAAATGGGCCTTTGAGAAGGATAAAATAGAATTAGAGAAGCAGGCCCAAAGGGAAAAGATAGAATTAGAGAAGCAGGCCGAGAGGGAAAAGATAGAATTAGAGAAGCAGGCCGAAAAGGATAGGATAGGATGGGAAATGGAAGCGGAGCAAAAGCGAATAGAGTTAGATGAAAAAGCAAAGCAACGGGATCATGAGCGTAAGGTAGAATTAGCGACATCTGGAAGAGAACACGATTCTGCCTTTAGCAAATTAAGGGGCCCCAAATTACCTCCCTTTGACGATGAAAAAGATAACATGGATAGTTATCTTCATCGGTTTGAGCGGTATGCCGAAAACCAGAAGTGGAGTCAAAATGACTGGGCATTGCATCTTAGTGCGCTTTTAAAAGGTAAAGCGCTGGATGTATACTCTCGACTTCCTAGGGACGATGTGTTTAAGTACGACGTCCTAAAGGAAGCACTTCTCAAAAGGTACGAGCTCACTGAACGAGGATTTCGTAAAAAGTTCAGGTATAGCAAGCCCGATAAGGGAGAAACCTTTGGTCAGTTCACCGTCAGAATTGCGAACTATTTTGAGCGGTGGATTGAATGCGGCAAAGCGGTGAAAACGTTTGAAGGGTTGACTGATTTCTTGCTCAGAGATCAATTATTTAATACAGTTGGGCGAGAATTAGATCAATTTCTGAAGGAGAAAGTCTTCACGAACGTAAAAGATATGGCTAAGCAAGCCGATTTATTTGCCGAAGCTCATGGGGGAACCCAGAACGTGGTTTTGAAAGATTTTAAGTCTGGAAACCAGTCTGTAAGACCTATGCCTAGGGAGCCTGTAAAATCAGCTGAGGTAAAAAGGTCAGTTAGGAATCCAGTTTTTCAGCGTGTGCAATGTTTCTTGTGTAATGCATGGGGTCATGTTCAAAAAGACTGTCCTAAAAGAAAGGCACTTATACATAAGGTAGCAGTGGCTATACAAAGTAAAGGTATATCTGATAACATCATACAGGTAGAACCTTGTATTCATTCGCTTGGCACGTGTTTATTTCCTGAAGCGCGTGTACCAACCGCGAGAGGGTTTGTCAACGGTCGAGAAGTCGTGGTATTGCGTGACACTGGTTGTACGGGCGTAGTGATCAAACGTAGTCTCGTGCAGGATAACCAAATGCTCGGGTGGGAATCCCCATGTATGTTACTTGATCAGACGATGGGTCGCATTCCCGTAGCAAGGATCACAGTAAAAACACCTTTCTTAACGGGAACTGTTGATGCCCTTTGTATGGACAATCCTATTTACGATCTGACGATCGGTAATGTTGAAGGTTCCCGTCTTCCAACCATGGCCGATTTTAAAATACCTTTGGCCCAGGCAGTCGAAACGCGAGCGCAAACACGGAGAGAGAAAACCGCGTTTCGTAAATTAATAGTCCCTGAATCGATCTCAGGAATTTCCCGCGATGATTTCAAACAAGAGCAAGAACGTGATGAATCCATCAGAACAATTGTTGAGAAAATCACGTCCGGCGCGATTAAACACTGCAAGCGTGGGGGTAGCTCGAGATTCGTACGTAAGAACGGATTAATTCACAGGGAGTTTAGCGCTCGGGAGGGTAAGAAATATTGGCAAGTGGTCGTACCCCAGAGATATAGATCTCAAGTACTTAGGGTGGCGCATGAGTCAAGCATGGCAGGACACCTAGGTAAGGCTAAGACCACTAGCAGGGTAGTCGCTGAATTCTACTGGCCCGGTGTTAATGGCGATGTCACACGGTTCTGTAGGTCGTGCGACGTATGTCAGAAAACCGTGTGTAATGGAAGGGTCACAGGGGTGCCCTTGGGACAGATGCCATTAATAGATACACCGTTTAAAAGAGTGGCAGTAGATATTGTAGGACCAATACACCCAGTTACCGAAAGAAAGAATCGGTATATTCTTACTCTGGTTGACTACGCAACGAGATACCCTGAAGCCGTAGCGTTACCAACTATTGAAACGGAAAGGGTAGCTGAAGCATTAGTTGATATCTTCAGTAGGGTAGGGGTGCCAGAAGAAATCCTCACGGATTGTGGTGCCCAATTCACCTCTGACCTCATGGGTGAAATAAGTAGGCTGTTATCCATCAAACAGCTAAACACTACCCCATACCATCCGATGTGCAATGGACTGGTAGAGAAGTTTAATGGTACCCTGAAGAGCATGCTACGAAAGATGTGCGCGGAACGTCCGCAAGACTGGGACCGTTATTTAAACGCTGTTCTGTTCGCGTACCGTGAAGTACCGCAGGAAAGTTTAGGGTTCTCACCCTTTGAACTGTTGTATGGTAGAACAGTTCGAGGCCCGATGCGGATACTACGCGAACTATGGACTGGTGATGTCGCGAACGAGGAAATAAAAACGACTTACCAGTACGTTTTAGATCTAAGAAACAAACTTGAGAGTACATGCCAGATGGCACGTGACAAATTGATTAAATCAGGGCGCAGATATGCCAAGTATTACAACCGCAGAGCGCGAAATAGGAAATTTCTTGTGGGAGATCAGGTTCTATTGCTTCTTCCAACGAGTTCAAATAAGTTATTAGTCCAGTGGAAAGGTCCATATGAAGTTAAAGAAGTAAAAGGTGACATGGACTATAAAATTGACATGGACGGTATTGTAAAAACATTCCATGCGAATATGCTCAAGTTGTATATTAAGAGACAGAGCGACAATGTTGGAAAGGGGGTCTTAAATGTCGTTTGTACGGCAGTCGTAGACGATGATGAAGCTGATTCGAATATAGAGAGTTCCCTTGAATGTCCCTTGGGAGTTGCGGGGGAGGGGATAGATAAAGTCGATGTGAGTGCGGAGTTGACGAAAGACCAGCGTCAACAGATTAATGCGCTCTTGGCTAAACATTCTTATGTATTCACTGACAGACCAGGTTGTACAACTTTGTTGGACCTCAAAATTAAGCTGAATACGTCTGACCCTATTCGAATCAAGGGCTATCCGGTGCCATACAACGCACGTGAAGCTGTGGACGAAGAGGTGGGTAAAATGTTGGATCTGGGGGTGATTGAACCCTCCAACTCGCCATATTCTTCTCCAGTAGTGCTTGTCAGGAAAAAGGACGGGACGAACCGATTCTGCATTGATTTTCGGCAGTTAAATAAAATCACTGTGTTCGATGCAGAACCAATGCCAGATATGGAGGGTCTATTTGCGAAGTTGTCGGGAAACCGATGGATTTCCAAATTAGATCTGGCCAAGGGATATTGGCAGGTTCCCATTGTCCCAGGATCCCGACCATTGACAGCATTTGCGACCCAGAAAGGACTGTATCAATTCAATGTGATGCCATTCGGGTTAGTTGGAGCCAGCGCCACCTGTTGTCGTTTGATGCGTAAATTGCTTAAAGGTTTAACAAACGTTGATAGCTTTGTAGACGACATATTCGTGTACACGAATACTTGGAGTGAGCACGTGTCCGTCCTGAGCGAGCTCTTCAATAGACTCCGCAAAGCGAACCTTACAGTGAGACCCACTAAATGCAGTATTGGTTATACAGATTTAGATTGTTTGGGTCATAGGGTCAGCGGTATGGGTCAGTTAAAACCTCATCCCAAGCAAATTGAAGCAATTAGAGACGCACCGAAGCCAACCAACAAAACGCAGGTAAGATCATTTCTAGGTCTAGTAGGTTTTTACAGAAAGTTTATACCGAACTTTGCAGCCATTGCTAGCCCGCTGTCTGATTTGACCAAGAAGGGGCAACCAAACAAAGTTGAATGGGGACCGCCACAAGATAAAGCATTTTGTACTCTGAAAGAGAAACTGGTTAGTGCACCTATATTGAAATTGCCAGATGTCAGCAAACCTTTTATTCTAAGAACAGACGCTTCTGAAACTGGGTTGGGGGCAGTTTTACTGCAAGAGCAGGACGACAGTAAGTTACCCGTAGCTTACTCGAGTAGAAAATTGCTACCCAGGGAGAAAAATTATTCCGTTATAGAAAAGGAATGTTTGGCCGTAGTATGGGGAATTGGAAAGTATCACGCATATCTGTTTGGGAGAGATTTCGTTCTCGAGACTGATCACCAACCCCTACTGTATTTAAACAAGGCCAAGGTCGCTAACGCTCGGTTGATGCGTTGGGCGCTAACACTACAACCTTATCGTTTCCGTGTAGAAGCAATAAGGGGAGTTGAAAATATAGGCGCAGACTTCTTGAGTAGGGCATGATGGGAAATTTGTATGAATTTGCCCAGTAATAAAATCCAGTTTGTAGTATAACCAGTGTAAATGTTGCAAGATATCATCAGTAGTTATTTTTCTTCTATTCTGTGTTAGTTTTAAAAATGTGTACATTTTTATTCTTAGGGGTGAGGTATTGTCACAGAATTAGGCGAAAATTGAACTGATTTTTGTTCTTCTTGAATTGCAAACGAAACTCACCATTTTCTTGATTTCGTCGTACACGCATTACCTGGGGTGATTAAGTGGTTTTCTCCAAGGTAAGTGGCGTGTAACGATTTGCATGTGCCAATTTGTTATTTACATGAAATCCGAAATACTCGTTTCACGTGGTGCACGGCAAGCTCGATGTGATTTATGTTCACCTATAGAGAGTATATAAGGCGAGATATTTCTCATAATAATTACGGGAACCAAAATATCTAATCGAAGGATAGATAAGCTCGTCTTGCAATCTCCAGCCAAAGGGGTGAGTGTTAAATTTACATTTTCGTTTTATTGTGAATTTTATTCAGATTATCATTTCGTATAATGATGCTTTTATTGCAATTAAACGTGGAATATTTGGAATTACTAGTCACTATTAGACTTTAAATGCAATATCGTAATCTACGGCTTAGATTATTTTTGAGACAACTATTATTAGTCTGGTTTAGTTTATTGTAGCTGTTACCGTGTTTCTGATACCGTAGCTGTTACCGTGTTTCTGATACTGTAGCTGACAATCGCTGTTACCATAGATCTGATAATCGCTGATACCGTAGATGTCAATGTTTCTGATACCGTAGATCTGATACCGTAGATCTGATACCGTAGATGTCAATGTTTCTGATACCGTAGCTGCTAACGTAGTTGATACCATTTCTGATACCGTAGCTGTTAACACATCTGATACCATCTTTTGATAAACGTCTTTGATATCGTCTGATTTGTTGTGGAACATCTCTGTATAAATATCTGAATGTGATTGTGCCGTTAATTTGTGCAAACGGAATTGAAGTATCTGTCTGTGTGTCGAACTGTCTGTTCGTCAACATCTGTGTAACGTGTAAATATCCGGAAAGCTAGAAGTCCGAGTGCCGGAGCTGTCTGAGTTGTAAAACATCCGGGTCGACATCTAGGGTAGTGAGGAACCGTTGGTTCTGGTAGATGTTGTATGTTGTCTGAACGTATAACTGTGGTGGATCCGTGAAGGGAAACGTCCGATAATAGTATTGGTCAACCCTAGGTTTTCGGGGAAACTGGGAGACGATTCAACTGTTGCTGAATCGTGCGGTTATACGGGGTCGAGACACATATGTGTATTGAAATTGTAATACAATTTAATACATTGTTGTATTTGCATGCTTATGTCAGATCACAATAATATTTCAAGTGATCGCATAGATATCAATAAAAGCTAGCAACTTGATTGAATACAAGTATATGGTCGTGCTAGTTATCGCAATCCATCGTGCGATAGTATAGTTTGTCGTTTGTGTTCATTTTTCGTAATTTATACTTGCATTAATTTAACTTTCGTAAAGGATCCTTGGATCTGTGTATAGTCCAAGAGATCCCTTTACATCTGAGATTCCTTTTGTATTAATATTTAATTTGTTCATGTATTGTGAATGGTTGTGAGTGTAATTGTGGGTTGAGTGCATGAATTATTGTGTTGTTACATCTGTATTTTTTTCATTTATAATTTATTACATAAATTTATATTTTCTTTCACAAATTGTGTTTGTATTGTTCATTTAATCCACCCTCCTCTCGGTAACAATTCTGTTACACCGTTTTCATTTAACAATATTGGAGTTTCATTAAAATTTGTATGTACTTCGTAGCATTGCTGAACATCAACTGACGGAGCTACTCAATACAATTTATCACACTTAAGATGTCTCATTATCAGATTAAGAAATACTTGTCTTATATCACTTTCAGACGGACCTATTATTATCAATCCAATATAATTTGGTAGCGATGGCTGATGTTTGAATGATTCCTTTTTTCGTGCCACTGAAAAATGAATTACACGCATTTTATAAATATATATATACATATTTTTCACGTTGTAGAGTTAAAACTCCTATCAGTGATTTAGTCACTGTTACAAGAACAATTTGGAAAAATAACATAATGGTGAACATGTGCATCCATTGCTATTAGTTTTAATCTAAAAATTAATATAAGGATATCTGTGATAATGGTATAGTAATGTCGAAATTTCCAGAACGTCATGGGCTATATATCCAGGAGGAAAACATCTTCCAGGATATAATTAGTGTGGACCTGTAACCCGACCTAATATTCAACTTGATAACCAAGATCATCCAAAATCTGGAGAGTATTCAGTATGTGATATTGATCAAATATGTCACGTTAATAATATAGCTTATAAAAGCAAAAACCTACAAGATGGACATATTGTAGACGTGAAGTTGACATACTCGTTTAATTCCATAAGAACCAATATCCGAGAATCATTAGGTAATTGGTTGGTAAGATCTGCGATGAAAGATAAAGTAAAATATGGAGCTGGTAAGTAATTAACCAATTATAAAAATAATGGAATCAATTTATAATAGCTAAAAGCCGATATTGGAGAGGTAGAGCAACAATTAGTTTGTTGTTGCTCGTCCGTTGATTCGACGATGACTAATCAAGTCATCCGAGGGCTGGTTCTGTTCTGTGCATGCGAAGGTGGCTGATCAGGCCAACCCTTGCATGGATTGATCGCTTGCACAAGGGATAAGGAATGAGGGGGGGCAACTCAGGAGGGTTGGTGACACGTGCTTTACCTGCATGTGTCTACAGTTGCCGTGCTGCTCGATTCGCTGAACACTAAGTCTTTGCGCTTGTACAGGTGAATGATTGAAGCGTCTTTGAAATCCTGGGGGATCGTCTCTTGCTGCCACATTAGTAAAAACACTTGGCGGAACTTTATGTCTGGGATGAGCTCCCGTCCTTTTAGGCTTCAGCTGGAATGGGGTCTGAACCAGCTGCTTTGCCACTGGAGAGCAGACGTATGGCTTTCTGTGTCCGCACAAAGGTTGGACGGTTATCAATGTGTTTTGTGGATCGGTAATAGGGGGAGACAACTGATGGTTTATTATTGATGGGTGAAGGGTGATTCAGGATGCTGTCAAAGTGTTCAGCACATCGTTGAAGAATCTGCTTTTAATCAGTAATTAGTGTGTTCACGTCAGCGCTGAGGATGGTGATGATCAAAATAATATCGGTCCATTCACTAATTTCAAGGCATTGTGGAAATTCTTCATGTCATGCTGGTCTGCGTAGTACTGGATATCAATAGCTTTGTTGCTCATCCATGTGTATCGCTTCTGTCTGAGCTTCCGTGGTACATTTCTGCGTTGTTGTTGTATGCATCTTTCCTAGAGGTGTAGTTGCGGTTGTTGAGGTTAGTTTGAGGGAGGCATTGTATCTCATAAAGCAACTGCTTCATCTTGTGGCAGTTCAAAATAAACCAGTCTAGATTCTTTCTGGCTGATGGCCTAGGGTTTCCGAAGCTGTGCTTTAAACCAATTCTCTAAACGCCGCCCAGTCGGTCTCCACATTCTGATTGTCTAGATGAGTGAGTTGACTTTAGACATTCCTCAAGGGCATCCACGCGAGACGTTTTCGTACAGGTGCATTTCAGCTTGGTGATGTGCAGTCTATTATGATCCTGCTCTCCCTGTGGGCATCTTTTGGGCTGAATACGGATGTTGAGCCTGGTTGATGATGTGCCGTTTGACTGCTTCAGCGCCACAATAGTACCTTTTCACACGCACAACATGCCTGTCCGTCTTCCTGCCAATGACGTTGTCGATGAGGTACCAGTGCTTAGTGCGAGGGTGTGCATCTGCTACAGTATTAAAGCTATTTAATCTCCTTTGCTTATTAGACGTAATTATCCTCAAAAGGTATAGAATCAGTGTGCAATACAAATTACAATATGCCTCCTCTTTTATAAGTAGTGGGTTCAACTCTCCCTCTCTCTCTCTGTCTCTGTCTCTGTCTCTCTCTCTCTCTCTCTCAGGAAGATAGATCAACAACTGATCCTTTCAAATCCCTTCGCTAACGTAATAGCTAATACCATTATGTTAGGACAGAAAGTCATCTGAAATAGTCTTCTCCGTCAGAACTGAAACAGTGTCGATTGTTCTTCATATGGACATGATTTCACCACTGTAAAATAGAGGGGACGTTTAGGTACAATTACATAATTTCTCACTTCCTACGACGGTAAAGATCTATACATATTAACGTTACATAGTACAGATAATTGAAATATTTGCGATCACGAACTAGTTTAATGTAAAAAGCATTACAAGATATTAAACAACAAACTTGAAGAAGTAAACGTAGTGATTATTTCATCTGTAAACAGCATATTCATAAATAAAAAAAGTTTCCTTTGTATCAAATATTTCATAAATGCAGATGGACGCGACAAATATAAAATGATTAAAATATTATTGCGTTTGGAGAACCATAGCTATTTACATGACACTGTGTTAATTGGTACATAATTATATATGAATTCTGACATGTAGAAACGCAATATAGGACATATTTCCCAACGTCATGTACTTTCGTATATTTCAAATATATATTTTGTTCCTCAGTCGTATAACTATATTTTAATTTTCTGTGCGCAATAAGGACCGGACCATTATTGTATTTCACGTAACACTTAATGTTAATACATTGAACATAACAGTAATTTCTTCATTTGATTTTCATACAAACTACACAATTCATGTAAATTTAATTCTTTTATCAAACACTGTAAACTGTTTCTTTGTAGCATGTTATTGAGCCCCGTGCTGTGTGTGTGTGTGTGTGTGTGTTCGTGTGCGTGTGTGTGTGTGTGTGTGAGAGAGAGAGAGAGAGAGAGAGAGATAGAGAGAGAGAGAGAGCATGTTATGGTGCCCATATATTGAAGTTTCTGCACGTTATTAATGTAGCAAAACTGAATATAGTGACCAATATGTGCATCCCTAAGTATGTATTACTATATATTGTATTCCTCCACCATTAAAGAAATGTCCCGGTTGTAAAATATGTAGTGGCCAAATATCTATAGGAATACCAAATTAAGCTTCATTTTTTAATACAATAGTTGTTGTCATGATAAATAACGTTTGTATGATCGTATATTGTGGTAGGTTATATGTGTGTTGTATGCGATAGTTTACAAAATTCTCGTAGGACACGCTGCAGGCAAAACGCCACTAAAGAGCTTCCATCTTCGGAACAAACAGCCAACTCAAGAGAACAAACAACTAAATCAACCTAACAAAAGAACAAAGAAATAAGCAAACTAAATATATTCTCAAAGACATTCCACCTTAAATTGTTGCTCCTCAACGATAACTGCGGCAAGAACAGCAATAAAGAAGTAAATACCGAATATAGAACAAACCCGTGGTAATCTATGAGGTATTCATTTGAACTACAACCAGAAACTATTTTTAAAAAAAACAAATATCGAATTTTCCGAAAAAGGTTTTTAAAAAACTTCAACAAAGCGCGTAGGGGTTGCTGCATCAGGATATCAAGTTCGTCCTGAACTATGAGATCCATGGACGATTATAAATTTACACTTCTTTAGAATAAATCTGTCTTTGCACCCTTTAAGGCACAATTAGATTTATATAAAAATAAAAGAATAGCCAATCTGTTTACCGATAAGATTTTATTTTCACCATACGATCGAGTGAATAGTCGAAATCGTTGCCATGAGCAAGTGCATAACCAGCTTAGCGATGGCGATGGCTCCCTCCAATTCGTCCTTTTACCCCGGATGAATCGGAGAATCATGGGAAGCTATTAAAAAGCTTTTTTACATACTGGCACTTTTTTACATACCCGCATTGGCCAAGCCCTAAATCGGAACCAATGTGGACATAGGTGAGATGGCAGTGACCAGAAAAGGTGATAGTCCTTGACCACTCAGCCATCGAGGTCACCCTGTAATAAGAGTGATTTAATTATAAGTATATATTTATCCCAATGCAGCCCTCTTGATATTTGTATCTTGTATTAATGGAATAAACAACAGGTTAATACTTTGGTTTATTGTCAGTGAATGTATAATGGAGCATATATTTATGTTGTGACTAGGACATGAATAAGAATAAAAATGCTTTTTTATAATAATATGCATTGTTTTGTAAATATACATATTTTAAAGCAGGTTGTTGGAGAAAATGGACTATCTGAGAATTGCCCAGACCCCCAGCGAGCTGATGGTTCACGTACTATGTCAGCAAGAAAACATCCAGTGAAGAGAGCTTCTTCCCAACAGTTCCTTGAGTCCTGTCAGTTCTATGGAAAATAGATCATCCCGTCCGATTTTGTGGAAATAGATCGAAGCGCACAAGAAATCATGAACATGTGTGGTTTGTCTTCTTTCGGTATACCTTCGCTATCACATGGCGACGTCGATGGCAACTGCCTTTTGAACTCTGTTTCAATTGCGTTGACGGGTAGTGAAGTTTTGGCGTCAGAACTGAGGTTGTGCACATCGACTGAAATGTCACGAAATGCTGAAACTTACAAGTCACGATCTGACTTCGACCAGTTAATGGACTACTCCCTTCTATTAGAAATCCCTCATTTCATACTGCATATATTGTGGATATTCATCAGTATGGACTGTAATGGCCATTTCTGCTGTAATAGGTTTACCAATTCAGACTCTGTATCCTTGAATGAATGGACCGTTGGACAAAACTCATGAAGTGTTGACTAAATTCTTTTCTACAGAAGAAATGAGTACACCAATCGTAAGCAATAAGGGGAAATTTTATTTCGAAGTCACGAACAACATGGAGAAGGATGTTAAATTAACCAGAACCTAGAAGTCAGCATCATCAAAGACACTATCGGAAACAATACACAGTTTCTCAATAGAAAATTATTACATTGTAGATCAGCAAAGCGATCAATCAATCACAAATGATGACTCGGTTATGTCAACTGGAAAAAGAAAGGTGACAATACTGATGAGAAAGTTGAAAAAGATGCTAAACCTTCCTATTTCCCAGTTCCTATACACGTGAAACAGTTAACATCAAGACAGTGGCACTCTGGTCAAGAAGATACAAACATATCACTAAAAAGAATATGTACAGAGTGAGGTGCTACTGGGTAATAAGTCTAATTGTTTTATGTCAGTGGATAACTCGATCAATTTAACACGATTGGAATCAAAGAAAATATGTGAATTTTACAACGATTGTGGAGTAAGGGAAACACAGTTAAATCAATATTTGTGATTAAAAATGGACACTTGATAAATGTTGAGCACAAAAATCAAAAGTACTGCCTTAAAAAAGATGCAAAGGTCAGGTATACTGGGAACCTCTCGAACCACAACCTGCTGAGGATAGCATTGTCGTCTTAAGCCGGTAATACGCTACTCTCAAGAGAGATCCAACTTTTAAGAAAAGGGTCTCATACTTTGTAAATGTTGATCAAAACTTGAGCAATGCTGCGCTGTTCGAATACCAAGGAATTCAACCAGTAACTTCACAATCGCATGGGAACGCGCATAGTGGACAAACATTCACAAAAACAAACCCCAAAACAATAGAAAAATTGAACAAAAATTTAACAAACAGCAACCAAGATAATTATTTCGTTACTTGAATAAAGATGACTTCATGAATTGTGCACGTGACGTCAGAGTGATACGAAACCTGAAGTATAATGCCAGAAAAAGAGAAAAGAGCAACTGCGCAAGAAACACCAATGTAGCTGATGAGAGTTTAGATGTGAAGTCCACAAAATGTTACCTACTGCAAGTATTTTTCCATTGATATATTCAAGGCATTTGCCGTAAGTATGTACCGCTGGGTTCATGTTGTAGGCGATTCCTCCAAGGTCGCCATTGGCTGATCCAAACGATACGAGAATATTTGCAGCATACCGCACCAGAACGCTTTAGTCAAAATTGTCAAGAGAAGGCTAGGATTGTACATAATTCGGGACTGTTTCTTTCTCGTCGAATGCGAACATCCTTACAAGCTGTAGTCATACCACTGATCTAAATCACTCCTATCGCCAAAGACAAGGTAGGGTTATTATAATTAATGTTAAAAGGGAGGCAAGATGACAACAGATAGTTGAAAAGTTAAATTTGTTTTCAATAAAAAAAATGAGCAATTTTTAAGAAATTGTATTTGGTGCTAATTTGTATGCTGCCTATTAGTAACACACACACACACACACACACACGGAGAGCGCTTTAGACCACTCGGGGCCCCCATTAAGTCAGTAAATGTTCCTATAACTAGGTAAATTTTCTTATGATTCAGAAAATACTCTCATAACTCAATAAATGCTCTCATAACTCAGTAAATGTTCTCATAACTCAGTAAATGTTCTCATAGCTTGGTAAATAATCCCATAACTTGGTAAATAATTCCATAACATGGAAAATGATCTAATAAATTGGTAAATGCTTCCATAACTCAGTAAATACTCCCATAACTCAGTAAATGTTCCCGTAGCTCTGTGTACAGTTCCTGATTATTTAATTTACCTGTTGACTTGATAAGTATTTATCCTCATTCATTCAAAGATACAAGATATTTTGCGTAAAAAAGTTACATGCTGTCCTTAAGAAGCGTAATTAGCTCTGACGATGTGTAAAATGGCATGTCATGTATACTATACATTCTCTGTACTACTGACACATGGATAGGATTGTCCTCGATGACCCACTGTATATCCAGTCGTTGACTTTTTAGAATGTTCGGCAAATGGACCTCAGCAATTCGTCCCCCGCCAATCACGCCCACATTGTATCTCGTACCCTTGGGATTTACATATTTGCTATAGTGTTGTATTAACATCCACATATGGGTTCTGAGTAGGGAGGGGGTGCAAGTCTTGGTTGGAACAGCACATTTTATTCTTTCCAATCTCAGCCTGCTAGCAAGTCTGCTCAGACAGCCACCCATTGTAATCCAGATGTAGTATAAAAAGCATGAAACTTAAATGATTAAGATCTCATCTGATTCTTGATGTCTGTCCTCAATATTCATCTAGATACTAGGTAGCAATACTGTGAGAGAAATTCCAAAATACATATATATAACAAGAGGATATGTGGCGATATTGTGACAGAAATTCTAAAATACAATTATATAACAAGAGAATTTTTGGCAATACTGTGACAGAAAATCCAAAATACATATATGTAACAAGAGAACATATATATATATATATATATATATATATATATATATATATATATATATATATATATATATATATATATATATATATATATATATATTGTTAAGTATTTGTAATTGTATTATTTGTTTGTTTGTTAGTTTAATATTTTTTAAATTCCATTACATGCTATTATAAGGTAACTTTGCTTGCTATTCTGTTTGACCTGACTGTTATAATATAGAAACACTGCATCTAGTTGCTGACCATGATTCAGAACCAGTAAGGTTCAGGTAAACAACTTTTATTATTATTATGTTATTCCATTTCAGAGTAAAAACCATAGATTTCAACTAATGCTATACTGTGAGTGCATGATGTTGGGCATGTAAAAAGCTTCTATTTTGTTCTGGAAGGATGACCATGTGACCCTTACTTAGGAACCTGGTTTGTGTCTTAAATTTAAGCGTATAACTATTTTCTGGATAGAATTTGGGCATTCCGGCTCTAAACCATTACTTAAAGGTGTTTTGTTGTGACCAGTTTGAGGTCAAATTTTATTTTATGGAATACAGGTGATTATTTTCCCTGTAAATATATAAGTGCTCAATACAGAATTATTGAACAGAGACATTCATTGAATTTTATTCGGAATTCAAAATTGGATTCATTTTTTCTGTGATTCAACAAGAAACTGTTAACACAACAGCACTTTGAAAGTTTAAAAATGGTTGTCAAGGTTGTCATTGCCTTCTATTTTGGATTACACTGGGACTCAAACTCAGACTCATTTAGGACTTTTTAATAATAGGACTTCTATTTTTTAATCTTGCATTAATTTGGAATTGAATTTTAAACCATAAGTTCTTTTTCTCATTTTATCTTGTTTTACTTGGGAAATAAATTATTTGTTAACAATTATTTGTATATTATTTGTATAATTTAAAAAATCTTGTTGTCTTCAGTCTTTTCTCTTACGTTTTGTAAAAGCCTAGACATGTACCTGTATATTTATATATTTACACATATATAGTTACACACACACACGCACACACACACACACACATATATATATATATATATATATATATATATATATGCAAATAGATAGATATATGTACACATAGATAGATATATAAACATATATATATATATATATATATATATATATATATATATATATATATATATATATTCATTGCATGTGTACATACATGTTTACTCAAAATAGATGATAAAACATGCAAAAGGATGTCAATGAAATAAAATGTATAAAATTATTACTGTTCAAACACACATTATAGTTGAATATATAAAACATTACATAGCGAGGAAAGTGTATGAAATGTATAAAATTCTTACTGTTCAAACACACATTATAGTTGAATATATAAAACATTACATAGCGAGGAAAGTGTATAAAATGTATAAAATTCTTACTGTTAAAACACACATTATAGTTGAATATATAAAACATTACATAGCGAGGAAAGTGTATAAAATGTATAAAATTCTTACTGTTCAAACACACATTATAGTTGAATATATAAAACATTACATAGCGAGGAAAGTGCAAATAAAAAAAAACTTTAGCTTTGCCTATACATCATGATCTACTACGTGTAACTAAGCGTCTCTCTGCGATTTATCCAAAAAGAATATGGCTGTCGCCAGACACAGTGATGTCATGGTCTATTTTTAGCACAAGGTAGATTTTGGCACAAGCACCACTGCATGGTGTTTGCAATATGTAGATGTTGGGCTTGTCAGGTGATGTCATGGTCTATTTGTAGCACAAATACATGACTACGTACAGTAATTTTGAAACTTTCTCTCATTTATTTATGCAGTTAGAACCTCAGTTATAGGATGTGGACACATATGGCATGGTAAGTGGAAGTGCAGATGGAAACGCTGGTGAAAACCATTGTATTTCCTGGTTCAAACGCATCTTCACCTGTAAATGTTCCAATCCGTTAATATTTTTACACCCTTGTCCGTTTTTTTTTTTGCATGCGATAATGTTCGTGTGAAAATATGTGAATACCATTGGTCAAGTAACGCTATCGTCAAACGGATCGATTCTCTTTTTGTTCATGCGCAGGATAGATGTGTTATGTCGTTGCTATCGGAAATTTCTCATGGAGTAGTAGCGTATATGTCCTTGTAGTGGCTGGCTGTTATGGTCGATAGTGACATGTGACCAATGGCACCTTCGGCTTTTTTTAAGCTGGTACCATATTAGTCCTAAGTCCTATGAACTATGAATTATGTGATGGGAGCCAAAGTTTCACCTTTGAACTTTATGATTTTTTTCCCCAGTGGACTGGACTTATTGCAGGATAATCGCTAAGATCAAAGAGGTACTGATGTTGATATAGATCTGCTTTGACATCGTTGATGTGAATTGCACAGACGAGTTCGTCGGTGTCGGTCATGTGCAGCGTGATTTTGTCTCCATGTAGTTTTTGATCAAGTCGTAATGAAACTCGAGCCTGGGCATTTTGGAGAGCTCCAGGACGGTCGCGTCAACCTTGATGGGTTTGTCTATGTTGAAGTTGGTTTGTCTGGATTCGAACGCAGCGAGTTCATAATCAAAAATGTTCATGCTCACGAAGGTATCGTTAACTACAAGCTTATCTCGTCGTTGTTGGTTATTGACGATTTCAATTTTCTTTCCACGGCTCAAGTTTTTCATCTATTGTTCATGAGTTTGAAAACATTTTTACCGAAGTCCGTAGTGGCTATTTGTCTCGTGTTAAATTCGATGTAGGTTTACATAATTTTCTTTAAACTTCAAAGCACGATGAATTTGTAGATTCGATGTTGGAGAGTGTTCGAGCAGTCGATGATGTATCTTGTAGCGTGTTTTGTGGTTGAGATTGGATACTATTTATTTAAAGTTGTTGTCCGATTTCGAATTGGCTTGTTCTGCTCAAGCTGTGGTAGAGAAATCATTGAGCTGTTGTTCAAGCTAGAACTGGTAATCGTTATAAGTGTTGTGGAGATGTGATGGATAAAGGAGATAGACGTCCACTATCATGTCCATCATTGTATCGGGCCTGTCTTCCCTAAAGGAACTGTCCTCCCGTGATCCAGTGATAATCTCCAACGGGATGGTGTTGTGACATCGCCCATTCTTATAAATTGTTGGTACAGAGGTAGAGGATGAACTTGGACGGTTTGGTGGGATCGTATTGTTTCATGTATATGTTGGCAACGCGAATTACTTATTCTGTGACAGTGGATCGATAAAGTGTGTGTTTGCGATAAAGTTTGTGTGTGTGCGTGTGTGTGTGTGTGTGTGATTAGGATTTTTAACGTAGCTTTAACAATTTTTCAGTCATATCGCTATGATGTCTGCAGTGAGGTACTTTATAGTGATGTATTGCACTGGGGAATCATACTGCAGACATGTATCATTATGTCCCACCCAGTCACATTATCCTGACACCAGACCGACCAGTCCTAACACTAACCTGTACTGCTGAGTGTCAAGCTAGGTAGCTGTTAGTACCATTTTTGTAAGTCCTTTGTATGACTGGGCCGAGGATTGAACCCATGACCTCCCGCTTCAGCGGCAGACGCTCTAACCACTAGACCACTGAGCTTGACTCATCTTGAGAAGAGCATTGCATGAGAGACCAGGTGAGGAGAAATACCAAAGTGAATCGAGTCGGTAATTATCCAAGCACGTAGGTATGAAGATATCCCTGAGCATGAGTACATGCGTTTGCATGTACAGGTCGTGATAATCACCGATAATTTGATAGCCGGAGTCGTTCAGTACCCTCTTCGCGTAATGGTATTCCTCAGGAAATACAAATTAAACGAATTGTACTTAAATATAGTGGCCTAACATAGTTGAGGAATAAATGAAAAAATGAACGCATACTACATTTTAAGAGAAACAGAAAGATAAAAATGCACAATCAAACAGAATGATAAGAAAACACAATACAACTGTAAATGTAAATCGAAAATGGAATAAGAAAAGGGAAAGTGATCAGGAATAAGTACAACAAATCAACAATCTGGGATTTTTAACTATCTGAACAATGCAGGGCTAACGGATAAATCTGGATATATAAGGAACGTGTCAAACATCATGCTGCCAAGCCACTGTGTGGGAGGGTACTATATTTTTTAAACCTGCGCCCCCAAGCCCAACCCCACCCCCAAACAAAACATGGCTGCTAATGAAATCACGTAAACAACGTAATGAACAATTATTACGGAAACTATGATAGGGTTATGCTACTTTATACAAACCAGCTAGACAAGATAGATATAACAAGGTATATAAGTACTTAATACATAGAAGCCAGTGTGGAAAGGCTAAGTTATATAGGATTTCAAATGGGTAACGATTTAATACTTAATTTAGAAAACAAGCTGAATAATGTCCAGCTTTTGCGAGCCTTGGCGACCAAAATATGGAAATTATTCAACAAGTTTAATAAATTTATTATCAAATCATTACTTATTTGAGACTTTTAATCAGTTATCTTTTCTCCAGTGGAAATTATTTAGAGAGAAAGAAGAACGAATAATTGTATTCATTCTTACAGATAGTGCACCTTTCATTTGTTGTGCATACAATGAAATCCAAACCAAAGTTATAGTAAATGTAGATTGTAATTTATTTTACAAACTATACATCAAATAAAAAGCTGTTGTCTAAATATACAATTTTTGATGACAAAATCAGTTTTCAAAACAGAATGATCAATGTGATGTGATGCCACATTATTTGCTATGTCAGACGGTAGGCTTAGAGTCCATGTTTACCCAAAAATGACACATTCATAACTAAACATTACATCGATGTGATTTCATATGAAATAGGTTAATGGATGCAGAAATTCCCATTTTGATTGTAATGCATTTGTTACCAGATATTTACAGTATTTGATTTTGGAACAGTCGACTGTGCAGAAGATATACGCACATTTCTGAGTCAGATTTGCATCCTATATACACTGCATAATTTATGCTTTGGTTGGATAAAGTTTTGTCAGTTGGGAGACCCATTTATTTCCACATTCTTCTGTGAACAGAGGTGAATTTATTTAATTCTCTAAGTTAACACTGAAACCACACTTGAATATACGGGCGATTCTATATCTATGTTACAGGTATACCACCCATCTCTCTTCTTCCTGCCACCTTCTATCAAATGAGCAATACCCTTAGTTTTACTTCATATAGTTGCTCTTGTCTTGTATTATTACACATAATTCTTATGATGATATTGGTTTACATGACATACCAAGCACCTGTGGGGGGTAACTTGTCCATACTGAGACAGATGAGATAATTTTTCCTTAATTTCATTTCATGAGCCATAAGGTGGTGTTAAAAACGTTTTCCAACGATCGCAGCCAATCAGTAAAGAGAATACTGCAGAAAGTTCATGTGTCTATTTGGACCAATTAGAATCACTTAAAGTGATATGTTCACATGTCATAATATCGAAAATAAATACTAAACTGCACACACAATAGACAAATTGTAATGACTGTGATAACGTTAAAAATATTACACCTTAGGCAAACAAAATAAGACCCACCTTTGTCTTTTAAGCCCTTTACATGATATAATACTAAGAAGGCATATAATGATTGCATTTCATAGACAAAATCATCAAAGATCATTAAGACTACCATGGGTTATTGTAGCAAGAAACGGTCAACTATCTCATGTTGATAAAATCCAATAACAGCAGACCTCATTATCTTGTGCTTTCGTTTTTGTATGTAAAAGTGACTGATATGGAGGGCTAAACTACCAATAACAATAGAAAAATAAGTAAATAATTATATAATTGATTACCATCTTATATGGATAAGAACCCCCCACTTAAATGAGACTGTCTATCCAGAATGGGACAGGTAAAATGTATATGGAATCGTAGGTTTGCGTCTATCACACCTATTCGGGGAGATGGTGTTTTTAAAGGCATGTCCATTTGAACAGCGGGGATTGGGTATATTAACGGTAAGGGTTGGGCATTGTCATTCCTGCCTGGGGAAATTGCGCCTATAGTGCCAACCCCAACCCATCATTTTAACAGATAAGAAAGTGTCACATCCTACAAGCAGACATGAAAACTAAATACAATATCAATTTTATATATTTTGTCATGGTCTGTCTAAACAAGAAGAGAGAATTACCAATTACAGAACATGTGGACGAAGTGGTTGAGTATATCACTTGCAGAACGTAGAAAACTCCCATTATAATGAAAGGTGGAAGAAATACAGAATAAATATAAAAACAAAAACACCAAAGATTTGCGTATACTATTATGAATATATCATGCTGCAGATCCACTGCAAGATATAGCTGATAAAAAGAGAGGGTTGTGCCTTCAAATAAGAGTTAAGGATGAAGATTGGCTATACATGCAATGCAATCCACAAGATAGAAAGGTTCACATAGAGTAACCATAACTAATCAGGGCAATTAATAAACACAAAACAAACCAATAACACTGGAAACACAAACTAACAAAACCACACAGCCTACAAACATGCAATACAGTAAACAAACTTTCGTTCCTTATTAACATAGTAATTTGTTTAAAGCAAGATAAGTAAATAACTCAAAAACAAGGATATGTCAGTCTAGATACAAATAAATAGCCATTGTTTACATTCACTTTTGTAAACTATATAGCATACATACTACAAAACATGAAAAGAACAATAAACCAATTAATGGCAAAGGCTTCATACTTGGCGAGGAAACCAGTCATAGCATGCATTGCCAGAGGAGTGGGGAGTACAAGCCTGTTGGGAAAAAATGAAACATCGATTGAAGAATTAAAAAAATTGGAAACAAGAATATAAACATATTCATCTCTTTAAAATAGGAAGACCGCCATGGACATGTATCAAAGTGTAAGGAATTAAGAGCTCAGATGAAAATAAGCTATTATTAATTAAAAAATTGCTATAAATAAACTAGATCTATTAGCAATAAGAGTATAAGGAATGACCAAGCTTTAATCGGTTAGACAGGAACTTCAACTGTACAATATGCAGCAAGGGACTATGAAACCCCAAAAGATTGTGAGAAACTGGAAACAAAACTATTTAAAGGATTCATCATCATAAAAGTGCATGCCAGATTTGATTGAAATCAAACAACATTTGGTAAAGTATTATGGATATAACAAAACACAAAATGATGGGCGATTCAAGGGCAAAACGCATCTTACTGATAATGAAATATCAAAGAAATTGAACTAATCTCTCTTCAAGGCAGATATGCATACCAGAATTGGGTGAAGTCCAGATGATCTTGGCGAGTAAACCCAAATTATAAGGTTGGGACAATTAGGAGGTGTAACACCTTTAAATGGTGTTAAAGAGTGCTGAATGCACATGGTGCATTTGTAACCCAATATGTGTCGTCATCAGCAAGAACTTCTATGATGACAGTTCATGGACAACGATACCATAACTCGTTAAATGATAACAAAAATCATGCTCTTTAGATATTTTAATAATATAAAATTTCATAATACATTTGTTACAATCCCCCAATTCCAGTCAGGTATTCCTGTGGAAACCAAACTGATACATACTAATAAACAACAAAAGACACTGAACAATATTATTTAAGCTGCAAAACATTATTACTGGGGAATACGTTTGGTAACAGCTAAGTGTTCACGGTTGGTCACACACAGATAGACACATAAGAACTACTTTAACAGATGTATAATTTAAAAAATAGACATCATATTAGATCATAATTTAGTTTATTAAAATTGCTTTCAATAAAACTGCAGAGACGAATTTTCAAAGCCACATTTTATGATTTTAGGATTCTAAAAGCTGACCATTCCAGTCACGTTTATAGAATGCTGTTGAAAATTTGACTAACTGAACATTTTCAATTTACAGCACTATCCACATAAATCTTTTTCAAGCTGATCTGATATATGTATGGATTGTAACAATATTACAAAATATATTTATGTACTGCTTGCTTATGATGGTCAATAAACAACTCTACTTGCCTTCTAAATTTATGCAAGGTGAAGAACAGAAAAAAATACTACACAATGTAATATTATTTCGCATAGAGAAGCAATAAATGTTATGAAAATTTGTGATGGACTATATGTGATACAATGACGAAGGTACATGGCATGCATACAAATATTTGAACATTAGATGGTACTAAAGAATAAGCCAAAGGAACAACGCTATAGTTGATGGTAAGAATACGTTGAGTTGAGTTAGGCATGCCAGACATTAGAATCTTAACTTTAAATATATCATCTTGAGAACCAAAACTTTAGTAGGGTTACAATTATTTTGCGAGAGACGGAATACAAATAAAACACTCCAAGACCATTCATAATGGTGGGATTATTATTCTGGGAATATTAAGCAAGCTTTGAAACAAGTTAGTTCTTCTTTGCTATTACACAAAGTAAGTGTACTCTAATTATTGCAGTATATCTATATATGTATTTACCGTTGTAGTTTGATTCATTCATAGTGTTTGATATACATGCGTAATTTGAGATATGAGCAATGTGATGTGTAGAATTATTATTGTAATTGGGTTAATTTGTAGTAACGTAATGCATTCATTCATTTGATATAGATTTGCAAATGTTGAATCAATTGTAAACTTTGTATAATGTTGCGGTGTGCAACATTAGTATAGGAATTTGCCTTTTTGTGTATACTTGTAGGAGTATCATGTGTATGGATATATCAGATCATGGATGTGCATATATGTGTACACTTGTAGAAGTGCAATGTACGGAAATGCTGTCTGATTATATGATATCGTTTTGTATATAATAATATTTGAGTGTATATATACATGTATGTATGTATGTATGTATGTATATATATATATATATATATATATATATATATATATATATATATATATATATATATATATATATATATACACACACATACGCACACCGTATATGCTTAGCAGGGAGAATGTGTATTTCGATGGGCACGGATGCATGACCAGAAACAGTAATGGCCTATCTGATGATATTAATGTTAGTGCGAGTTACTTAGCAAAAGGAATATGCTTTGCTAATGTCAGTGTTATATTGTTACGTGCTTAGGCTCGAATAAGCAGCAACACAGAAAGAGCGAAAACTAACAAGCTTGTAAAACTTTAACAATGATTTTATTAAGTACAATTATTTTCATAAAATAAATAAACTTACGGTTTTAGAGAATCAAATCCAACAAATATAGAATTCACAAAATAATCCACTAATGGAATTGCAAGTCCTGATAAATAAATGTTCTAATAGTTCCAGGTTCGAATCTTGACGATGTAATCCAAAATGGCTGACAATGTCACATGATGCAGTTCTTGTTTTGTTATCATCCAAATGAAAATCATAAACACATGTCCTTTTCCAGATAATTCTTCTTTCTTCAATGAATTGACACAAAGTCCAGAACAAAATAATATTAACACTCAAACATGAAATACACAACTTAATAATAATAAAGCCCAAACATCTACTAATGTTAGCTTCCAAAATACAGCTATATATAACTGTTCTTCTGAAGTAAGCAAGTGATCACGCGCTTTTCTAGAAATTGATAGAAGGTCAGAGGAAGAGTCTACCTTCACCTAGTCACGTAATAATAGAATGAACCAGAAGAAAAATCAGCCACTAATTACTAAAAATCAAAAGTTGTCCTTGAAATTAACCAATAGTATTAAAGACCTGTTTATCAATCTAAAGCAAGGTCAGATAAAGAGGTAACCAAGCCAAGGTCAGCCTGTTTACAACTAGAGTCTAGGTCAAACTGAATTTTCTAGAAAAAATCTCCCAATTAATGAATAAATATTAAACCCTAAATGACAAATTTGGATTTAACAATAACAAATAAATAAATTAAATCCAATAGCCGTAACAGTGTTCTTTAGAAACTTTTAGGGACCAGAGGGAAGTACTCAGTGCAGTGGTCCGAGCCACTGGGAGACAAAAGAGAAAAGGAAGGACAGAGGGAGAAGTTGAAGGGAGAACAGAGGGAGCAAGGAAAAGAGAAGAAACATACAGATAAGTAGGACTCAGAACAGTTGGGAAAATTTCACACTAATTAAAAGGCTGAACTAGGCCGTTACTTGGGTGAGTGATATGGTAATAGCTGAATTGTATTTGAGAGATTACTGTTTGAATTATATTAAATTGTTTTCATTTAAAATTTCAATTTGTGTATTCATTAATTTAACTGTCGGCACCGCTGACTGCGGCTCAGAGCTTTGCATCTCTCTATCACTACTTCAATTTCTGACAAAAACAAGCCAGGGTGGGTCTTCTGTATTAATTTAACTAAATTGGAAGCACCCCACCCCACAAGGGAAGCAACCTAACCTTTACATTAGACATAACATGTTTCCTCGTTATGAAAAAAGCAAACCAACAAGTTTTGTAAAAGTAAAAAAAAAGTTTATTATCAAAGTTATAAATAAAAACTGAGAGGAGCTTACAGTATTTATAATGAAAGTCTTAACTGAATGAAACGTTCCTTATAAATTTCAAAACTGGAAACGTAGTAACCTTCATGAATGATGAAGTTGTCAAAATGGCATTGTTCAGAGTTCCCTAGAATAATTTATAACAGTTCTAGAATAATATATATCTAAATAATGAGCAATTCTTATTTCCGATGAATAGTTCAACCAAATGTTGTTCCTCAGAATAATATATATATATATGTACAAAATAAAACATGTCTTTAGATTTTATGACAGGAACACAAGAAATATGAATGACTCTAAAAGAAGAATGAAACTAATTGCTCAATCCTCTTTTTATATACACTGTGTGTTGCGATGCTATTTTGCAACAGACCGCATGGGACAGATCACACTACTCATTTTACTTCAAACGTGCCTATTCATGTGGCGAAGCCTAACCAATTTAAAGTTACTGAAGTCTTCCAGAAATCTTGAAACCCCATCATTCCATGAGAAATTAAGTCATTGCAGTCTTATTATGAAGATTTTTATTAATGACTCTCAAAACATATATAAGCATATCTTTTTCGATCCTATGCATAACTATGCTCTTAATAGATTCAGTTCATATAGACAAAACTAAAGACATTATGAACAAATTATTCATAATAAAAATTTTAAAAATCAGAAACAATCATGTACAGTGGGACCCCACTATAACACGCCCTATTATAACACGAATTCGGATATAACACGGTCGTGGCATGGCTTCCGAAATTTCAGGTAATATATTACAGGTATTTTTCTCAAAGACCAAAAAAAAGATCTTTTAAGTATAAAATATAAAAAGTATCATTCTCATACTCGTCTAAAAAGTGCTTATGTCAATCGTACTGTACAATTTCTACACGAGTTTTAGACATAAGACGTATGATTCCATTTTAAATAAACTGAACAACATATGATTGAGCTCAAAACAACTGGTGTATGCCAGGAGTTTTCAGAGGCAAAACAAAATGTAATGATTTGCTCCAGAAAAGTATCTTAAGGTTTAGTTTTCTAATGGTCATGCATATTTATTGAAAAATTGACATGTTTACTGAAAATACATCCATGCACAGTAGGGGTCATGTTCTAAGTATTACAAACAATAAATAAATAAATCCAGGGGTAATATTGGTAGCTTCATATATATGCTGTATATGATTTTGTTTTGTTTGTCTTTTAGGGTTTAATGCCATTTTTCAGCACAATAAAGGCTATACATGGAGGCCAGTATTAATGGTGGAGGAAGAACCTGGAAAATCCCTGGAAAGATCCACCGACCCACGAGAAGCTACTATCTGTTATATATATAAATACTCTCAAGTCAAATATTTTGTCGTTTTCATGTAACTATAAGAAATACATATATTGAAAGGCATATATAGTATGCACTGTGTTTATCAAATTCATGATGGTATTTTAATTATTATTTTTACTTTAATAATTTGAAAATATTACTGGTAAGTTAAATATTAACCCCTTCAATGATTAATGTACATGATTGCTGTTATGTAGGGGTGTTTACTAGTATGCATAGCGCTTCCATTTTTGTGCAAGTTTAATCAAACTTGTATTTGTATCATATTTTGTGTTTTGCTGTATACATATTTTGTTTTTGATGCAATACAAGTTTTTATTTAATTTATATTTTCCTTTCCATAAGTGATATAGAAAGATGGCATGTGAGCCAATGAGCCATTGGCTTGCAAAGGTAGTGCTCATTATAATGTCAATTATAATGGACTTCTTAGAATTTTACGACACAAAGATGGACAAAATGAAAGTTGTTAATTTTGAGTCACATACTCCACTCATTAATATTATTGCATGTTATATTAGTTTTACCTTTATTTTTATCTATGTATCCGGGATGGTGAAGGTTTGGGTCAATATGTGTTTGGCTTGAAAAGACAATATTCACATTTTTTTTCATGTTGACAATCCATTCAATGAAGCCATTTTATATTTTTTCAATGCCACGTTTTATAACCCTTTAGCTTGCAAAGGCATCACCCTCTATGTTTTCCAATGTCACATAAGTCTGATACTTGTTCAGTACCAAATAACAGAGGATATTTAGAACTCCCCGTGATCTCGCTGGAGAACTGACACCTCTTCAGCTGTATCATTTAATAGATTTCACAATCAGAATAAAACATAGTGTCCCCCATTCTCAGTATCCACTAAGCACCTAACTATGACATTAAAGACAATGACATTGTGTTATAACCAAAGTTATTATGTCTAGAAGATGATGGAGATTTTCAGAACTGTATTTGGCTACCTGCTTGATGATAATCAATTCATGGACCTTGTACCAGATGATACTAAGTAGCGACATTAATATAGAATAAAGTGAATCACAAAACTGTGAACATGAATTTCATCGTTAATCCATGGTCAATCTGAGGATTGTCTCCATATGTCCAGTTTCTTAATCTACCATCACACTGGATACATTGTTCACAATATCTGTACAAGCAAAATCAGTTTAAATCAATTTATATATTTATACGGTCTAAATAAAAAGGCATTGATATAAAAGTATTCACAGTAATATTGCATTTTCAATATTTCTATATGTATGCACACTGAAGAATGCTTTCAATATTGGATGATAAAACATTTTAATTTTTGGGTCATGTGGAATTCAGTAAAATATCATTAAAGAATATGTACATGCAATAGTACCTTGATTTTACATGCGTCCCTGTTGATTTTTCAATTCATATGAATAAGATTGGAGTAACTTGTTATTTATAAAGGGGTAATAACTCTTGAGTGCTTAGACAGAACACTGCAAAATTCATATATTCGGTGTTAGCATTAGACTATGACAAGCACATCTGAATTCACACAATTTAATGTCATATTCTACCTATTCTAGAAGATATTAGTTCCAAACTGTGAAAAGTATTTCCCTATAAACTGATCTGTCTAATGATTCTGAGCAGAGTACAGTACGGAAGAGCATCTAAAAAACACATTTAACATTTTGCCTCCTTAATTAAAACGAAAACAAATAGAAACATTCCTATGAAATGCCCCTGACTGAAATCGTGATAACATGTCACATGTGTATGTACACTGTACCCAGAATAAGCCATTTGTATAAAAGAGATTCCATGAAAACGAACAAATGCTGTAGAAATTTCCACATTATTAATTAAAACTGTGCTTCTGAGCTGCAACATGAAATATATACTTATTAAAAAGTTATAATGTAGTTTTTTTTTCTTTGAACATGCTAATATTATATGTTTATAGTAATTATGAAATGAAGCATTTAATTGGCGGTTTATTTGTTTTACTAACTCTTGCCAATAGTTGTAATACAAACAAATTAACAACCATATATATATATATATATATATATATATATATATATATATATATATATATATATATATATATATATATATATATATATATATATATATATATATATATATATGACAAACTCTTTTGGTAATGGTTAAAGATACAGAAAACAATACAGTCAAAGTTTTACCTTTAAGGATTATTCAGATATCAAATAATTAAAAAATAACAAAATCACTTAAATGGCAAGAAAATCAAGGAAAAGCTAAATATACAAGTGAACATGATTTTTAAATTTAATTTGACTATAGCAGGTCTCCTTTTAACATGAAAATAGGGTTAGGACAGATGTACATTACTGTACAAAAATGTTATCACATATATAATGGATATGAAAAATCCCTTTATGTGCACGCTTTTCAGCATCAACCATGTGCAACCTTCTATATCATCAATGTTGAGTTAATGTAAATTACTTAATTTTTTAGTGAGCAGTACAGAACAACATACTGTACATGTCTTATCTTGACTGGTATTACCTCAGCACAACTTCATGTAACATGTAGACGCAAAGAAAATAGTTCCCCATTTAATTCATTTTTGGTTAACCATTTTTCTTCTAAACATTTAAGGAAATCATTTTTGTAACATTTAAATTAACTGTAGACTCTCTATCATTTTTAAAATGTTCTTTTATGAATTATATAAGAACGTATTCAAAAACAAAAGAAATGTAAACAACCAGGGAATTTATGTACATGTCAAGCGTCCTTATTATTAGTATGAATGGTGTATTATTATATTGCACTCCAGCATAGAACCAAGGTGTTCCGAATGTGGCCAACAAAACAAATTATTGAAGGTCATTCCCTTTATTTTGATATGGACATAAGGCGCAGTAAATTCGCTGTCTGAAAACTAATTGGTTCTTTTTATAATGCATTACAATGTAATTGAGAAACTGTTTAAAAAGCAGTCCTGCAAAATAATGATTGCTTTTGTCCATATGTTAGTAAACTTTACTACAAGACATCTGCCTTTACAAAATAATTACTTAGGTATCAATGCCTCAGGTATTTAAAATAAATTTGATTAGTTTTAGAAAGACAGAGTCAGCATGAACCCAATAAAAATGTTAAGCATGATACATAATCATTAACCCTAGCTTCATAACGATTCATCAAAGGTACGAACCAAATCCATCAAAATATTTACGAAAAACTAGGAAATAATAATACTTAGCCGTAACAGAATAATTAATACTATGACCTTGACCCCAATGTCCCATGTGAAGGTTAATAAGTTGCAGAATGATTTGTTCTAGCTTACACAGGCAAGACAAGAAATTCTAACATATTGAATTGTAATAATAACAACAACATAATTAATAATATTACAACGGGTATTATAATTATATTAACAATATTGCAATAGGTTAGTTTGTCTTAGCTTACACAGGCGAGAGAAGAAATCCTAACATATTGAACTGCAGTAATAACAATATAATTAATAATATTACAATGGTTATTATAACAATGTTAATAATATTGTAATGCTGTAGTAGCTAGAAGATTTTTGACTAAAACATTTAAACGTACTGGACAATATAAGCATAACTGAAACTGATTTCTTTATAGAGATTCTGATTATACTGGTAGAAAAAGAAACTCCAAGCATTTCTGGGTGCAAATATTGCCAGTAATATTATCAGCATGACAGTAGGAACATGGCATTATCATGCCAGTTGAAAACTCGGTCAGTTTCATGTAAAATAAAGTACATGTGTTCAGAAATGATTCCTCGTAAAATGGGCATGACCATATGATATTTCACAATTCCTTAAAGGCTGTGGCTTTGGTTAGCTCCATAACAAGATTTACCGTCAAAACGGAAACGTCATAATTTTAAGTAAGTAAAAGTTGATTTTTTTAAAACCTTTTTTCGCGCGAAAAGGTATAATTCAGTCATACTATCTCAGTAATCCTGAAATGGTTTTATGAGCACTTAGGCTTGCAAGGGGACTGGAATCCTTACACCAATCTCACCCCACCCAACCCCCCATTCAGAAAGTATCTTTTTATTAGAAAAAGGTATAAAGTACGAATTTTGAGGCCAGATTATCACCCTTTTCTTGGAAAAGACTAGACAATTTTGGTATAATCCCCACCCTTTCCATAAAGTTTCGATTAGTTCTTTTGTGCATTATATATATATATATATATATATATATATATATATATATATATATATATATATATATATATATATATATATATATTAAACTAAAGTACAGTAAAAATCAGTTATTAATAAATCTTTTGTGTGGATCTTAAAGTTAAAAAAATAGGTCTTTTCTAAATTATATCTACATGGGACACACATTTCCATCTGCAGTCAGCAAGTAATGGATACTTTAGAAAAATTGAGAATGTACAATTTTTAAAAATTGATTGGAGTATTATTGTTTTTATTTTGACTTTATGGGACATATTTGTTGACCTTGTGCATACAATCCACATAAATTTCTTTTTCTTTGAAAGTGCAATGTCATGGGAATCAGGACTAACAAACCAGTTTTCAACTAAATCGAATTATGGTGTATAACCATAACATGAATGAAAGTATTTTAAGCAGAAACATCAATGGACTTCAATTTTGTTTAGCTGATCTCGTAAAGGGAAAAAAACCTGTGAGAAGTGGGGACACAGTGCCGCAATACCTGAGTGATGTCGAATTTAAAATCCTTGAGCAGGTCAACAATCACACAGAATGTTTTCATAAAAAATTTGAAAATATCCAAAAGGTTGTACGACGTAAAGCAGTCAGTGCACAATCAGAAAATGTTACAAAACAGGAAAATAAAGTTGTCCGAGTGTTTCTACATTTGTTTTATGTTGATTCAATCATTAGCCACATAATTGTGTTTAAGTATCTAATTTAGGTGTATTTACGAAAGGTTCAAAAGATTTTATCAGAACTGTTGATTCTGACCAATGACTGAGGTGTTCATGTAATCTGATATCTGGACTGATTCATTGTAACATACGTGAACAATTCTGAAATTATTCATGAACTCTTTTAGAACACATGTTCATAAAAATTATTAATAAAATGTACCTGAACATTTCATGAACATTAAATGGCTGAATTTTCAAGAACTTAATTTCATGAATTGTTCTAGAATATTAGCTCTTGAACAGTTCATGAACAATCGTTGTTACAATGTTCATGAACTGTTCAATGCAAAGTTTCATAACTTCCTGTGTTTGACAGTAACTCTTGCTTGCAAAGGCAGCACCCACTTTGTTTTCCAATGTCACATGAGTCTGATACTTGTTTAGTGAAAAGTAACAGAGTATATTTAGAACTCCCTGTGATCTCGCTGGAGAACTGAAACTGACACCTCTTCAGCTGTATAATAGATTTCACAATCAGAATAAATCATAATGTCCCCCATTCTCAGTTCCACAAAGCACCTATGACATTAAAGACAATGCATTTGTGTTATAACCAAAGTTATGATGACTAGAAGATGATGGAGATTTTCAGAACTGTATTTGGCTTGATGATAATCAATTCATGGACCTTGTACCAGATGATATTAAGTAGTGACATTAGCATGGACCTTGTACCAGATGATATTAAGTAGTGACATTAATATGGACCTTGTACCAGATGATATAAAGTAGTAACATTAACATGGACCTTGTACCAGATGATACTAAGTAGTGACATTAATATGGACCTTGTACCAGATGATATTAAGTAGTGACATTAACATGGACCTTGTACCAGATGATATTAAGTAGTGACATTAACAGGGACCTTGTACCAGACGATATTAAGTAGTGACAGTAACATGGACCTTGTACCAGATGATATTAAGTAGTGACATTAACATGGACCTTGTACCAGATGATACTAAGTAGCGACATTAATATAGAATACAGTGAATCACAAAACTGTGAACATGAATTTATTCGTTTATCCATGGTCAATCTGAGGCTTGTCTCCATATGTCCAGTTTCATAATCTACCACCACACTGGATGCATTGTCCACAATACCTGTACAAGCAAAAAGCAGTTTAAATAAATTTATATATTTATATGGTCTAACTAAAATGGCATTGATATAAAAGTATTAACTGCAATATTGCATTTTCAATGATATTTCTATATGTATGCACACTGTAATATGGTTTCAATATTATATAAAAAAAAACATTTTAATTTTTGGGTCATGTGGAATTCAGTAAAATATCATTAAAGAATATGTACATGCAATAGTACCTTGATTTTACATGAGTCCCTGTTGATTTTTCAATTCATATGAATTAGATGAAAGCAACTTGTTATTTATAAAGGAGCAATAACTCTTGAGTGATTAGACAGAACACTGCAAAATTCATATATTTGGTCTGAGCATTAGACTATGACAAACACATCTGAATTCACAAATGTCATATTCTACCTATTCTAGAAGATATTAGTTCCAAACTGTGAAACGTACTTCCCTATAAACTGATCTGTCTAATTATTCTGAGGAGAGAACAGTATGGAAGAGTATCTAATGAAACACATTTAACATTTTGCCTCCTTAATTAAAACGAAAACAAATAGAAACATTCCTATGAAATGCCCCTGACTGAAATCGTGATAACATTTCACATGTGTATGTACACTGTACCCAGAATAAGCCATTTGTATAAAAGAGATTCCATGAAAACGAACAAATGCTGTAGAAATTTCCACATTATTAATTAAAACTGTGCTTCTGAGCTGCAACAAGAAATATATACTTATTAAAATCTTATAATGCAGATTTTGTTTTCTTTGAACATTCTAATATTATATGTTTAAAGTAATTATTAAATGAAGCATTTAATTGGCTGTTTATTTATTTTACTAACTCTTGCCAATAGTTGTGATATAAACAAATTATCGACCATGTATATGTATGCAAATATGACAAACTCTTTTGGTAATGGTTAAAGATACACAAAATAATACAGTCAAAGTTTTACCTTTAAGGATTATTCAAATATCAAATAATTTAAAAAATCACTTAATGGAACGAAAATCAAGGAAAAGCTAAATATACACATGAACTAAATATACACATGAACATGATTTTAAATTTAATTTGACTATAGCAGGTCTCATTTTAACATGAAAATAGGGTTAGGACAGATGTACATTACTGTACAAAAAAGTCTATCACATATATAATGGATATGAAAAATCCCTATATGTGCACACTTTTCAGTATCTCCTGTGTGCAACCCTCTATATCATCAATGTTGAGTTAATGTACATTACTTCCTTTTTTAGTGAGCAGTACAGAACAACATACATGTCTTATCTTGACTGGCATTACCTCAGCACAACTTCATGTAACATGTAGACGCAAAGAAAATAGTTCCACATTTAATTCATTTTTGGTTAAATATTTATCTTCCAAACATTTAGGGAAATCATATTTGTAACTTTTAAACTAACTGTAAACGTTATATCATTTTTAAATGTTCCCTAATGGATTATATAAGATCGTATTCAAACAAAAGAAATGTAAACAACCAGGGAATTTATGTACATGTCACGTGTCCTTATTATTAGTATGAATGGTGTATTATTATAATGCACTCTAGCATAGAGTCAAGGTGTTCCGAATGTGGCCAACAAAACAAATATTGAAGGTCATTCCCTTTATTTTGATATGGACATAAAAGTGCTGTAAAGTCGCTGAAAATTGACTGCTTCTTTTTATAATGCAATACAATGTTATTAATAATCTGTTTGAAACGCAGTCCTGCAAAATCATGATATCTTTTGCCCATATGTTTGCATACAAGAAATCCTACATATTGAATTGCAATAATAACAACATAATTAATAATATTACAACGGTTTTTATAATGATATTAATAATATTGCAATAGGTTAGTATGTCTTGACTTACACAGACAATACAAGAAATCCTAACATATTGAATTGCAATAATAACAATATAATCAATAATATTACAATGGTTATTATAGTAACGTTAATAATATTGCAATAGGTTAGTATGTCTTAGCTTACACAGGCAAGAGAAGAAATCCTAACTTATTGAATTGCAATAATAACAACATAATTAATAATATTACAATGGTTATTATAATAATGTTAATAATCTTGCAATAATGTAGCAGATAGAAGATTTTTGACTTAAATATTTAAACATACTGGACAATATTAGCATAACTGAAACTGTTTCCTTTATAGATATTCTGATTATACCAAAAGAAAAAGAAACTCCAAGCATTTCTGGGTGCAAATATTGCCAGTAATATTATCAGCATGACAGTAGGAACATGGCATTATGATGCCAGATGAACACTCAGTGATGTCAGTATCATGTAAAATAAAGTACATGTGCTCAGAAATGATTTCTCGTAAAATAGGCATGACCATATGATTTTTCACGATTCCTTAAAGCCTGTGGCTTTGGTTAGTTACATAACAAGATTTACCGTCAAAATGAAAACGCCATAATTCTTAGAAAGTAATAGTTGATTTTTTTAAAAACCTTTCTCGCGTGAAAAGGAATAATTCAGTTGTACGATCGCAGTAATCCTGAAATGGTCTCTTGAGCACTTAGGGTTTCAAGGGGACTGGAATCCTTACACCAATCTCCTCCTCCCCCCACCCATTCAGAAAGTATCTTTTTTTTTAAAAAAAAAAGGTATAAAGTACGAATTTTTAGGCCAGATTATCACCCTTTTATTGGAAAAAAGAAATTTTGGTATAATACCCATTCTTTCCATAAAGTTTCGATGGATTCTTTTGTGCATTATATATATATATTAAACTACAGTACAGTAAAAATGAGTTATTGATAAATCTTTTGTGTGGATTTTAAAGTTAAAAAAATAGGTCTTTTCTAAATTATATCTACATTGGACACACATTTCCATCTGCAGTCAGCACGTAGTGGATACTTTACAAAAGTGAAAATGTACAAGATTTAAAAATTGATTGCAGTATTTTTTTTGATTTTCACTTCATGGGACATATTTGTTGACCTTGTGCATACAATTCACACAAATTTCTTTTTCTTTGAAAGTGCAATGTCATGAGAATCAGGACTAACAAACCAATTTTTAACTAATCCGAATTATGGTGTATAACCATAACATGAATGAAAGTATTTTAAGCAGAAACATCAATGGACTTCAATTTGTTTTCAGCTGATCTCGTACAGGGAAAATAACCTGTGAGAAGTGGGGACACAGTGCCGCAATACCTGAGTGATGTCGAATTTAAAATCCTTGAGCAGGACAACAATCAAACAGAATGTTTTCATAAAAAAATTGAAAATATACAAAAGGTTGTAAGACGTAAAGCAGTCAGTGCACAATCAGAAAATGTTACAAAACAGGAAAATAAAGTTGTTCGATTGTTTCTACGTTTGTTTTATGTTGATTCAATCATTAACCACATAACTGTTTTAAGTATCTAATTTAGGTGTATTTATGAAAGGTTCAAAAGATTTTATCAGAACTGTTGATTCTGACCAATAACTGAGATGTTCATGTAATCTGATATCTGGACTGATTGATTGTAACATACATGAACAATGGAATTATTCATGATCTCTTTTTAGAACACATGTTCATGAAAATTATAAAGAAAATGTACCTGAACATTTCATGAACAGTTCATGAACATTAAATGGCCGAATTTTCAAGAACTTAATTTCATGAATTGTTCTAGAATATTAGTTCTTGAACAGTGCATTAACAATAGTTGTTAAAATGTTCATGAACTGTTCAAGAGCTTTTTAACAAGGATTGTTCATGAACTGTTCAAGAACTAATATTCTAGAAAAATTCATGAATTAAGTTCTTGCAAATTTGGCCATTTGATGTTCAATAACTGCTCATGAAACGTTCATGTGCATTTTATGAATGGTTCAAGAAAAGTGTTCTAGAACAATTCATGGATAATTCAAGAATTGTTCATGAAATTTTCACAGAGGCAGAGAGTCCAACACATCTGTTAAACATTTATGATAACAATAGAAATTTCATACCCTTGACAAACTTCACTCAGCTGTATTTAGTTATTTAGATACAAACACATAGAGACAAAAACTGTATTAGAATAAAACTTCCCTATTACCCATTATGCCATTATTGCATCACCCTCATATCCTAACTTATTCCAAAAGAAGCTGAATACATTTCCAATAGAACAGCAAAAGTTTATCTATGCTGGCCATGCAAGTATCCACAGGTCTTGAGCAGTATTAAAGGAGTTGCACGACATCACAAATGCACATGCCGTGGAATGTACTGATACATGAATGTGCAGTAGTACACAGTTCCAATATTTTATGGTGTCTTAAAAAGCTTTATAGAGACAAATAAATACATGATGTTGTATCTAGCAAGTGAAAAGCACTGATAGCAAGATTTAAAGTAACCTTAGATTCATGAATATAGAGATAGAAATGAATAAAATATATTTGGACAGATAGATCCCTTAAAGGTTAAAAACATAATGTTTTATGTATTTGTGATGCTGGGAACCCATGTCCAATACTAGATAATACTTACAAGCAGCAGAAACAGTAACACTTTATGAATCCTTTGTAAACCTGTATTTAAAGGAAAGAATCATTTCATACAAATGTAAAAATTATTACAATAAATTTTGTAATATTAATGTTTGTGTGGAATGGAAACAACATTTGTTGTTGTAACTTAGGGCCAGCTACAAATCAAACATTATCCTTCATCCTGTATAGACTTGTGCACAATGCTCATCCTTCAATTTAAATATTTTCCTTGGATAATTTATTTTAAGAGGGTCTGTGTGATAACCATTCTCATCTATACATATTACATTATAACAAAACTCATACATATACAGTATTGAAAAACATAGTCAGTAATGTAATTCTAGTTCACAGCAAAGCATGAGAGGAAATTGAGCAATTCTAATCTGAGTGGACAGTATGACAATCTGTCAGGTTTCCTAAGAGTTTAATAATATTGTACAGTATTCAATAATTCGCTTCTTAGACTTCCGGAAATATAGTCCTATCCCTCAACTGGCTTGACGCTGCTCTTCGGTTTTTGTGCTATTTTTTTCAAGACCTATTTCTAAATTTCTTCCGTGACAAAGTACAGACCATTAGAGATTCGCTTGACAACACAATTTCAATTGACTATTCACCATTCAGTTTTAATACAGAATTTCAGGGTCAACCATTAGGAGCATTTGAACATGTCTCTATGGATTTGGTATGGAAAATCGTGATGAAGAGTGCACCAAAGTCATGTCAACTTGATACAATTCCAACATCACTGCTGCTTGGGTGCTTAGACCCAATATTGCCTTCACTAACTGATGTAATTAATATCTTTCTCATCTAGCGAATTCCCGTCATTGTTCAAAATTGCCATCGTAAAGCATTTGCTGAAAAAACCAACACTTGACCATAACGATTTAAAGAAGTACCGCCCAGTTTCTAATCTCCCGTTCATATAAATAATCTTAGAAAAAGTTGTTCTATCCCAATTTGTATCTCACTGGAATTCAAACAGTCTTTTTGGCAATGTACAGTCTGCATATTGCCCTTGTCATGGTACTGAAACTACTCTTCTGCAAGTATTTAATTATATTATCTCTGCTTTGGATAGTGGAAAGATTACAGTCCTCACCATCCTTGATTTGTCTGCAGCATTTGACACAATAGATCATGATACATTACTTAACCGTCTCAAGCATGTATTTGGCATTCAGAATACAGCGTTAAAGTGGTTCAAGTCCTACGTAGTCAAGAGGACACATATTGTATTAGCAAATGAATAAACTGCAGCCTAGTTGATCTATGTTTGTGGTGTTCTACAGGGGTCTTTTCACGTTATTCTTTACACTCACCTGCTTTCAAGTGTCACGTATCATCACCCAGTGTCTCACCAATTGTACGCTGATGACAACAAAATATGTAAGTCTATCCATTCAACTGAAGTTGATGCTACCATCCATGGAGTAGAGAGGTGCATGTCTGATGTGAAATTATGGAAGGCATATAACAAGCTGCAGAAGAATGTTGTTAAAACGGAGGCTATTCTGATCACAACACAAAGGCTTTCTCATTCACATCCTTTACCTCAGACAATAAATATCAGCAACACAAAAATTAAATTTACAGTCAATAGGAAACCTAGGTGTTACTTTAGACTGTACCCTCACATTGCACCAATACGTCATGAACATATGCAAGATTGCATATCTTGAGCTGAGACGCATCAGCTCCATTCGCAAATACCTTTCAGTTGATGCCACTAAAACACTTGTGTGTTCATTAGTACTTTCAAGACTGGACTATTGTAACTCAATTCTGCCTGGTTTGTCATAATATCTACTCCAGAAACTTCAAAACGTTTAAAACACATCTGTGTTTCATGTGCGGATCATCTTTAGAGTACCTCGATCAAAGCATACCTCACAACACCTTACACTGGCTGTCCATTCAATACAGAATCAAACACAAAATTTGTTATCTCTCCTACGTATCACTGACGGACTCCAATCCAACATACCTATCCGGCCTCACCCATGTGTATACACCAGCAATATACTTATGCTCCTCTTCTGACAATCGTATACTCATTGTTCCCACTATGAAAACGAAGTCATATGGACAACGTTCTTTTGCATACCAGAGCACAGCGAACGAATTCCCCATTGAAATTAGACACAAAGACACAGTTGTCGCTTTCATGAGTGCTCTTAAAACTCACCTTTTTAGACTGCATGAACAAACTTAGAGACCTAATATTGTTTTGTACCTTAATAGTTTTCAGCATGTTTTTATATTTTCCAATTTCATGGGTTTCTTTTCTTTTTCTTTCTGTAGTATAGTCATATCATCATAGATATTGTAAAGGCTTGGAACTTCCTAAAATTAGGCGCTATACATGGGAATCATTATTATTATTATTATTATTATTATTATTATTATTATTATCCTGTTCCATCAACCAACCTCAACACTTACTGGCTTTACAAAATAATTAAGGAAATTCAATCTACTAGCCACAAGGAATGTACAGAATCCACAAGAAATACATTTCTATTGTCATTGAATTTTGTTTGTAACTACTGAGCTTTTAAATCAAAGCAGACAGTCCTAAGAAACACCAACATAGGAAACTTGGTACTAGAGTTATTTTCGTCAAATTCACAAGCTGTCAGTACAAGTGCAATACAAAAGATTGTGTTTTGGTCTTTTATCTTGAATTTGATATCAGTGACTGTCACACACTGAAAACATATAGCCTATACACCTGCACGATACTTATGCTCCTCTTATGACAATCGTATACTCATTGTTCCCACTATGAAAACGAAGTCATATGGACAACGTTCTTTTGCATACCAGAGCACAGTGAACGAATTCCCCATTGAAATTAGACACAAAGACACAGTTGTCGCTTTCATGAGTGCTCTTAAAACTCACCTTTTTAGACTGCATGAACAAACTTAGAGACCTAATAATGTTTTGTACCTTAATAGTTTTCAGCATGTTTTTATATTTTCCAATTTCATGGGTTTCTTTTCTTTTTCTTTCTGTAGTATAGTCATATCATCATAGATATTGTAAAGGCTTGGAACTTCCTAAAATTAGGCGCTGTACATGGGAATCATTATTATTATTATTATTATCATTATTATTATTATTATTATTATTATTATTATTATTATTATTATTATTATTATCCTGTTCCATCAACCAACCTCAACACTTACTGGCTTTACAAAATAATTAAGGAAATTCAATCTACTAGCCACAAGGAATGTACAGAATCCACAAGAAATACATTTCTATTGTCATTGAATTTTGTTTGTAACTACTGAGCTTTTAAATCAAAGCAGACAGTCCTAAGAAACACCAACATAGGAAACTTGGTACTAGAGTTATTTTCGTCAAATTCACAAGCTGTCAGTACAAGTGCAATACAAAAGATTGTGTTTTGGTCTTTTATCTTGAATTTGATATCAGTGACTGTCACACACTGAAAACATATAGCCTATATACCTGCACGATACTTATGCTCCTCTTGTGACAATCGTATACTCATTGTTCCCACTATGAAAACGAAGTCATATGGACAACGTCCTTTTGCATACCAGAGCACAGCGAACGAATTCCCCATTGAAATTAGACACAAAGACACAGTTGTCCCTTTCATGAGTGAAAACATATAGCCTTTACCTGCTAAGAACACGTAAACTTAATATTATTTGGAAATATTGAAATGGTAATATTCAAAGAAAACTGTCAGGTACAACGACACTCTGAAATTTATTTACATTTTGTTTGTGTTATTATTCTCAGATACTAGTACAGCTAACAAGAGACATTTTGTGTCAAATCCAGAAAGAAAAAAAGAAAAAAATTGAGATTAATTTAGTCTATGGCTGGACAGACATGTAAATACATGGATGACCAATATGCTAGCCTATACATAGTATATATTTTGGAGGATAGCCCATGAAGGATCACCCACAAAAAGCTACTAACATGCTTTACCCATCACTGGCCAAACCTGATACTCAAACACACAGGTAGAGGTGAGATGGCAACAATCTGTAAATATGAGCATCTTAGGTCTCAAATTTCTATGTAGAACTTTTAACAAAATAAGTTTAACAAAGAGACGAGTCATGACTTTTGACATTAAAAAAGTCTTGAGTGCTGACATTGAACTTCTTGATAAGAATGTAAATATATACAAAGTCAAGTAAAAATTATTGTGTTCATCAGTTTTGTAGACTACAATATTGCATGCAATTACATTTGACCTGACCGAAAGGTCAAACTAGGTCTGATTAACAGCTTTGCCATAAATGTGTATAATTCAATGATGGTGTTCAGATTTGCACCATGTTTAGTGAAAACCCTTATTTCAATGCAGTTAGGAATAGCAGCAATAATAAGAATTTCAAGATGGCCAATATGTTGCTATGTTAGTGGCTTGAAGAGCACCATTTTATACTGAACCAGCTATAAACTGTTAAAGTTTTAGTAAACTTCTCTTGTCAGAAAAATCTGTTCAGTAGTATCTGTTCATGGTGGCACTTTGTACGCGATTTTGTTGCTTTTAATGGCACACTTAACACCATATTATTCCATGCAGAGGAAACACATGATAAATACCCTTCTCAAAGACATACAAAGGCAGCAAACTTTGGCTTACATGGGCAGGTATTGAACCTTTCAGATTTTGGATTTACATGTTCAGTCCTCTACCACTGACATGAGTTATCATGGCTCTTTTAAAAATGACCACATGGAAGCCAATCTCGAGGTTGAATCAACATAATTCAATACAGGCACAATTAAATGTATATATTGCAAGAATGTGTGTGTGTTTTATTTGTTCTTCATTAATTTAGAAGTTGCTCTATTGGAGACTGTTTGCAACGGCTGTCATTTTTGTTAGCCATATAAGCATCATGTCCTTTCCATGGAGACTAACTACATCAAAGTGAGATGTGTTTCAATGAAAACTCAATGTTCATACATCCATACCTTAAAATGACAAGCAAAGGTAAGATGATCAAAATTGCGAGCCATGGATGGAATCTGATTGGCAGTATTTTCATTTATGACCAAGGCAATTTCAGATGCAATCTTTTAGAAAATATATCGAGTGAAAAGTAATAACAAGAATTTCAACATGACCATCATGATGACCATTATTTTCAACAAGGACCAACTAAATACCATAAAAGTTCTTGTAGAGAAATCTGCACATCACTATGACCATCCACTGGAGAAATAACATTCTGGACCCCATGTTGGCGGGAGGTTTAACTCATTCAGCCCTGAAATGTTTGTCAATTGTTCCTCAAATGGGGGTTTAGGAAATGCATTTTGGAGGTTTATTCTGAATACATCGAAATACATCTACTTTTAAGATATTTGTTTTATTATGGTCAGATGCCATATTTATGTTTGGTATCTTGCTCACACATTTGTATAAAGAGTTCCAAATGTGAAACAAGCAATGCGACTGGTATGATTTAGATCGATAACCAGAGTCTGAAATCTGGTCTAAGCATTCAGTAATGTTGGCTTGAAACAAATCAGGTCTCAATTTGTGTGTTTCTGCTCTTTTTTAATGCAAGGAGAAAGTCTACATTGTATTGTATCATTATACAACTAGATTTATATCCTTTCATGTAATGCTACGAAGCTGACATTACAGAGCTCCAACGTAAGCTACTGTATCATAACAAAAAACTTAGGATGTGGTGTTAATGAGTTAATTTTTAAACAGATAATTTACAGTTAAGGCTTAGGTACCACAGTCGTACAATGACCACAACATATATTGTAGTGTAGCATAACAAGCGAGAGAATTTACTGGCTGGTTTCATCATGTAAACACTTATTTAATAGAAGTTTTGAGTCATTAAACACTAATTTTTAACCTGGACTTACAGTAAATTTTTGTATAGCCCCTGAAACCAGTCTTTCTGTTTACTCGGATTCTTGCCAAACGTCATATGTTTACATATTTTGTGAAACATTTAATCAGTGATTTCTTATATCAATTATGCCAATATTAATAATAAAAATGCTTATAGTATAGGGCAACTTAATCAGGTATGTATTTAGATGATAGTCGTAAAATTAACATTACAATGTGGTAAGTAAATAACTTCTTCACATTCTGCACTGTATGACACATCTTAAAATGTAGTCTGCATTATATTACATATGTATATGTATCACTTGACACAACTTTAACCCCAACTGACAGATAAATGCGTAATCATAAGTATGTTGTAATATAAAACTCTTATAGCACTGGGGAAGTTTCCAAGTGAAACCTGAATTAACATTGCCAATAATCCCAAGCTTTATAATAAAGTTCACAGTATTAACATATTAAGTTCAAGCCTTGTGTAAATAAGACCGGAAATGAGTCATCTGGATTGTATTGTCCTTGACATTTTCTTATCATCATGATAATTCATACAGTTATGTCGAGTTTTACAATTGAACTCTTTTTTTCCAGAGATGACATATGACAGCAAATATGGATCTAGCTTATTTCTACGAAACTTAAACGGTAAGGCACATTTTAACTACAGTTCATTTCTCTTCTCCAATTATCAACATGTGGATCTATCCTAAACAGACATACTGAAAAGGTTAAACAGACCACTATGGCACATGGCTGTCATAAAGTAATGCATATAGTGATAAGCACACGTAAAACAAGTACATACATGTACTTATCAAACTCTATAAAGGCCAGGGTGCATAAACTAGTTCTTTGTATAGTATAAACTAGTTCTTGTATAGTATAAACTAGTTCTTTGCTGGTGCATTTCCTAGTAACAAACATAGTAGATGCCGTGAAAATCGAATAACTTTAACTCCTGGAAAAGAGGGGCTGTTGGAGAAAGAGAGGAGGCTGACATATTTTTAGAAAGAATATCAATTTTGGTTTTGTTATACGAATAGATCAAAATTGGTCTTATTAAAAATAAAAATGGGGTATTATTCAAGATATTTGTGAGAATCACATTTTTCAACTAAACAAACCTCCAACAAATGCCAGATGGATGTACAAAAAGCTTCCCTTCACCTTTGATATAAAATACAAATTACAAAAGCTAGAATATGGGGTAAAAAACAGATTTATTTTGCTAGAACAAATTTGAAATCTTACTATTGCTAACACACACACACACACATGTATATTGTCTGATCTGGTGCATTTGTTTAGCTTATGTATAGATACCTGTACACAGGACATTTGTTGAAGCTAAATCCTGGAGTGCAAAGAGACAATTTCTGGCAGTAAATGTAAAACACATTATAATATATAAAGGAGGTTATTATATAATAATTCAAAAGAAAAATGAAATACCACAGTCCAAGTGAAGATGCACATGTTCACCAAAACAATCTCTACTAACCGTTACCTGTGTTCACTATGGGCTATCAAACGATATATTTCTAAAATATTCATATCTCCCTTCAAAGCCAAATATTAATGTCTCCATTCAAATCCAAAAATTTCTTCAAATCCAAAACATTCATATCTCCCTTCAAATCCAAAAATTCATATCTCCCTTCAAAGCCAAATATTAATATCTCCCTTCAAATCCAAAAAATGTATATCTCCCTTCAAAGCCAAATATTAATATCTCCCTTCAAATCCAAAAATTTCATATCTCTCTTCAAAGCCAAATATTAATATCTCCCTTCAAATCCAAACATTTCATATCTCTCTTCAAAGCTAAATATTAATATCTCCCTTCAAATCCAAAAATTTCATATCTCTCTTCAAAGCCAAATATTAATATCTCCCTTCAAATCCAAAAATTTTATATCTCTCTTCAAAGCCAAATATTAATATCTCCCTTCAAATCCAAAAATGAATGTGAGTAACAAGAAGACAAAAAACGTTGTAATGCAAATAAATATCAATTCCTTGCAACAAAATCTTAAGAGTTGAAACAATATGAGAGAACAAATCAACAGGTGATGTAAGTATTCCTTGTGTTCTTATACATATATGCCTTCTTCAGTTAGTGATGTCATGACAATTCATCATGCTTGTATCCATGGTAACGGAAGTCTCATTAAAATAATATACAAATATTTAATGCTCACTATGAATCTGCATAATTATCTTGAGTACAGTGATTTCACAGTAAGTTACACCCCACTTTAAAAGAACATTTAATAAGAACTGCATTAGACATTAATATTACTACTCGTTGGGTCTGGTTTCAGTAAGTTGCACACAGGACATGATATGTGGATACGAAAACGTTTTAAATTATCTCATTGTCTCTGTATTACCTAAACAAGGATTCTTAAACTCAAACCACCCTGAGAACCACAAGGCCATTTTCAATGCATTTAGTGATAAAATGTACATTGACAGTGTATAGTAATATCAAATTTAATTTAACGTGCTGTGGAAATTGAACCGTAAGAGTATTGTCACATTAAATTATATTTTTTGAACTGATCAAATCCATAGCTAGGAACTTTATTTTAGTTACAATATATAGTATGTATCCTGCTTTCTAGATTTTGTATTTATTAATATATTAGTATTCTTTGTGTTGTGATTGATATATTGCAGATGTCTTTTGTTGCGAGCTTAGTTATTTTTCAGCAGATGATATGCTCTAAATGGCAGACATTATATTAGTCCTACATATAAGACCCGACGATGATATTTATGTTTTGGCGTCATCAACATGTGCTATGTCTTACAGGTAGGAATAACGTTATATATGGTATAGGATAAACCTGGGAAGATCCATTGGCCCATGGGGAGCTATTTCCATGCTTTCCTACATAACTAGACTGGCCAAGTCAGATACTGTATCATATACAGACAGAAGTGAAATATTGATGATCTGTAAAGGTAAGCAAACCATTATGCCCCTATTGGCCCCTGAGATTGATATAAAACACTCTACAACATGAAAAGGAAACAATGTTGCATGCACGATTAATTTATTCAGCTAAAACATCTTGAAAACACGAAGTCACCATGAAATACATAGGATGGTGACCACAAATATTTGCTCCTTGTTTCAAAAGTTAATCTACATGTGTCTGAGAGAGAAGGGTCATACACAAATTACACAACACAGATATTGCTACCCATATTACACAACACTGATGTTGATACCCATATTACACAACACAGATATTGATACCCATATTTCACAAACCAGATGTTGATACCTATATTTCACAGCACAGATATTGATACCCATATTACACAATACAGATATTGATACCCATATTTCACAATACATATATTGATACCCATATTACACAACACAGATATTGATACCCATATTACACAAAACAGATATTGATCCCAATATTTCACAACACAGATATTGATACCCATATTACACAACACAAATGTTGCTTTTCCTTTTATCAAGAAATGATCATTGATGATTAGACCAGTTTCTTGTCATAAATGCTCAAATACAGTTAACTGGCATACTATATTGAATGGTGGATGCAACATTTCAACACATTTTAAGTCGTACTAAAACTTTGTTCTAGCAAAATCAGTCAGTCAAACAATAAAAATTACAAATATTCAAATAACAATGTAATTTCCATAAAATCTGATGACAGTTGTAAATAAAACCCTTGTTTATTTTCATTGACAAAATCTGAAAGTAATATAGCTCACATGCATGATGTTCTAGTCCATGTAAATGGTTTTATAATATATGTTGAGCAAACCACTGTCATCAGTTATCTAAAACGTACTGAACGGTTTTCTTTATCTTTTTCTGACATAGCAGGTGATTACTATTTTGTAAGCTTTTGCTTATTTGAACTTAAAATGATGGTAATCTCCAGTGTGTGTGTGTTAGTGTCTCTGTATGTAAATAAACCAATGACTGTACCCCCAGAAGCCTTCAAATATGAATTTAGGATTGGCCTCATGGACTGGGCCAAACTATTAAGCAAGACTAAAAGTGTTGCCGCGCACCAGTCAACCTTCATTGGGGACTTTAACAGATACAGGTGGCTGCACCTGTGACAAAAAACAGTGATGCAATGCACATATGTGATGGAAAAACTGTAAGGTTCACTGGCAAATAAGACATGAAGCACTGCAGCAGCTTGTAAAATGGTTCGTGCTGAAATACCTATGTATAGCCAGTGCAAAGATTGCAAAACTTGAGGCTGTAAAGGGCTGATTCCAAAACATCTATGAAGGCAAGCAAAGATTTCAAGGTCGACGGGACTCTGCACGTTTTTAGCAAATTAAACTCGGAACGTGACGACTCATGACAAAACAATATGGCATTATGCATGTATTGACCACCATTTCACATGAATCATACTATTTGCTCAGTTTTGAAAGCGCAAAATATAAAAACCATTTTCTTATCATCATTTGAAAAAGTATTAAGTCATATGGAAATGCTGTGTAAAGAACCTAATCAAAATTGTCATCTGTTTCATAATTATTTTGATGCAGACAAGGTTTGAAAAATGTTGAAAAGTTGTGGTAGCTTACTAATATTATTAACTGAAAGCCCAAACGTATTTTTTGTGCGCATAATTTGACCAACACCAGACAGGTTAAAGTTTGGGGAGGGGGATGAAAGTAACTAAACGAAAACAATATTCTATTTGTTCTTTTTTGTCTTTCTTTTTTTCTTCATATTTAATAAAATATATGAAGTAAAAAATGTATGACATTTTAGCTTAATAATCAACAATTAGATACACTTCATTAATCATTAATCAGATACGCTTCATTAATCATCAAATAGATATACTTTATTAATCCTCAATTGGATACACTTCATTATTCATCAATCAGTTACTTTATTAATTATTAATCATCTACTCTTCATGAATCACCAATTAGATACACTTCATTAGGCATTAATCAGAAACACTTTATTTAGCCATAAATTAGATACACTTCATTAATCATCAATCATTTACTGCATTAATCATCAAGCATGTACACTTTATTAATCATTAATCTGATACATTTTATTAACCATCAATTATATACATTTCATTAATCATCAATCAGTTACTTCAGTAATCATTAATCATGTACTCTTTATTAATCATTAATCAAATACACTTTATGAATCATTAATCATGTACTCTTCATTTTTCATGAATCAGAAACACTTCATTAATTATCAGATACACTTCATTAATTATCAGTCAGATACATTACATTAATCATCAGTCAGAAACACTTCATTAATTATCAGATACACTTCATTAATTATCAGCCAGGTACAGTTCGTTAATCATCAATCAGATATATTGCATTAGTTATCAATCAGATACACTTCATTAATCATCAATCGGATACATTACATTAATCATCAATCAGATACATTAAATTAATCATCAATCAGATACATTACATTAATCATCAATCAGATACATTACATTAATCATCTATCTGATACATTTCATTTATCATCAGTCAGATACACTTCTTTAATCATCAATCAGTTACTTTTCATTAATCAATAATCAGATGCATTTCATTAGTCATCAATCAGATACACTTTTTTAATCATCAATCAGATACACCTAAGTGATCATCAATCAGATACATTACATTAATCGTCAATCAGATATATTACATTAATCATCAATAAGATACTCTTAATTTATCATGAATCATTTTTATCAAGTTTCCTCTGTGTAATAGTCAAAAAGATCACACAGTGAAGATCCTTTATCGACGTAGGCCTACTTCATATTAAAGACATGGCCCAACCAGCTTCTTTTTGTCTGTGATATTTTTTAGATAATGCCGTTTAGATAAATATATATTTCATTGTTGTTTAACCATAGTTAGTGCCAATTTTTAAATCACGGTACATTTTTTCAGGCAGATGGCATTTTTTGTTATCTAACTTGCAATATGTTGCAGTTGATCAATCTATTTAAAACAGATGAAACATTTCAATATTGATCAACAACTACCAAAGTGTAATCCAGGATCACATCGTTTATACAATTGCAGCTGTGGAGTAAATATAACATGTCTTCACAAACAAGGATGATAAGAAAGATACAGGAATAACGTTGCAAACTTTCATAGGTTTCTATTCTTATTAATACACGTGAGAGTTAATAAGTTTACATCGCTATTCTGCCTTCAAAGTTTATTTTAATTGTAGGCTATGACAACCTGGCTAAAATCTGTAACATGGATTGCCAGTGGGAGAAATGATTTCGAGACTTCATGCAATATTTATAGTGTGCCAATCCAGTCAATTCATGGTAATCCTCTTGTTTAGTTTTTCTTTCTGTCACCTCTACCTGCTGGATTGAACAAATTTTGCATATTATTACAAATATCACATTTCTTATAGCGTGCGTGTGACGTAAACACTGCCAAAGTTGAAGCAAAAAAATAGCCAGTTGTGATCAATGTGTTGACATTTCTAGCATCGTGTACTTCCCAGACAGTTCGAATAATCTATCTGTAGTTTGTAGTTTGCCTTATGAGTCCGTTTATTTATGCTTAGTAGTGATTTATATCTTGAGGTTTGCAGTATGCTAGGACTGTTGTTTGTTGGTTTTTTTTAAATAGAGTTACAAATAACTCATTGGTAGATCAGCGTTGTTCAATGATTCAGTCTACATGGGATCATTGTAGATAAAATTCTAGGAAGACTGGAATCTTTTCAGTATTTGCTCCGGTTTTGTACTGTAAAAGATTGTCCATTTTTTGCATTTTGTATGCTCCTCGTCAGCTGGCTGGAAAGAATATCAAGTACGGAAACATTGCCAAACTAAACGTCTGAAAAGCAGCATTGAATATTAACGGTTTTAGAATGTTCTTGTATATATTCTAATAACACAATAATACATGGAATACATGTGCTAACACATTACTGTGCTGCTACAACACAATATATTTATAACAGTTTTTGTAATAGTCCTAAATAAATTAAAACAAACAATGAAATGAACTTGATTTCAAGTTAGTTCAGTATGTTTTAAGAAAAGACGTATATTTTTATCATTCTTAATTATTTCGCATCAAGGTATTATATTTTAAAAATAGCCGAAATTATTTGTAAATTGGCATCGAACACTGTTAAATATAACGTGACAGATATAGTGTCTACGAGATTATTTGCCATTTAGTTACTGTGAAGTTCTTGTTGAAGCAAAACCCTTCCTCAAAAGTGTAAATGCATGAAAAAAATAAAGCAAAATAAACTCGGTTTGTTTTCCTAAGATCCCTACGTTTCTCAGTTCATTCTTGTATTCCAAAACTGCATAATGTATTCCTTTTACTCGGCCTCGGTCGTTCATAAATATTCTAACATCGACACTTTTATATGAAGATTTGTGTGACCTACTTAGGGTGCATCATATGGTTCCATGATCGTCTCCTAAGTAGGCTAAGTTTCAGTTTTCGATAGAATATCCATCAAAGTTTCTCAAAATTATGCTGGTTCTTTTACCGTCAGTAAATGTCGACTATCGTAATGGGTATGTAAGGTTGTCGATATGCCGTCGGTGTATGTTTACCGCAAAGAAATAATATATAATGTGCATACACATTTTAGTTTAAAGCCCCTGAGATATCCAGATAAATTTATACATCGCGTATTCAAATTACGTAATTCATAATGCCTAACAATTTTTTCGGCATTGTCCCTTATATACATTTTCTTTTTCCTTCAGCAGATTACGTTTCATATTCATCCAGAGGATAAAGCAACTACAGCAATATTTTCTGCCTATAATAATAATAATTATAATAATAATAATAATAATAATAATAATAATAATAATAATAATTATTATTATTATTATTATTATTATTATTATTATTATTATTATTATTATTATTATTGCGATGAAAGTGTTTATCTAGTGCGACAATAATATAACAAATGCTAGTATAACTTGTAATATTAGTTATATTGGCTGAATTTGCAAACAAATAACTTGCAAACATCAGGAGAAGTAGCTCTCCGAACATAAGTACTAGGTGAAGTTTAACTGCATTGTGTATCTATATTTATATACTAAGAACCTTTACCAATGTACCCACCGTATTTTTTCTGGTAAAGGTATATGTCTCTAGATGGGTATACATGGTATATGGAAGTATATGTTGAAATCTTACCTGTGCAGTTTGTTTTTATGTCAGTAGCTCTTCATTATCTGACCAGATACGAATAAATTAAGTTCGTAAGAAAAGATCGATACACTGGAACCAATTCTTTCTTGTGGAAGACACTCTTGAATGCATGGGATGAGTCCGATTATACATTTTATGTGAAATAGATCGCTGTTCATTTTTTGACAATATTTGCCTTATTACTGACTCTAGCCTTGTATGTGACGGTGTAGGCATTATTGTATACGATACCCACACCTTCCATGCATGCGACGTTTGAAAAGGTGTGGCTCACAAGTGACCCGTTTTTGCAGTGGCTCTAAACTACGTTGCACATGCGCTTCCAATCTTATGAAGGAATATTTGACTGAGGGTTGTATTATTTACCTGGAATAGTCAAGGTTTAATCACTCAAACATTACTAGATCTTTCTCTTCAATATTATTTGACACCAAGGTAAACTTCTATCACAATATATGGAACTTAACGCCAGCAGATGCCCAGAGTAATCGTATAACATCATCACTTTAATAGATTTTGCCTATGTTACACAAAATCAAAATATGTAGGTACCTAAGTGCCTAGTGGTTAGAACGTCCGCCGCAGAAGCGGGAGGTAGTGGGTTCATTCTTCGGCTGAGTTATACCAATGACTTACAAAAATGGTACGTACAGCTGCCTCGCTTGGCGCTCATCATTAAGAGGTTAGTGTTAGGACTGGTTGGCTTGGTGTCAAGATAATGTGACTGGGTGGGACATCATGCTACATGTCTGCGGCATGATGCCCCAGTGCTACACATCCCTATAAACTGCATATCTGCAAATATCGTAGCGACATGACTGAAAAATTGTTAACGCTATGTTAGTCCAAACACACACACACACACACACACACACACACACACACACACACACACACACACAGAGGTACCTAGGTATGGAGGGATTAATAGATGAATATTTGACCGGAGAGAGGAGATCCACTTTAGAAATCTATGCATATGGCGGATCACAGGAAATAATCTTGTATAATCGAAGTGGAATGTAGCTCATAGCCAAGTAGTAAGTGCAGAATAACAATGTTTAAATTCTTCAAACAAAATAGTAATTAGATAACAAGTAAGTTAGATAGATAGATAGATAGATAGATAGATAGATAGATAGATAGATAGATAGATAGATAGATAGATAGATAGACAGCCAGATAAGTTACAAAACATAGCTCTGTTCATGTGTATACATTCCAAGAGTAGTGATCACTTATGCAAATACTGCATACTCGACATATTCCAATTTTTATAACATCAGTTTTTTAATGTACATAAACTTCAAAACAATGATACATGTTTGTAACACCAGGATATTTTATTTCTCTGACCTTGATCATTCATAATGCATTTTCTTATATTATCTGCTTCTTTCCAAACTGTTTATTTCGTGGTTCACGCAGTTTCGTGTTTAGCAGCTCTATGTTTTCCGTCACAAAGAATAACAAAATATTGTTTCAAAGAGAGAAGGAAAAAAAACGTTTGAAGAGGTACGAAAAGAGCTATCCCATTCAGAAAGATACTAATTGTTTTGCGTTTTCTTTAATTTCGAGAAGGAGACTCTGTATAACTTTTGTATATCCGTTTAATCAAATAACAGCCATTAACATTCTTATGGTTTTACGTTTTACTTAGTGTCAAATTATGCCTTTGAGTCATTTCACATGAAACTTAATTTGTTTGTTTCATTCTTTGGTACAGCTTAGAAGCTTTATGACAACAATTATGCAATAAGTTTGAGACTGTGCTTAAATGCCCTTGAATTATTGAAACAATGCTTCGAAAGAACAACGAAATCAATGCCGTAACATCACATGCCATACGCAAACATAATGTTGAAAAAAGGTATAGCCTTGTCTAAGCACCAACAACCAAAAATATGTTTTTTTTTAAACATGATCATGCCAAACTATTAAACATGAGGCTATGTATTCAGGCGTAGCGTAGAGTCTAATGAAACAAAACGTTGGCCTGCCTAAAACGGAATGATTTATTGATGTTTGTGTTTCTCCTGACATACAAACACATAGGACAACATTGATATCTAGTGAGTCATATTATCCGCAATCGATATTGACTTTTGTTAACGTGCATAAACCCCAGGTACTTTACAAATGCAATAGTGCTCAAGGTTAAAAAGGAACTCAAAAAGCATGGCTAGAAATTAATTAAAAATAATATGCAACATAGATCCATTTACAATAGTCAAATATACAGATTATAAGCAATCTTTATGTTAATAAAAATTATAAGTAAATATAATTTGCACTTTTGCAGATAAAAAAAAAACATTTTGCAAACAGTCTTTATGAAAGTTCCGCAGTTGCGCAGGCTCTTATCCTGGGTGGCACATTTTCTGCTTGGTCAGGAATATGTGATTATTGCGTTCTAAAAGTGTGTAAAGAGACAAATGTATATGTTGTCAGATTAACCACCTCAGGATAAAATGTCACTAGTTATGGAATATGCACACCACCTCCCTTCACAGCTCGTATATCTTCTCGACAACAGATCAGGGCCTTAGTATCCGACAGTACACACACAACTGTTTATATCCAATGGCACCGTGCAAAACTCGTAATATGTAAGATCAAATTACATTTTCGTGTCGAACCTAGACGTTTCTCTCTGTTAATTTAAAAAAAAAATCAAGCACCATGATTCTACACTTATATCGTAATGCCTTTGAAAGACATTACATTTATGTTCAAATTGTCTATTTTAAATATTGAATGAATGAATAGTTGGATTTAAAGTGAAACTGGCCACTAGCGTCATATGTTCACTATTTTGCACTGCCATTTATTTACATGGCAGTGATTTAATTTATCCAGGAAGATGGAATGGTGCCACATCTTCCTGACATTTATGCGCACAGAGTGCGCTATTTGATTTGGTCGTCATACCATACCCCTAAAAAGGGGTTAATGATATGAATGTTAGACCTGGGTGAGTGGGAATAGACCCATCACGCACTCAACCTATCAACCAATCGAAAGTAGATACGCTTATTCCAAATTCAATCCAGTTTTTCTAGTGGATTTCCCTATGCCAACATTGTGTAAGCCACTGAAGCAATTCATCAAATGGTAGAGTTGAAGAATTAAATTACGTTCCTATCTATGCCAATCTTCTAGTACAAAAGTGTACATATTATATGTCCCTAACAATTTCTTTTGCTGATATGACTAAACGTCATTTGAAAGGTAGCCACTGTCAGAGAGGATTAGATTGTTAATTTTGAGCGGTGGGTCCGAAAATGATCAAGTTAGGCTTTTTGAATAGAGCTTGTCAATGAGGGTTTCCGTAACCAAGTGGAATACCCTATTAAAACAATGAAAGACAATAGCCCTAAAAAGGACTTTTTCCGGAGATTCCCATGATCACTTGTTAGTGACCGATTATTCCTCTGCTCCTGTGGTTGGTCCCTGTATACTTCTTGAGTGTCTTGTTTGACCCTGTACTCACTCGATGATTCCCTGTATACATCTTGAGTGTCCTGTTTTGGATTCTCACTCTAAACATCCTTGCTCCCTCGTCAATTTGCTTCCGTATTTTTCCCTATCAATTTGGAATTCTTTGTGCTGTTTTGTGTAGAATATATAACCCCATATGACAATTTTTTGCATTGTTAGTTAATACATAATGTTATTAAGTTACTGCAAGGCTTGATAGTGTTGGGGTTAACTATCTTTATAGTGTATGAATTTGAGGTCATTTTGTAAATTAGAATATTTTTGGTTGCAACCTTGTGTTGCTGGGCCTGATAGTCTTGGGTTTAAGACTACCTTATAAGATCTAATTTGGGGTCATAACCTATGCATATATGATGAGGTTTTTAGTTGCAACATTGTGTCGCTGGACCTGATAGTCTTGGTTTTGAGACTACCTCATACACTCTAGTTGGGACCAAAGTTAGGGGCGCATGTTAGTGGTTATACTTTAACCACAGCGGTATCGCGTTTTTTAGGGGCCTTTAATACCTTCGTAATATTAAACTCTGTTATGAGATGTTGTCAATGGGGTTATATAGAAGGAAGAATTTAGAAGCATAAGAGAAGAAAAGAGGTAAGACGCTTGCCTTATTGATTGTGTAACTGGTAGTTAATATAACTTTTGATGTTTATACCTTTATGTATTTCTTTTATTTTAGGTTTACTTATATTGTTCCATGTCATTTTATCATTCCATTAGGTTTGGTTGCTGTGGAGCCGCCATGGGAACGTAATACCCAGCGTAGTGTAGGTGGGCTCTCTTAAGAGATAAAGAGTCCCTTTTGGCCCCGTACGCTTCGAATATTGAACAATCAATCCTGCAAGCATTTGCGATATTCAGGTTTAAATTAACCAGACATTTTAGTACCAGAAAAACAGATTTTACAGAATCAATACAGTTTGATCCTTGAAATTATACCGTCACCATTTGGTGATGTTTAAATTTATCGAAATACCGGAACGTTAATTGTTTATAGTCTGTTCAAGAAAGTTTTAAAAGAAAATTATGTCTAACAAAGCTGATATTATTCTGATGTAATTTACCTCCTTATATATTAACTGCCTGGAAATAGATTTGAAACTTAATACACGTATGAACACATGATTTTGGAATATTATGATAAATTGATAATTATGATATTTAAATTATTACTTTCGTAGAACTAAATGCTACAAAACATCCATTGTCGTGTCAGTGTGTTTTCAGTGTCAGTTTATTTTCAGTGTATTGTCAGTTTATTTTCAGTGTATTGTCAGTTTTTTTTCAGTGTATTGTCAGTTTATTGTCAGTGCATTGTCAGTAGTATTTGCATCATATATCCTTGCACCAAGGGCAACTCTGTCAAATTAGAAACAGTTCAATTAGATGTCTCAAGTATTATCACTGGAATGCCAAGTTAGGTCAGTAGATAGATTATATGTTTAGATACACGCTTACCTCCATTGATTAGCAAACAAAAACAAAAAAACAAACTTTGAAGAATTTTTAAGGGTGATGATACCATTTAAGAAGAACTGATCTCTCAAATATAGGAATCTTCATCTAATGTCGCAGTGCTAACCAAGTTTCTATTCTATATAAATTATTATTGTAGTGTATAACGCCATTTTCATAGGCTATACATGAAATTCATGGGCCTCGAGTGGTCGAGTGGTCTAAAGCGCTCTCCGTTACGGATCACTGGTTATGTAGTTATGAGAGAAAGCTTGCCAGTAGCTTCTCGTGGGTCGGTGATTCTTTCTGGGGGTTTTTCCGGGTTCTCCCTCCACCAATAATACTGGCCGCCATGTATAGCCTATCGTGTGCTGAAAAATGGCATCAAACCCTACAACAACAAGAGCAACAACATATATACATGAAAGTCAGTATTAATGGTAGAGGAAGAACCCAGGACACCCTCCTCCCGAAAAAGGAACCACTGACACAAGAGAAGCTACTGGCAATACTGTTCACATACCCCCATTGATCGAATCTGAAACTCAACCCACGCAGACAGAGGTGAGATGGCAGTTATCTGTAACGGAGGGCGCTTTAGACCACGCGAGGCCCATTATTCCAAATACATAAGAGACAATGTATACTTGTCAAGCGTAAACTTGTGTAACCTTGTGCTGTAGAATAAAAATATGTAGCAAAATAATACGCGTTTGAGTGTAATAAATACATGTATATATTAATACATAAAGTTTAGAAACAAATGCATTGTTTTACTGATTTAGACATTATTTTGCTGGATAAACCAGTTAGAATATGTGGAAAGTATTGTCATCTGTAATGTTTGTAAATTCATTCAAGATTTAAAGAAGGAAACCTTTCTTAATATATTCAATTTTATAACATATGGATACTTGTGCTTTACTCATGGATTTCTCTGTCTTTCATGTTTTAGTGTATCGTGATATTTCGCGTCATACTAATCGTATGTTATCTGTTTTGTCTTTAAAGAGGCGAATATTTTTCTTAATATACCAGTGATATACTGAATTTTAGCCTCAAACTGTGACAGAACATAAGTAAGAAGAAAGAAGCTGCGTTACATTGATTTATATCAGGTTGATGAAATTTCGATAAATCAAAGTAACGATTCAGAAAATAACATTTAATTTCTTAATTTAAATGAGGTACGATCCTTAACATCACTATGCGAAACTAAATATGATCAAGGCGAAGGTGCATGGAGGTGACTTTTACTCGTGAATAATACCTAACATTCATAGAGACGTTGTGCATTTTTCTCAATTCATACAGCAGTATTAAAAATAATAAATTGATCAGTAGTTATAAATACATATTACACAGAGATGCAATAGAGAAAATGTGGTTCACATTGTGCTAATTATATATATTTTGTTGCATCAGTCTTTCTTTAAACATGTACAAACATTTTCACAATAGCAGTATAAAAAAAAGACACGGCTGCAAGGTTCATGAAAACCGCGCAAAAAAGAATCACTTATTAACAAAATCTTCATACAAATGAACTATATGAGAACTTACCCAATACAGAATGCGATGTGAAAGATTTTGGAAAATAATTAGGCTGCAAATATATTTCCTTAAACGCTCTGTTTCGATATTTCCCGATGTCTATGAGCCATATCAGTGACAATTGTATTGAAAATAATATTATGTTCATATGATCTAACATGCATAAAGTTTAGTTTTTTTTTAAAATACTTTAACATAGTATTTGTTAAACTACTTAGTTGAAATTTAGGCTTGAATGTAAATTTGTAAACCATCAAACCACAACAATCCATCTGGGAGCTGAGACCGCCATAACACAGGAACCATGCAAGTCATCCACTTTGCATGTGACCTTTCGCATTCTGCTCACAGTGGCTTGAAAGTGAGACGGATATTAAGTGCCAACTGTGAAGATTTCAAATAGTAACAAAATATCAATGATGTTCTATCCACGTTAGAGTTATATGATTCCTGTCTTTCGCGAAATTAAGGTATCAAATGACTCATGGCTGTTGTCCTTATTTGGCAGACGTTCCTTCTGTGTATTTTTCCTGTCATCTTTATCCGCAGTGAGTGAACCTTCTTACCATTCGGATGAGATTAGACAGTGTGCTCAGGTCTATATACCCACCACACCTGAAATGGAAAGCTACATTTGCGAGCTTATTCATGTGAACATGGAAATAATGTGTATACAATACCTATATATATATAATGTAGGTGTGAATGGGGAACTTGATCTCTACTCAAATTATGATTATGATGGAAAATGCACCTGGAGGTGGATTTTAAAGAGTGCAACTGATAACCCAACATTCACATGTGCATGCTAACATAATTGAATGCAGAATTTAATTATAGGTTGGAATGACGTTCAGAACATCTAATTTATTGTTTGAAAGCATCCGACTTCCATCGCCCTAACTGACGAATCAGACTATCAGCCCTGCGCCGTAGCGGTTGTTGCTGCTCTTTTCTAAAGCTATGACTCTTGAAGCATTTTGGATCAAAGTTGCAGAACTGCAGAGCATTTTTGAGCTGTGAATTGAATTCTGCACGAGATATAGGTGTGTTTGAAAGATACATATATACTGGGCAAGGACCCGTAATTCCCATTTGATTTGAGACAAGACAATCTGCAGCATTATTATTTTTATCAATTTTTAAAGTGAACTTCTGGCCCTGGCTGTGTTTGAAAGTGTTGAATGTCAGAGTGAGGGAATGATGCTCAAGAGCCAACTGATCAATGTGCAACAGATTAGGGTTATGGAGGTTAAGGACTGCACTGTGATGTCCCCAATTCTCAGGAAGACGTGGAATACCAACGAAAACATAACATAGCTCAAATTAGGAGCTGTTAGTACCACGAAGTTATAGTACGAGATGTATCAATGACAAGTTTTTCTAAAATAAACTTGTCAATTAGCAATCCCGCATCACAAGACACTTTATACCTTTGGCATGCTTGCAGCAGTTTCTGTATTAAAAGAATTCGTACGGTCCGCATAATGGTGTTTTTGTGTACAAACCCAATGGGAGAGATATATATGAGGCTATTGTTGCTGAGGCATAGTGCTTGTTAACCAGATGAGAAATGAAAAGTGCCAAATTAGTTTGAGAAACTGGTATTGAGGTTTCGAAAGTATATTCTACAGTGAAATCGAGATAGGTTCCAGGTGCGTCTGTAAGCTTCTTTTGACATTTTTGTCAAGGTACTATCCTGTTGAGTATCAAGTGCGTTTGTTAGTGAAACAAGCTGGGAAGTACCGTATTGACACGGGTTCTTGGTCCGCATGTTGAGCCAAGGTCTTTAATCTGTTCACCTGTATGAGAGAGTCCTGTTAAGGTTGAGGTAGACTGTGCAATGCTGCCCACAAACGACTGTTAAACAATGCATTCTGTTTGGGCGCTGGAGGGGACAAGTGGCCCTTGCTCTGTTTCCCGCGACGACATGGCAGGTTGTTGCAGACGAGTGGTTCCATGAACCATGGACAAGATGTGATCCAACTTTCTGTCCACCTGTGCCGTGATGACTGTTGTAAACTGCTGTACCACCTGTTGTGTTATCCGGTCAATGACAGCTATGTCGGTTGTATCTGCTGTATGGTTTGCTCCAGACGCATGCTGCTGTTTTTGGTGATCAACTGACCTAATACGATAACCTGGACTAAACTCTCTTGACAGCCTGTGTAACCCTTGCTGATGCTTTGCGTTTGGGTGGCATGACCTAATCAAGTTAGAAACAATACTATATTGAACACAATAGTAAGAAAACAAGTAACATGGACTACCCTGTATGTGTACTTGGTATGTTATTGTTAAATGGAGTATGCCCGAACAAATTGTCATTGGTAAACCGAAATACTTTTTCTTAGCATGCCTGCATGGTAAGATATAAGGGGTGTGACGCATTTGTGTGTAGAAGGTGGCGATTCGGAATGTACCGGACCTGTTATCAGGCCAACAGGCTGATACAAAAGTGCAAAAGAATAGCGGACAGGTACGTGACCTGTCGTGTTATCTCCCTGAGTGGGAAGATCACAGAAGACATTGGACTATGGTCCGGGAAGCAACTCATATAAGACCTTGTGAATTATAAATAAGAACGTGGATACCTTGGTATATGACCAATAATGTTGTTCAGTTGTTGATGGGGGCGGTATAGTATAGTTACCTTCTAGTATGTAGTCGACAGTGGCTTTCCAGTAACAAATCCAAAAGGATCAGGTACGGGACCTGACCCAGTGCCTCCACAATGCCATACACTAAGAATGTTTACGAAACACAAAGGAAACGGTACACTACCTGGCCTGATATTTCCCTTTGTGGGCAGATACAATGAAAGCGAGAATAGAATCAGTACAAGAGCTTGCCTATCTTAGTTATCGTTGAATGTTTATGCGTTATTTTATAACATTCATTGAGAAGAGTTCCCTGAAGTGACTTATAAAGGGGTCGCTGTCCTTTGTGGAATAAATGAATTCCATCTGATCGAACTTTATCTCTGACCTATTATGGTCCCTAAATGTTAAATAATGATAAGCAGACACTTCATATCACACAATATAATTGACCTCCTTTTGCTAAGTTACAATAAATGTCGTTGTAGTTTTGATCTTCATTGTTATGAATAAGTATTTCCGCGACACCAACTTGATGTAACGTTGCCGGGAATCTTCTGATGAGCTGACGAAGAACGATATATTTAACACGATATTTCTTATGTAAAAGCGTAGCCAATGCGACCATCTTATGTGTAATTACATCTGGTGATGTATCGGCGTTTATATCGTTGTCGCCAATAAGTACAATTACAATATCGGGGCTTCTGAAGCGCACTTTATTCATGTCATGACGCAAAACCTTACCGACTGTGCTCCCTCTGACACCCTTCATGTTTACATTACAAACCGCCATTATCTTGAAAGATGGAACTAGTCTAAGATCTGTCCCGAATCTCAAAATACCGATCTAACCGTTTACAAAGGGAATAGCACATAATAAGTGATTTTGTCATTGTCTTTCCAAAATTAGACGACGGCTGTGTACAAAAGAACAATCTACTCACCTTCTCGTTTCCAGATTGCGAGCAAGAAAACGATCCTTATAAGTATGATGAAAGAAAGAAACATGTCATTATGTTATGTCATTACAGCCTAAGTGTGTGTGTGTGTGTGTGTGTGAGAGAGAGAGAGAGAGAGAGAGAGAGAGAGAGAGAGAGAGAGAGATTTGGGATTTCTCTCCTTTTATTTAGACTAACTGCTTTCACGTACTGCCAAGCTGATTAAAACGCTTTTGTAATTCGTCTTCTAACATATACAAGAAATGTTTCCTGACAGAATTTAATTATACACATGTTCTTTCAGTCTGGATACATCGTTTTCATATCTGTCATTTCTTGTCATAAAATTGTTCTCATATTCCCTTTAGCGCCTATTTTTATACCCCAGTGGACGTTCTGCTAATGAACGTGAACATTTGATTTTTACGCTCATTGTTAATGTACTCCAGTCGATGGTTAATACACTTTCAGTCCCTTTTGTTAGTCCTACAATACTGAGTTATATGCATTTTATTCCAACCACAGGTTATCTTGCTCACTTAATTATGCTATTTAGTTTACGAATACCACAAAATATACTGATTGGCTTTGAAGGTCCGTGATTTGACAACTATTGGATGAACGCATTTTAAAAGCCATAAGCGATCATTTTGTTTTCTGCTAAAATTTGGTTTTAAATTTACAAATTTTTAATGTAGTTTCAGATTTGCAATTTTCTTTGCTGTCAGTTTTATTTGTGCTGTTTTTCGTTGTTGCCACTTTTCAAGTGGGTAGAGTAAATATATATACGTGAGTAATTTTAATATGTAGCAATGAAACTTTAACATAATTTTGTCAATTAAGAAATTGCTATACTATGATTTGAAATGTAGTTTTGTGGTACAGTTACCTTGCACGCACTCTAGTTTACGTCTTCAAACCATTTCATGATCGATATTTGTGAAGTTCACCAAACAGTTATTAAGAACCGTCTTTACTGATCCGTTCATTCAACACAATACTAAGCGCATTGTTCAGCCAACATATCAGAAATGTTGCATGCCCTAAGTCACTTTAAGGCGCTATGATAAAGCAGAATTAGTACGCCAAATTTGCTTTAAAAATTGAATTAAAAGAGCATTTTGATTGAGATTGTGTGTTACCCAAGATTTACAAAGGAACTTCTTACGATGTATAGTTGGGCCTAAATTAAATTAAGCATATGTTGTCTCCAGTATGACTAGCATGAGATCCATATTAAAAATATCACAATCTCTCCTGAACTAATGGTTACATCAAGGTCGGTTTTCATTTATGGACTTCTAAAATGACCCTCGGTAAAACAGTATTAATTATGGTTCTAAAATTGATTACTTTTATATGTTTAATAACGCTTGCTGTTTTCATAAGTGATCTTAGTTGCCATCACAAAACTTAAAACATGTATTAATTGCTACGGTACACATATTCTGGCACTAAACTGGATCCAGAAAAGCTAATATATAAGGTCACACTATTGACAGTGTAGTGTTCAGTCTTCTTTTAAGTATCAAAAACCCTCATAGTGACATAACAGCACACAGTATTTCATCTGGTTTACATTAGTTTATGTGTCTTGTTTGTCCTTGTCTACATTTATGACGTACTTAATCACAGAGTTTGTCTGATTTCTCAGGCCATGTATATAATGATCTTCCAGCAGATCATTGACGACTAAAATGAACTGAATACTCACCATTTCAAATTATGTATAATTCAGATACCTATGTCATGAACTCTCCTACATTTTTTCAAATACTTTAGAGGAGTGTGAATGTTTGGGACAGGCTATAGTCACTCAAAGAATGAAGACAAACAGTAGAAAATATTACATTTATTGACATATAAAATTAAAAATACATTACACATTGCCACTATCACTACATCTCAAGTGATAATGTTAAATGAAAAAGATTAAAATAAACTGATTAGAGTACTGATATCCGGATCCCAGAATACTTGGTGATGCCTGCAGGGTCACATACTGTTCATGCACTTCAAATCCACCCTTTACTGGCCAGAACACTCAGCACATAAATGACATTACAAGGTACAAGGACAAGGGGTCAATGATTCGTAGCGAGTTCACCACAAAAAGAATGAAATGTTTTACTCAAACAGTACAAAATGTAGTATTTTACTGATATAGTAAAAATGTAAAATGTATGCACTAAAAAAGCGAAATTAGGTAAACAAAAAGGAACATATGTACAAATTATCTCTACAGTCCCCAAAACACACTGGGTTGTTTGAACCGCAAATAAGGAAACATATCCAGAATCCCCTCTAATGGTATGCAACAGAATTCTATGAAATTTGACAGACATATTTCTTTGCTTGATGAGCTTTCAAATTCCTAGAAGTAAAATCCATCATTTCTCAACGATGGCAGCTGATGTGTTACTAAATATAAACATAGATTTAAAACACCAAACAGAAATAATAAAATTTCAATAAGAACTTATGGACACAATGACTTTTAAAATAACGTATATATTACTAATCTGCAATAAAAAAACGGTTGCTTTTAATGGTCACGATTATCAGAAACAAAACGATCATTAATCAACTTCTCAAAACTTTTCAACGGCATTTGACCATAGTTTAATGAACACATTTTGGCATGAAAGGCTTTTAATAATGTTTACAAATGATACCATTAAATGTAGTTATCACTAAAACTAAAAACGTTTAGATGATTTTTTTTTAACAAACATATCGACACAATTCTATCAAATTTCATACAAAGCATCCTGACATCAAGTGCATTCAGATTTATACAAGTAAATCTGATCTGCCATCAAGTAAAATAGATAAATATTAGGCTCTTCCGCCAACAATAAAACACTATTGCTGAGCAGATTGTATACAAATCTGATAAAAAAGGTCTCGTGAAACAGAGATTGCAAATGGGACGTTTCTTAGTGTCGAATAGCGCCACCTTACCAAAACCAGAATGAACAAGTAAACTGCGTTATATAACTAGAAACAAAATTCAATATATTCAGTGCTTGACAATGGAATTACTATACCGCCAGTGTGAAGATGCACTCTATTGTTGTTCATATGCCGCCTAGGTAGGTCACGTTCCAATCATATCATGTCAACAATTTTCCTACGGTACTACTACCGTGTTTACAAATCACATTGGCGAGTGCAAACACAAAGGAGTATAAATACTCCACTGTCGTCGCATACTGAAATAGTATTCGATGATTATATTTCTTTGACAATGTCGAATTTATTATACCCTCCTCCACACTTCGCACTGAGGCCGGGCAAATATTAAAATATCGGGCAGCTGCTGTTATTGATTTAAATAATGTTTCGTCTTTTTGAGGATTTACAGACACTACACGCCGCGGATAGCTCACACCATCCGCATAACCTTGTTTACAATTATCGCGCTTTGCAATAGCCTGAATATTCCCCAGTCAATTATTTGATGGATTCGATCAGTGGCATCATTGAGATGTCATATGCAAATGATTTGGGTAGGGAAGCCATTAGTAAATTTACACAAGAAGAATCATCGCAGCGTTGACGATGCTGTACACGATTAATTATCGACAAGGCTAAACTTGGTTTTATAATTAAGCAGATGACTGATGGAACTTTATTATTGTATGAGTAACTGTTTGAACCAAAGGCTGGCGATTTATCATTCCAGTAACTTCAAGCAGCTGATCATCGGCTTTATTAAAATGGTTGACGTGACTTTCGTTATCTCTGGTCACAGTACTGTCACAGAATTAGGCGAAAATTTAATTTATTTTCTAATTGAATTACAAACTAATTTCACCATTTTTTTTGTTTCGTCGTACATGCGTTACCTGGGGTGAATAAGTCGTTTTCTCCAAGGTAAGCGGCGTGTAACGATTTGCATGTGCCTGACTTCGAATTACATGAAGTCCGGAACATTAGAATCACGGGGTGCACGGTAATGTTGCCGTGAATTCTGCTCACCTTTTTGAGGGTATATAAGGCAGAATATTTCTGGTAAATATTACGGGACCAAAAGTATCTTATCACAGGAAAGATAGCTCGTCATTCAATCTCCAGCCAAAGGGGTGAGTGTTAAATTTATATTTCGTTTTATTGTGAATTTTATTCAGTTTATCATTTCATATAATGATGCCTTTATTACAATGCAGATTTTAAACGTGGAATATTTGGAATTACTAGTCACTATTATACTTTAAATGCAATAGCGTAATCTAAGGTTTAGATTATTTTTTGAGACAACTATTATAAGTCTGGTTTTCTTTATTGTAGCTGATAACGTCTTTGAGATCGTAGCTGAAATTGTAGATGATTTGTTGCGGAACATCTCTGATAACATCTCTGATAACGTCTCTGATATCGTAGCTGATTTGTTGCGGAACATCTCTGATAACATCTCTGATAACATCTCTGATATCGTAGCTGAAATTGTAGCTGATATTGTAGCGGAGCATCTCTGTTTGTCGGATTGTCTGTCCGTCTACATCTGTCGTGACGTGTAATTATCCGGAAATCTAGAAGTCCGAGTGTCGGAGCTGTCTAGAGTTGTAAACATCCGGGGTGGCATCTAGGGTATTGAGGAACGTTAGTTCTAGTAGATGTTGTATGCTGTCTGTACGTATAACTGTGGTGGATCCGTGAAGGGCAAGTGACCGATAAAAGTATTGTGTCAACCCTAGGTATTCGGGGAAACTGGGCGGCGATTCAACTGTTGGTGAATCGTACGGTTATACAGGGTCGAGACACATGTGTGTGTTGCAATTGTAGTACAATTGAATACATTGTTGTATTTACATAGTTACTTCAGATCACAATAGTATTTCAAGGGATTGCATGAATCTCAATAAAAGTTAGCAACTTGATTAAATACATGTATATGTTCGTGCTAGTTGTCGCAATCCATACGTGCGATAGTATAGTTTGATGCTTGTGTTTATTATCGTAATTTATACTTGCGTTAATATAACTTTTGTAAAGGTTCCTTGGATCTGTGTATAGTCCAAGAGATTCCTTTGTATCTGTGTTTTATTTTGTATTAATATTTCATTTATTCATGTATTGTGAATGGTTGTGAGTGTAATTGTGGGTTGAACACATGAGTTGTTGTGTTGATACATCATTATTTTTCATTAATAATCTATTTCATAAATTTATATTTTCTTTCACATATTGTGTTTGTGTTGTTCATTTAATCCACCATCCTCTCGGTAACAATTCTGTTACAAGTACCTTTTTTTTCTGATAACTTCGCAATCATGTACACATGTAAATTCTTGGCATGTATCTCCCGGCTTTAACTGAGATTTCCATCTGCTCCATTATTTTGTTTCTTGTTGTTTTTGTGGGGTTTAATGCCATGTTTCAGCACACATGGCCGACAGTATAAATGGTTTAGGACGAACTCAAAAAAAGTCTGGAAATAACCACCGATCCATGAGAAGTTACTGGCAAGCTTTCTCGCGTACCCACAGTGGCAAGGCTAGAGACTATAACCCATGCGGAACAGAGAAGATGGCAGTGATCCGTAACGGTGAGCGCTTTAGAACACGCCCACGCCGACGCCCTCCACCCCCACCCCCCTCCGTTTCTGTCAAATGTTTTAGGATTTCTTCATACAAATATTACCATGCCATTTGAGTTACCGTTGAAACAAATATAGCAAATATAGCAAAATATCACCATTACATTCACATTACTAGTGTATAAATCGTGGATCAACTATGTAATGGACCAAGTACAGTATGGGCCACGTTAGGTAGGCCGATTGTTTGATGGCCAAGAAAGCTTAGGGGCCGACTCTGCTATGGGCCAAGCAGTCCGGGAGTCCTCAGATCATTCTGTGTTAACTGATTACACTATTTGGTACCTTTTGCATTTTTCTGCACGTTAATAATTAATACACACACCGGCATTACAGTTGATTAACACTTAGTTGAAGTAGTTGATAAACATGCATACAGAAACACACCAATAAACTCTAATGCCAGTGCGTAAGGACAGGAATATTTACAAAATTAGGAATATATTAGCAATTATTAATGCAAAACGTATCAAATAGTGAACTCAATTAACACGGATTCCATTGCATGTTTTTGACCATATTTCATTTGAGAACTACATCAGTCATCACATGATCAATAAAATGCTGAAAGTTACAGGTTATTGATAAAAAATGTTATTAATATTTCACAAAATATATTTTCCTTTATTTAAATAGGCCCATAACAATATAAATATACTGATAATATTACTAAATATGTATTTGAGTACACTGAGGATATTACAGTTTGTTTCTACTGATTTTGGGATTGCATGTTCCACGTTTAGTTCAGTTATTAAACTGATATATTTTAGGTACCAACACACTGATCCAGCATGCACAATGTCTTAGCAGATTTTCATGAAATATAACTTATAAGGATATTAATTGACACATTAGAAAAAAAACTACTATGCATATATATACAATACCACAAAAAATTGATATTTATATTATAAACAGTTATTTACATCGAACCAAATGTAAAGAAATACCTACAAATGAATGTGAAAAAGGTGATACATTTATCACCGCTGAGGAAATCTTAGGCGCTATAAAATGCCTCAAAAAAGTAAAATCTCCATGGTCGGATGGTATCACATCAGACGTTCACAATAAATTTCAAAAGGAACTAGTCGATTGTTTAGAATTTCTCTATAACAATATATTATCTGGGGAAATGTAAAACAATAGCCTAAGGGAGGGAATTTTACACTATTATGTAAAGGAAAATAGGATAGGAAAGACATCAAAACCTGGAGACCTATAATTTTATCAAATAATGATAATACAATATGAAACAAGATTCTAACCAATAGAATAATTAATTTTTTCAGTTTAAAAATATACATAAATCAAATTTGTGGAGGGAAAGGGAGAAAATCTTATATAAATACACTATCAATGTTCGAAATAATAGAATCTTTAAACATTAAAGCTGAAAAGAGAGTAATGTTTCTATTCGATCAGGAGAAGGGTTTTTGATCGAATAGAGCATGACTTCACCTTTAGAGCCTTGGAAACAAAGGGTTTGTAAAGCATATAATAAACTAGGTTAAGGCCATGTATGTTAATATTACGTTTAAGATAATCATCAACGGAGCACTAACAGAGATACAATTAGTACGATCAGTAAGACAGGGATGTCCTTTCTATATGTTGCTATATGTAATAGCAATAGAATCCTTGAACATAAATATCAACCAAAACACCAATATTCAAGGAATCGAAATACCAAATTTGCACAGGATTTCAAAACGGCACTACATGCAGATGACTGTACAAACTTCACCAGAGATCAACTTTGACACAGAATTTCAAAACGGCACTACGTACAGATGAATGTACAAACTTGACTAGAGACGAATATTCAATCAAACATTTACAGTGTGAATTTTTTACAATTTGGAAAAAAGTCTGGTTCCGCAATCTATCAAGATAAAACAGAAATTCCATTAATAGGAAACTGGAGAGGCAACGACCCTAGTCTTCCCCAAAACTTTATTAAACATCATGTAAAAGCATTAGGGATACTTTATGGAGTGAACTCTACTCACAAGAATTATCGTGAATTAAGACAGAAGAGCAGATTGCAATTTGATCGCACATGAATATAAATCTTATGGACAGGTTGCTAAAACCTACATGTATAGCCAATTGGAATACTAGTATAAAATGAATTCCGTGCAATTTACGGAAGCCATGATTGGCAACATTGAAAGGAAAATACTGAGCTACATTTGAAACGATAATGTCCATTTTTTTAAGAGTAAAACATATGCAGGCCTAAAGAAAAAGGAGGGCTAACCTTAGTATTAAACAGATACCCATTATTTTAAATAGATGTAGTACTCCTAAATGACCACGGGAGGCACATTTATTTATACGGTTAACTTGCCGTTTTAATAATGAAATTTATTTTTAAAAATAATAAACTAACTAAATTATTAAAAACCCGAGTCTTTTAAAAGGGTTGGTGAACTCTTATATATTTATTTAGATAATCCAAAATTATTGGATAGGAAGAGTAGTAATTGCGCAACTCAGTGGACGACTATCTGGGAAAAATTGGCATGGGTAGGGTCGGCCTCCATACAGGGGAGATTGTTTTTATACATGCACGACACAAATGCTAACAGGTGAGGTTGCTTTTAAAAGACAACTAGTAAATACATTACCAAAATGCAGACTATGTCGAAATTTTATAGATTCTAAAACTCACTTAATTAATACAGGCTCCACAAAAGCAATAGAAAGATAAGCATTACAAGATAAAATCACGACTAAATATGAAGCAGTAGATAGCAAACAACATTAATGATAAAAAAAATCTATACTGATTTAAATAATTAATTATATTAACCAAATTATGAAAACAATTAGAGAAGATACTGAATCTAACTAGTGTTAATTTCGAGAATATTTAAATTATTTTATTTTCAAATTTTGCAGCTTTTAAACAATATTTATACTCGAGAAATTCTTATGTCGAATCATCATATCAAACTTAAAATGTACAATGGACAGACAGTATTGTTGAGTAAGGAGAATATGATGGTACGACGCCAATGCTATGAGACTCGCGTGTTGTAGTACGAGTCGTACCAGATCTACTCAACCCAAGGCCAGAAACAAGAACATTGCGAATACAGAATCACAATAATAAGCACACACACACACACACACACACACACACACACACACACACACACTATTACTACTACTACTACTAAAAAAGCATACACACTCAGAATGCTAATTATATTACTTCTCTTTATATATCATTATCTCAGACAGCGCACACTGCAATTATACAACGGTTCTGCAAGACCGGAAAGTACGGTAAATACGATGATCATGTCACAAAGGAATTTCCAGAGTTACAACTGAACCAATACATTATAGACAATTAATAGAATTGACCCATATATAGGAAGTTCTTACAACCAACTAAAATAACATACGAAACAAAGAGCACATACAGCATACACAGGATGCAACGGATCTCTGACAAGGTTCACTGTGAGACACCAAAACTAGCCAGGGTTGACCGCACTACAATAAGGAAGGTGTAGATCCAAAATTTAAAAAACAAACAAACTGAAATTATAATAAAATCAAAAGAAATTACAAACACACGGAGGGGGAAACAATAAAAAATACAATCGTTAATCTTGCTGTTCATGGGTTCCGTCAAATATTGTAACTCTGAGACGGATGACACCAATAAATTAATTATTTAGTCATATCGCTACGATGTCAATAGTGTGACGACAGATTTTAGTTATATCTAGCACTGGGGTATCATGCCGAAGACATGCAGCACGGTCTTACTAAACACCACAACGTCAGACAAAGGCATACACAGTCAGACAAAAGCAGGCAAAGTCTGTTTATTTTTGTTTTATTTTTACATCTTCGTATAATAATAGAACAAATGCAGACAACCTATACATTTTGACTGGACTAAATCATGTAAACTATCGTAGCCGTGACGTCGTTTGCAGATATTGCAGAAATGTCCTAGACGCCTTGATAATATCACAGTATTTGACAAAGTCCCAACAACACCTGTAATCTGATCGGGTTGATTTGTTAACGCGATTTATATTTTGTCTATGATGATATCAGTATCAGTCACATCTGATATAATCTCCTCAACACGAATATATTTAGGACAGACAAATAAATCAGACGGGAATGTTGACCGGCGATCCATGTTTTACAAGCGGTTTCTTTATCGGGTTTGTATGATATTGTTGGAAGTTTAATACTATGAAGATCAGTTTGAATATCAAACAGCATAGTTGGGATTATCCGCGAAATATTTGTTTATCAGCAACTTATGCTCGTGAAATGTCACCGGGGTCGACATGACAAGTACGTGATAACCGCTATTTGTTTCAAATAAATATATTTGATCGGGTTGAAAATCACACAGCTGAGTGAAGTATTTGGTAATCTCGTTGACGTTAATACATTTTGTGTCAAGATCGAATGCTGGGTATCTTTTTTCTATACTTGAGAATAATTTCAGAAACAGAACACTGTCCTGTAAATTGATTAGCCGCGCGGCTAAAATTCTCGTCGGACACAAACACATAAAAATCCCCAAATTTCTGAATTATAATTCCTTGCAATAGATAATCAGAACTTGTTAACAGATCAATCGCATCTTCTTTACTCGAAACGTGGACAGCTGGTGCCAGTACACGTGAATAATATTCTCGGAGATCATGCCAGGACTTCGGAGTTTGAAAAAAGCCATCTGGGCAGCACTTAATATAAGATTGCCCTAATCATATGTCATCAACGAAATTATAATCGGTATATTCCCTAATGAAGTTTTTTTCATTGTTATGGGTAACACGACGTCGACGAAATTATAATCGGTATATTCCCTAATTAAATTTTTGTCATTGTTATGGGGTAACACGATGTCGACGAAATTATAATCGGTATATTGCCTAATGAAATTTTTGTCATTGTTATGGGGTAACACGACGTTGACGAAATTATAATCGGTATATTCCCTAATTTAATGTTTGTCAATGTTATGGGGTAACACGACGTCGACGAAATTATCATCGGTATATTCCATTAAATAAATTTTTGTCATTGTTATGGGGTAACACGACGTGTTTTTTTTTTTCGCTCATTGCATATAATCCTATAGACAAGTTAATAATTTGATTATATATATATATATATATATATATATATATATATATATATATATATATATATATATATATATATATATATATATAATGGTATTTCAAATGGGAACAAATAACTGCAAATGACTTTTGAGAGGGTCTACTGAAATCTGTAATAAAAGATGTTATGGGAAATATTGCGGAAATCATGCACAAAGCGTTAAAAAAGGGGCTCAACTGGACCTAAACCCTGTTTGGGTTGTAAACGAGGTGATATTGAGATCTGTAAGAGTTGTGGTGGAACCGCGGATAGATCGCTACTGACATATTACGAAAACACATATACAATATATTATAAACAAAAGGAAAAACCTCCAACAGCCGAAGAATATCTCCAGAAAAAAGGTCTTCCTGAAAGACTTCTGAGACCTATGACAACTATATTATAATAATTGTCACACGATCAGATATAAATTTGTTTTAAATATATAATAATAACAATGACACAAAATATCAAAACGCGTTAGAAAAAAAAAACCACCACAGATTATGTTATTGAGGTTATTAAATCAATCTACGAGAGATCTGGCTCAGAGTTCAAACTAGATGGTGATCAACATATTGTAACTTATCCTGAATGGTCCAAACCAGATTGTTTCCACGATGAAAAATGGAGGAGTACGATTATACCCGGTTCCGAGGATATAAAAAAAGTTGATGATCATACTGCCTGGTTGAAATTTCACATTTGGAGTATTATCAAACTGGTTTAGTTAATACGCTACTTCAAATTAGTAATCTGAAACCTCATTATGGTTTGTGAAATCTATCAAATCATATATTTTATTAATGATTATGTAAGTTTCCTCAACACACTCGACAAATATATACAAACTAGTCCAGGTTTTTATATCAGAAAATGGTCTAATAAATTTTGAAATCCAAAAATTCCCCAAAATGAACACTAGATTTTTTTTTGAAAATGTAGAATGTTATGAACCTTCTTCAGATCCCGACAATAAGACATTTATATGTTTTAATTTAAATTTAAGTCGGAAAAGGATCGCCGTATTTCCATGTGTTGCTGTGCGTAGAGTCATGCTCGGTATTGATGTGGATTGTATAAAAGGCGGTGGCGGCATTGTTGTATCAGATGGTTCAACATGGTTTTGTTATTCGGAAACGTCTTTTCAATATAATTGGGTTAGTCAAATATTTATATTAAAACAACATTATAGAAGGATCTTTGATGTTATAGCTAATAACTATTAACCAAAATGTCGAAAAAAATAGAATTGAGACATGATATGCCCGTTAATGGATTAAAAACTGCTGTTGAACAATATTATTTATTGATTGATTGGGAAGCTTTGGGGGGCGGAGAGGGAAATTGAATTGGAGGATTGGAACACAATTGATTTGGAGGCCTGGGAGGAGGCAGTTGATTGGAAATTTTGGAGGAGGATTGGTAATTGATTTTTTTGCGACAGGGACTGTTAAACATATTGCTGCGCTACCAAACTATATTCGTATGATTATAATTGGACCGTCTGGAAGTGGCAAGACGCAATTGTTACTTAATCTAATAATGAGATGGATGAAGTGGGATCAGCTGTATTTGATAGCTCCATTTGTATATGATCAGAGATGTTACGATGTACTTAACGATAAACGATGATGATGTTATTGAATTTATTACTGATATTGAAGAAACACCGAGTGTTGACTCTATTGATGGCTCCATTAATAATTTAGTATATGATGATGTGATGTTGGAGAAACAACCAAAACCTGCCACGATATTTTCACGCGGTAGGCATAAAAACACCGATGTGATTTATGTTACCCAGCGGTATACACAAATATCAATAGTGATCAGGGACAATTGTAAATACGTTTGCTGTATTTAATGGAGTTGATACACATACACTTAGAACTATTCATCAGACCTGGTGCAATGGAGATATGGATTATAAACTTTTCAGAAATTTCTTTAGTCATGCTAAGTCAATCCCACATGGATTTATAACCAAAAATTTACATGACTCTAGATCAAGTTAGCGTATTGGACATGATAAAATATTCGGTTGAGAAAACGGCACCCCGTCAAAAGAGCGCACGACAAAAGAGCGCCGACAAAAGAGCGCAGACATAACAGCGCCGACATAAGAGCTCAGACATAAGAGCGCACTAATTTGCGAACACAAATTAAAGTTCATTTCTAACCCTGCCATATTCGATTATCGTACATCAAGTATTTGTTTAAGTGCGCCCAATTGTCTGCGCTCTTTTGTCGGCGCTCTTTTGTCTGCGCTCTTATGTCGGCGCTCTTATGTCTGCGCTCTTTTGTCGGCGCTCTTTTGTCGTGCGCTCTTTTGACGGGTCACCGAGAAAACAATTAAATTTGTAGCAGCAACGTGGACGCGACAACACATATGTGTCTCGAACGTTAGAGGCGCAATTTCTGTTTTTTTTTTTTGGGGGGGGGGAGACACTTTTCAAGGTTTTGGAAGAGGCCTTGGTTTGACAAACATATACACCTCTAAAATGTTGTATGGCTCACCATCTATACTACTGCTGCAGAGTTCACTATGAAGTCGACCATATCAGCTGTAAGGCAGAACCATAGCATCCATAGAGATGAATAGTGTTGCTCGTCGAGTAGCAGGTGATCGGTTGTTGCTGACGGAGATAAGTAGTCGCTGATTGCTTGATTGACCAACCTGGAATACTGACTGCTTGATTGGCCAGTGTGACTGGTACCTCGAGTGTATTGATGAATGGTCACTAGGTTTAGCTCTGCAGCTGCTACGTTCAGCTGAAAATATATATAATGTCGTGTACTATGCGTGCACGGACATATATGATAAAATGTAATGACGTTACATACGGTTAGCTATGCTATTTCATTATCGGCAAAACAATGAACAAGTTCAGAAGTGAATTGAACCGTGCCCGATAAAAAAAATCCTAAAGTGCTAAACGTTCTTAAAAATGCAATTTTATATTGCTAAAATATAACTCTCTTGCTAAGTCACAAACAAGAATAGAAACTATTTGCATTATACCACATAGACCGAATAAACATTGAAATTATACAAAGATAAACGGGGTAGTACAATAGTTATAAATTATACACAGTAAATTATTAACTCAAATACCTCTACAGCTGAAGATGTGCGAGTCCTTGAAGTAGACCCCTGACCGACAAGACGTTCCGTAATGTTAAGATTGTTTACCTACGGTGAGTTATTTATACACATATATCGTATGTGTACTGGAGGCATTCGGTTTACCCCATCAAAAGCACTTTGCATGTACAGTCTATGATGTACAGGAGTTACTATTTGGAAATATTGTACTATATACAACTGGAAATGGTCGAATTATTCTGACACTGTTATATATGACCCCACCACCCACCCATCCCTCTCCCTCCTCCCCCCTCCCATTATCTATTATCACAAGTATATAGTACAACACCAGCCGTTAGGTGTCGCGTTTTCTTATCGAAATAATGTGTAAACATCTTTCAGCACCAACTATACTATTTGTCTAACAATATTGCTGAATCATTGTTTGGTTATAAATTCGCTTCTGCTTATAAATGTCTAGATATGCGGCTTAACTCAGTGGATTGTCTGTATCAGAACAATATTTATTTCTCTACAAAATAGGAATTGTATTCCTCAATATTTCTGTGTTTCACAACATTTTATTACATCATATCAAATTGTCACAGCCTGGATATTTTAACGATAATGTAAGATTGGTCTTAATTTTTAAAAAATCGAAGAATTCCTCAATTAACTTTGACTTAATTGTGAAATATTTACGATCAAATTGCTAATTCTGGGTCATGATGGGGAAGAATGGAAATCGTCTGTATATTCTGATTTAAATTGACAAGTTTATCTTTTATCATTGACTTTGCATTGCTTGGTAAGAAACGTAAGGGGAACAAAAAGGATAGTTTGCTTTACTGGATTACTTTCTGATTAAAACATGTCATTTTGTATCTACTCCAGAAAGCTGGCTGTTTTTGCGTTTTATTTATATATCTGAACTTGGTCCGGAGCGGTATTTCTTATAGTCCGCAATGCGAAATGCCAAATCTAAAAGGTACATGTTTAATGAATGGATTATTGTATCTCTGGAAAGCGTACATTTGCACTATCAAACCCTTTAATCAAATTTTTACAAATGTTGTTCCATGGATTTTAATATAAAATTTATATTTTGCTGCACTTTCTTCATGGAAATGTCACTTTCCTTTTTAAAAATGATATTTCTTCTATTCTTGATACGTTCTTTCATTACATTCATTTAAAAGTAACTGAGAAAACTGTAAATCAAGATGCCAGATGCTGGTATTTAACAATGAGGTTCCTTCAGCTTTATTCAGGCATATATAGTTTGTAAGTGCCAAATATCTATATCAGCTTTATGTCAATAGAATAGACATATATTAGATTGTCGTATACTTATTGCTACTTTTGCATTTTTGTTGTTTAGTAAATAAAATATTTATAATTTTATTTTATCTAAAGCATGTTGATGACAAAATGTTTGTTTTTAACCAACCACCGAAGTCTCCTCATTAATTCTGTCATTGATTAGAACGATCACACACAGAATGTGTGTGTGTGTGTGTGTGTGTGTGTGTGTGATTTGGATTTCAAAGGTAGCTTTAAGCAAATTCAGTCGTGTCTCTACAATATCTGCCTTGTAGCAATTTATAGTGATATTAATTTATAGTGATAATTAGCACTGGGGCATCATGCCGCAGACGTGTAGCATAATTTCCCACCCAGTCACATTATCCAGAAACCAGGCCGACTAGTCATTACATTAACATATTCTTTGGTGTTACTCTGCCGGGATCGAAACCGCTACCTTATGCATCCGATGTGGGCGCTCTAACCAATAGGCCATCATGTTGTCAACTAAAAGAAAGCTGTACACTAAAGGCTACAATCAAGCTGCATATAGGTAATTCATTGTTTCATGTTGATTAAGTATCATCCTTAGAAGATATCTTGCAACATCATTAGAAGTCAATGAATCATGTGACTCAGTAGTTAACTCGTCAAACTAATAAACTTGGTTTGATTCCTACCATACGCCAGAGTGTCCGTTACAACCGTATCTCGCTGTGCAAGACAATTTGCTCCACCTGGATATGTACAATATAACCTTCATGATCACACACACACACACACACACACACACACACACATATATATATATATATATATATATATATATATATATATATATATATATATATATATATATATATATATATCACTGACAAAGATTTCATCAAGGACAAAAATCTTATTTACCGTTTGTTTTCAAAGAAGGATATGGGGTAGTAGTTAATGAGGGTATCAGGTCAAGATTATTAAATTACAAGTTGATTGTCTGATAATGCAACAATCGTGTCCATAATAGTATCTCTTTTCACCTATGTATACAGACCGCACCTAAATACAGAAGTCACGTCTGAAAACATTCGCTCGTGGATCAGAGAAGTCACGCGATGTTGAACGAGTTTAGTTTGGATGACGCTAATGTATAGTCAAGGTATTATGCGGCCTGGTAATTACACTGACATTTGTTTTAACAAATCAAACAACGGTATTAGATACATTCTATACTATGTCAAAATTCCACATGGAAGCTAGCTTGTTGGGTTAGTTTCAGGGCCGGGTCAAATCAAATGTTAGGGGAGTAGCTTCCAATATTTCAAAAGGGCTCTGAGTTTCTTCGAAATGGCATCAAAGCATAGGTCTGTGTATCTATTTACTCAAAGCATAGGTCTGTGTATCTATTTACTCAAAGCATAGGTCTGTGTATCTATTTACTAAAGCATAGGTCTGTGTATCTATTTATTCAAAGCATAGGTTTGTGTATATATTTACTAAAGCATAGGTCTGTGTATCTATTTATTCAAAGCATAGGTCTGTGTATATATTTACTCAAAGCACACATAGTACCCAATAAGCAAGTGCAAGACAAAAACGATGGCCTAATTTCAAGTGACAAGTGACTGTACCTTTGTGTGGGGTTTCTTGCGGGGTGGAGGTGTGGTAGAATCGTCCCCCATCTGGCCCCTGAATTTCACGGAACGATTGAAAGTCATCAATTATATCTTAACCATGTGCAATAATAAGAACAGGAAATGCTGAGAAAAGCGTTAGCTAATATTGATGAGAGTTCCAAGGTAGCAATAAATAGTCATTTTGTTATATTAACATACACTGGAAACATTAACAATACTGGAAAGGTCCCTTTGTGACAAACGCAGTGGTGTTTGTTTATTTTAATAGCTTAAAACTATGAAACGTTATCTGAGATTCAATACGCATATCATTATAGACACAGTCTGGTGAAGATTCCATATAGAACACATTCTGCAAATTAGCCAACCGTCTATATGAACAAGAAATGGTATAATCTTTTGTTCTTATTGTGTTGTCACAGATTGCGAGGAACGGATTGATACGAGTCATTAACAGTGAGAGAGGACATCTTCGGGCTCGGTCAGATATCGCAGCAAAGAGTGGTATACGAAGAGTTTGGATACGTTTGCACATTTCTCACAGTTATCGAATACGTCCAGAATGGATCGGTTGATATACTTTGGTTATGAATATTTTATTTAATTTATATTTGATTTGATTTAATTGTTTGCTTGTTAGTTTTAAATGTTTCTTATCCAATAAATTGCTATTGTAATGTAACTGTATTTACTGGATTTTATATTGTTCACTTCTGTGTGTGTGTGTGTGTGTGTGTGTGTGTGTGTGTGTGTTGATCAGAAAACAAAGAAAGACGTAATGACGTAATTTAAATGCATCGAGCTGAAAAATAAACAAAAGGAAAGAGTCAGAAATTAGTGTTGATAGAAGGAAGGATAGGTCACGAATAACCAAAAATTTGAAAGCAAACACACAAATAGCAACGTGTGACCACTTTGTGGAATGTGTAAAATTTCATTAATTTTTCAGAATGGATATTAAAATACCAACACAGTAAACTATAACTGACCCACTACTGTTTCAAAAATATTGTTTCGATGAAGTAAGATGACAGTGAGATCATAAGATCGTAGGGCAGAGAAAGTAGCTGAAATAACAATGTAAATAGTCAGATGGACCCCAACATCCAGACCACCAACAGGATGGAAAACAAGATGCCACGTATATTAATTGGTTGACAAGGAGTTGAACATAATATATATATATATTTAGGACATATTGTTATTGGGGTATAGGTATCACACACAGAACCGTATGCATGTTAACAGTACCAATAAATGTTTAAGCAATGGAAACATAGATTTTAGACTTTAGTCGAGACCTAAGCCCACTAGCAGCAGCTAGATCTGATAAAAAAAAAATTGCGTGGCAGCTTGGAAATTGCTAATAATAATAATAATAATAATATAATAATGATAATAATGAAGATGATAATGATGATGATACTAAAAACAATAACAATAATGATACTAATAATAATAACGATAATTATGATGATGATAATAATAAAACTAAAGATAATGATAATAATGATGGTGATAATGATGATGATACTACTAATAATAATGACAATACTACTACTAATTATAACAATAATGACTCTAATAAAAAAAAACAGCAATAATAATAATAATAATAATATTGATGATGATGATGATAATAATAATATTAATAGCGACAATAATGATACTAATAATAATAACAATAATTATGATGATAATAATAATAAAACTATGATGATAACAATAATTATGATGATAATGATGATGATAATAATACAATAATAATAATATTGACTATACTACTACTAATAATAATAAAAATAATGATACTAATAAAAATAAATAGTAACAGCATAATAATAATAATAATGGTGATGTTGATGATGATAATAATAATAATAATGATAATAACAATAATGATATTAATAATAACAATAATTATGATGATGATAATAATAAAACTAAGATAATAATAATAATGATAATGATGATGATATTAATAATAATAATATTCAGAATACTACTACTAATAATAATAATAAAAATGATGCTAATAAAAATAAATAATAACAGCAATAATAATAATAATTATAATAATAATAATAATATAACAACAATAATAATAATGCTGATACTATTAATAATACCAAAAAAATGATGATGATGATGATAATAATAGTAATACTACTACTACTACTACTAATAATAATAATGAGTGTCTGTGATTTGGAATTTTAAGGTAGCTTTACAACTTGTTGAGTCATATTACTACGATGTCTGCAGAGTGACCTTTTATTGTGCTGTCAAGCACTGGGACATCATGCTGCAGATTTGTAGCATGATGACCCGCCCCATCACAGCTGTTAGTACCAATGTTATAGGTATTTATTGGCATGAGGCTTTAGAACCCGCGACCTGCCGCATCTGCATTATACATGAACATATAGTAACAACACATGATTCAGGGTTGTTAGCATTTCACCCGATACGTCCATTGTTTCAGCCTACAAGCCTGGAATTGTTGATATTGTTCAGGCCTTCCACCCTCAACAACGTGTACTTTCGTACGGTGCAGTATACGTTATATCGCTACCAAGCCTTAACAATGTTGTTGGCATATTTTCTCTGTTGCGCATGTGCGTAATGTTACGTCCGGTTGCGGAAACTGAGCGTAATTTTAGGTATCACGGTACCAATTGTTTTTCCATAGACCTCAATGCTAATATTTGGAGAGATAACTATATTTTCTATCCTAATTTAGCATGCATCTCACACACTGTTATAGAGAACAATGTTAGATTGTCAATTTGATGATGACAAAACCAGGTACTCCATTGCATTTAAGAGAGATAACTCTGCTGGAAGTAGACAGGGGTATGAGTTATCTAGTCACAACATACTTATTTTCAGTCATGTCTATGACATTTTCAAAAAATCATAAAAAATACAAAATATGATCTATATAGGAATTAACATAAATTCACATGTTGCCAAGAGGCTAAACTATTTTTTAAGCCTAACAGAAAGTACAACTCTTACATAATCCACCAATCATAGCTTGTGTTGTTGTTAATCTCTGAATCCTCCCACCTGCACTTGCGCAATTGGTACCGTTATACCTTAAGGAAACACGGTACTAATTCAACTCCAATGGTAAACATATGGAAACACTGTCATATTCAAAATTCAATAACTTAACATTTCTGGGTGCTGATGGTCAGACCTATATTTTTCCATGCACAACTAACCTTGATGTAAGTTTTTAAATGTAGAAAAACATAGGACCCGCGGCATGTTGTTGACATAAATTGGCAGGAAGCACATGTTATTGATTCTGCACCAAATGAATCAGGTGCTACTTTCATTATTGAGTACTAATAGGTGAAGCATCTAAATTTACTTCAATTGCATCAATAGAATGTTGTCTATATTTTTTTAAAATTACAGATAGGATAAGCTCTCAAAAAATATTTTTACTAAAATTTTAATTTTCATTATTAACCAATTATGGACCACCAAAGCTGTATATACTCTATTATTTCTTCACCCATTTTTAGACTGGTTCACAGCTCTTCCGTATAATTAGTACCGTGTGTCCTATAACCAGATTTTAATTTTTTTGAAAAAGTTGCATTTTACTCATTGATATTACAGTATAATTGTAAGAAAGACCTGGCCATGCTGGTGCATGAATAATAGTGCAATTGCATTTTATGTGATACTACTGTACATAGCAAAATTGCATCCGCATTACATGTTGAAGTGTTGTATTGTACTTATTAGTGCATTATTCTTGTTATTAAAAAAATTAGATTCCGGCTTTGTATCTTCGTGTTATCTTTCTATAGCATGCATGCTACACAAAATAAACACAAACATGCTGACATCAGCAAGTATGACATCATAGGGTATCAAATTACACGACACCTAGTTTTCCATCTCTCACTGGCTATAAGACAAATTTTAAATGTTTTAAATTTCAAAATTTCATTTCTTTTCTTGCTGACATTCACAGAAATAAGATACAGCGCATCCCTGATTCCTATCATTCACACCAAACCAATAAGTGTGCCACATGACAGGTCACAATGATAAGAGGTCATTGTCCTTCTGTGACTTTGACTCACCCAATGAGGCCTCCAGAGATGCTGACATTCTAAAACTATTTAAACTATCAACACAGGTGATTCATCACCCCCAAATCTTAATAAAAAGGTATAAAAGCCAAAGGAAAGTTCCATAAGTATTATAATACTGAAGAATTAAATAACTGAGTGATACTTTTTAGCATAAAACTATGGGAAAGGATAAGAAAGCAAAGAATAGACAAAGTCATTTCTTCAAGCCTGGTAATGTTCCCCACAACAAGGGGAAAAAATGTACATCAACCCAAAAGACAAAGCCACTTGAGGTCTATTACATAAGGACAACAAGAGACAAATTTGAAAAAGCTATAAAAAGTTCATATAATGCTGACATTGAAGATGACGATGAAAAGCCCATATACAAACTGCTGCGACCCAAGCCAAGAAGTAAGCTGGAGGTGGAGCAATATGTGGAAAACATTGCGATGCCAGGGTAAGTCCATGTTTCTATTCAATATTCAGACACTTATATAACTTATCACTGCATAAACTTCTTGGTAAATTTAAGTAATAGAATTGAATTGCATATTAAAGTTGTCTAATGCATAAAACTATACCAATATTTACCCCAAACTCATAATAAGTTTAGAAAAAGTCTCAAAATCATTATGATGGCTACTTTCCACTACAGGTAGTCTTAAATTACTTACTTTTCAATATAAAGCTCAATAAAGTACATACATTATTTAAAAAAAGAGAAATAAATCAAACCTTCAGTCACTCAATTCTAGTCAAAGGGGAGGTAATATACATTGATTTGGCATACCAAGTAGCAAGCTCTAATTTACAGCTAAATGATTCTGTACTATCACTTGATAGTATGTGCAGAGCAATGTTGCATTTATAAATAGATTTTGTTTCAAATCTGAAACTACATTTCTAACATGAAACTTGTTTTATCTATTTAAATCAACAGGTCTGATGAGCAAAACACATATCGATTGGTTCATGCAGAAAAAAATGCTGAGATGTGGAATACTGTTTTTCAAGAGCACCAGTGCCTACACCCTGAATGTCAGGGGTTTCTGTCATGGGACTTGAAACATGAAGAGAAAAGAGGTCTGGTGTGGCGAGAGAGAGCAATATGTTCATCATGCCGTTACACTTAAAGAATGTTTGAACTGTATCAAGAAATGCCAAGGAAAGATTGTGGAAGAAAACCTGACTGTGTAAATAATGCGATACAGATAGGACTTTCAGAGACTTCTGTTGGAAATGAAGGGTTTAGAACTATTCTTTTAAGTGCGAATGTCCCTGCTCCCTCAACAAAAGGGATGCAGAAAAGTTCCAATACTGTTTGTCAGAAAATTGAATGCAGCAACATGAGAGACATGGCAGAACATAGGAAATATGTGAAGGAGTCTAATTCTATGACAGGAAAAAAGACAAATATAATTGATCTTCAATGTGACTCAACATATAAAATTGAAGGATAAAACACAACTTACCAAAGAATATAACCTTTAAGAGAAACTTCCATGGCAGGGTTCATAGTGCTGTCCATAACTGCAACCATGGACCTGGAGAATCTCTGGTTAAGCTGTGTCAATCTATCGGTTGTCCAATTTCAGCTTGCAGTTCTGTGGCACAACATCTGAAAAGCAAGCAAGATATATATATAGGAGAAATAAAATACATACAGCAAGTACAGCATATAAGAGAAAAAAATCAGAGAAAAGGGCATTTCTTTACAAGCTTTATGAGAAACATCAAGAAGAAAAGAATTAATGCCCCCATCCAGTTTATACAACCCTTCCCATCTGTGTTTTGTATAGATTTTTTCCCCCAAATCACATGCAAATCATGAAAGAAAGACTCCATTATGATTGTCATATCTAAAAACCATCAAAATTATACCCTGGATGCACGTGGTAACCATAGAAACATCAGGCTCATGTTGTGGTATAGGCCCTGTATAGGAAACACGGTACTAATTCAACTCCAATGGTAAACATATGGAAACACTGTCATATTCAAAATTCAATAACTTAACATTTCTGGGTGCTGATGGTCAGACCTATATTTTTCCATGCACAACTAACCTTGATGTAAGTTTTTAAATGTAGAAAAACATAGGACCCGCGGCATGTTGTTGACATAAATTGGCAGGAAGCACATGTTATTGATTCTGCACCAAATGAATCAGGTGCTACTTTCATTATTGAGTACTAATAGGTGAAGCATCTAAATTTACTTCAATTGCATCAATAGAATTTTGTCTATATTTTTTTAAAATTACAGATAGGATAAGCTCTCAAAAAATATTTTTACTAAAATTTTAATTTTCATTATTAACCAATTATGGACCACCAAAGCTGTATATACTCTATTATTTCTTCACCCATTTTTAGACTGGTTCACAGCTCTTCCGTATAATTAGTACCGTGTGTCCTATAACCAGATTTTAATTTTTTTGAAAAAGTTGCATTTTACTCATTGATATTACAGTATAATTGTAAGAAAGACCTGGCCATGCTGGTGCATGAATAATAGTGCAATTGCATTTTATGTGATACTACTGTACATAGCAAAATTGCATCCGCATTACATGTTGAAGTGTTGTATTGTACTTATTAGTGCATTATTCTTGTTATTAAAAAAATTAGATTCCGGCTTTGTATCTTCGTGTTATCTTTCTATAGCATGCATGCTACACAAAATAAACACAAACATGCTGACATCAGCAAGTATGACATCATAGGGTATCAAATTACACGACACCTAGTTTTCCATCTCTCACTGGCTATAAGACAAATTTTAAATGTTTTAAATTTCAAAATTTCATTTCTTTTCTTGCTGACATTCACAGAAATAAGATACAGCGCATCCCTGATTCCTATCATTCACACCAAACCAATAAGTGTGCCACATGACAGGTCACAATGATAAGAGGTCATTGTCCTTCTGTGACTTTGACTCACCCAATGAGGCCTCCAGAGATGCTGACATTCTAAAACTATTTAAACTATCAACACAGGTGATTCATCACCCCCAAATCTTAATAAAAAGGTATAAAAGCCAAAGGAAAGTTCCATAAGTATTATAATACTGAAGAATTAAATAACTGAGTGATACTTTTTAGCATAAAACTATGGGAAAGGATAAGAAAGCAAAGAATAGACAAAGTCATTTCTTCAAGCCTGGTAATGTTCCCCACAACAAGGGGAAAAAATGTACATCAACCCAAAAGACAAAGCCACTTGAGGTCTATTACATAAGGACAACAAGAGACAAATTTGAAAAAGCTATAAAAAGTTCATATAATGCTGACATTGAAGATGACGATGAAAAGCCCATATACAAACTGCTGCGACCCAAGCCAAGAAGTAAGCTGGAGGTGGAGCAATATGTGGAAAACATTGCGATGCCAGGGTAAGTCCATGTTTCTATTCAATATTCAGACACTTATATAACTTATCACTGCATAAACTTCTTGGTAAATTTAAGTAATAGAATTGAATTGCATATTAAAGTTGTCTAATGCATAAAACTATACCAATATTTACCCCAAACTCATAATAAGTTTAGAAAAAGTCTCAAAATCATTATGATGGCTACTTTCCACTACAGGTAGTCTTAAATTACTTACTTTTCAATATAAAGCTCAATAAAGTACATACATTATTTAAAAAAAGAGAAATAAATCAAACCTTCAGTCACTCAATTCTAGTCAAAGGGGAGGTAATATACATTGATTTGGCATACCAAGTAGCAAGCTCTAATTTACAGCTAAATGATTCTGTACTATCACTTGATAGTATGTGCAGAGCAATGTTGCATTTATAAATAGATTTTGTTTCAAATCTGAAACTACATTTCTAACATGAAACTTGTTTTATCTATTTAAATCAACAGGTCTGATGAGCAAAACACATATCGATTGGTTCATGCAGAAAAAAATGCTGAGATGTGGAATACTGTTTTTCAAGAGCACCAGTGCCTACACCCTGAATGTCAGGGGTTTCTGTCATGGGACTTGAAACATGAAGAGAAAAGAGGTCTGGTGTGGCGAGAGAGAGCAATATGTTCATCATGCCGTTACACTTAAAGAATGTTTGAACTGTATCAAGAAATGCCAAGGAAAGATTGTGGAAGAAAACCTGACTGTGTAAATAATGCGATACAGATAGGACTTTCAGAGACTTCTGTTGGAAATGAAGGGTTTAGAACTATTCTTTTAAGTGCGAATGTCCCTGCTCCCTCAACAAAAGGGATGCAGAAAAGTTCCAATACTGTTTGTCAGAAAATTGAATGCAGCAACATGAGAGACATGGCAGAACATAGGAAATATGTGAAGGAGTCTAATTCTATGACAGGAAAAAAGACAAATATAATTGATCTTCAATGTGACTCAACATATAAAATTGAAGGATAAAACACAACTTACCAAAGAATATAACCTTTAAGAGAAACTTCCATGGCAGGGTTCATAGTGCTGTCCATAACTGCAACCATGGACCTGGAGAATCTCTGGTTAAGCTGTGTCAATCTATCGGTTGTCCAATTTCAGCTTGCAGTTCTGTGGCACAACATCTGAAAAGCAAGCAAGATATATATATAGGAGAAATAAAATACATACAGCAAGTACAGCATATAAGAGAAAAAAATCAGAGAAAAGGGCATTTCTTTACAAGCTTTATGAGAAACATCAAGAAGAAAAGAATTAATGCCCCCATCCAGTTTATACAACCCTTCCCATCTGTGTTTTGTATAGATTTTTTCCCCCAAATCACATGCAAATCATGAAAGAAAGACTCCATTATGATTGTCATATCTAAAAACCATCAAAATTATACCCTGGATGCACGTGGTAACCATAGAAACATCAGGCTCATGTTGTGGTATAGGCCCTGTATAGGAAACACGGTACTAATTCAACTCCAATGGTAAACATATGGAAACACTGTCATATTCAAAATTCAATAACTTAACATTTCTGGGTGCTGATGGTCAGACCTATATTTTTCCATGCACAACTAACCTTGATGTAAGTTTTTAAATGTAGAAAAACATAGGACCCGCGGCATGTTGTTGACATAAATTGGCAGGAAGCACATGTTATTGATTCTGCACCAAATGAATCAGGTGCTACTTTCATTATTGAGTACTAATAGGTGAAGCATCTAAATTTACTTCAATTGCATCAATAGAATTTTGTCTATATTTTTTTAAAATTACAGATAGGATAAGCTCTCAAAAAATATTTTTACTAAAATTTTAATTTTCATTATTAACCAATTATGGACCACCAAAGCTGTATATACTCTATTATTTCTTCACCCATTTTTAGACTGGTTCACAGCTCTTCCGTATAATTAGTACCGTGTGTCCTATAACCAGATTTTAATTTTTTTGAAAAAGTTGCATTTTACTCATTGATATTACAGTATAATTGTAAGAAAGACCTGGCCATGCTGGTGCATGAATAATAGTGCAATTGCATTTTATGTGATACTACTGTACATAGCAAAATTGCATCCGCATTACATGTTGAAGTGTTGTATTGTACTTATTAGTGCATTATTCTTGTTATTAAAAAAATTAGATTCCGGCTTTGTATCTTCGTGTTATCTTTCTATAGCATGCATGCTACACAAAATAAACACAAACATGCTGACATCAGCAAGTATGACATCATAGGGTATCAAATTACACGACACCTAGTTTTCCATCTCTCACTGGCTATAAGACAAATTTTAAATGTTTTAAATTTCAAAATTTCATTTCTTTTCTTGCTGACATTCACAGAAATAAGATACAGCGCATCCCTGATTCCTATCATTCACACCAAACCAATAAGTGTGCCACATGACAGGTCACAATGATAAGAGGTCATTGTCCTTCTGTGACTTTGACTCACCCAATGAGGCCTCCAGAGATGCTGACATTCTAAAACTATTTAAACTATCAACACAGGTGATTCATCACCCCCAAATCTTAATAAAAAGGTATAAAAGCCAAAGGAAAGTTCCATAAGTATTATAATACTGAAGAATTAAATAACTGAGTGATACTTTTTAGCATAAAACTATGGGAAAGGATAAGAAAGCAAAGAATAGACAAAGTCATTTCTTCAAGCCTGGTAATGTTCCCCACAACAAGGGGAAAAAATGTACATCAACCCAAAAGACAAAGCCACTTGAGGTCTATTACATAAGGACAACAAGAGACAAATTTGAAAAAGCTATAAAAAGTTCATATAATGCTGACATTGAAGATGACGATGAAAAGCCCATATACAAACTGCTGCGACCCAAGCCAAGAAGTAAGCTGGAGGTGGAGCAATATGTGGAAAACATTGCGATGCCAGGGTAAGTCCATGTTTCTATTCAATATTCAGACACTTATATAACTTATCACTGCATAAACTTCTTGGTAAATTTAAGTAATAGAATTGAATTGCATATTAAAGTTGTCTAATGCATAAAACTATACCAATATTTACCCCAAACTCATAATAAGTTTAGAAAAAGTCTCAAAATCATTATGATGGCTACTTTCCACTACAGGTAGTCTTAAATTACTTACTTTTCAATATAAAGCTCAATAAAGTACATACATTATTTAAAAAAAGAGAAATAAATCAAACCTTCAGTCACTCAATTCTAGTCAAAGGGGAGGTAATATACATTGATTTGGCATACCAAGTAGCAAGCTCTAATTTACAGCTAAATGATTCTGTACTATCACTTGATAGTATGTGCAGAGCAATGTTGCATTTATAAATAGATTTTGTTTCAAATCTGAAACTACATTTCTAACATGAAACTTGTTTTATCTATTTAAATCAACAGGTCTGATGAGCAAAACACATATCGATTGGTTCATGCAGAAAAAAATGCTGAGATGTGGAATACTGTTTTTCAAGAGCACCAGTGCCTACACCCTGAATGTCAGGGGTTTCTGTCATGGGACTTGAAACATGAAGAGAAAAGAGGTCTGGTGTGGCGAGAGAGAGCAATATGTTCATCATGCCGTTACACTTAAAGAATGTTTGAACTGTATCAAGAAATGCCAAGGAAAGATTGTGGAAGAAAACCTGACTGTGTAAATAATGCGATACAGATAGGACTTTCAGAGACTTCTGTTGGAAATGAAGGGTTTAGAACTATTCTTTTAAGTGCGAATGTCCCTGCTCCCTCAACAAAAGGGATGCAGAAAAGTTCCAATACTGTTTGTCAGAAAATTGAATGCAGCAACATGAGAGACATGGCAGAACATAGGAAATATGTGAAGGAGTCTAATTCTATGACAGGAAAAAAGACAAATATAATTGATCTTCAATGTGACTCAACATATAAAATTGAAGGATAAAACACAACTTACCAAAGAATATAACCTTTAAGAGAAACTTCCATGGCAGGGTTCATAGTGCTGTCCATAACTGCAACCATGGACCTGGAGAATCTCTGGTTAAGCTGTGTCAATCTATCGGTTGTCCAATTTCAGCTTGCAGTTCTGTGGCACAACATCTGAAAAGCAAGCAAGATATATATATAGGAGAAATAAAATACATACAGCAAGTACAGCATATAAGAGAAAAAAATCAGAGAAAAGGGCATTTCTTTACAAGCTTTATGAGAAACATCAAGAAGAAAAGAATTAATGCCCCCATCCAGTTTATACAACCCTTCCCATCTGTGTTTTGTATAGATTTTTTCCCCCAAATCACATGCAAATCATGAAAGAAAGACTCCATTATGATTGTCATATCTAAAAACCATCAAAATTATACCCTGGATGCACGTGGTAACCATAGAAACATCAGGCTCATGTTGTGGTATAGGCCCTGTATAGGAAACACGGTACTAATTCAACTCCAATGGTAAACATATGGAAACACTGTCATATTCAAAATTCAATAACTTAACATTTCTGGGTGCTGATGGTCAGACCTATATTTTTCCATGCACAACTAACCTTGATGTAAGTTTTTAAATGTAGAAAAACATAGGACCCGCGGCATGTTGTTGACATAAATTGGCAGGAAGCACATGTTATTGATTCTGCACCAAATGAATCAGGTGCTACTTTCATTATTGAGTACTAATAGGTGAAGCATCTAAATTTACTTCAATTGCATCAATAGAATTTTGTCTATATTTTTTTAAAATTACAGATAGGATAAGCTCTCAAAAAATATTTTTACTAAAATTTTAATTTTCATTATTAACCAATTATGGACCACCAAAGCTGTATATACTCTATTATTTCTTCACCCATTTTTAGACTGGTTCACAGCTCTTCCGTATAATTAGTACCGTGTGTCCTATAACCAGATTTTAATTTTTTTGAAAAAGTTGCATTTTACTCATTGATATTACAGTATAATTGTAAGAAAGACCTGGCCATGCTGGTGCATGAATAATAGTGCAATTGCATTTTATGTGATACTACTGTACATAGCAAAATTGCATCCGCATTACATGTTGAAGTGTTGTATTGTACTTATTAGTGCATTATTCTTGTTATTAAAAAAATTAGATTCCGGCTTTGTATCTTCGTGTTATCTTTCTATAGCATGCATGCTACACAAAATAAACACAAACATGCTGACATCAGCAAGTATGACATCATAGGGTATCAAATTACACGACACCTAGTTTTCCATCTCTCACTGGCTATAAGACAAATTTTAAATGTTTTAAATTTCAAAATTTCATTTCTTTTCTTGCTGACATTCACAGAAATAAGATACAGCGCATCCCTGATTCCTATCATTCACACCAAACCAATAAGTGTGCCACATGACAGGTCACAATGATAAGAGGTCATTGTCCTTCTGTGACTTTGACTCACCCAATGAGGCCTCCAGAGATGCTGACATTCTAAAACTATTTAAACTATCAACACAGGTGATTCATCACCCCCAAATCTTAATAAAAAGGTATAAAAGCCAAAGGAAAGTTCCATAAGTATTATAATACTGAAGAATTAAATAACTGAGTGATACTTTTTAGCATAAAACTATGGGAAAGGATAAGAAAGCAAAGAATAGACAAAGTCATTTCTTCAAGCCTGGTAATGTTCCCCACAACAAGGGGAAAAAATGTACATCAACCCAAAAGACAAAGCCACTTGAGGTCTATTACATAAGGACAACAAGAGACAAATTTGAAAAAGCTATAAAAAGTTCATATAATGCTGACATTGAAGATGACGATGAAAAGCCCATATACAAACTGCTGCGACCCAAGCCAAGAAGTAAGCTGGAGGTGGAGCAATATGTGGAAAACATTGCGATGCCAGGGTAAGTCCATGTTTCTATTCAATATTCAGACACTTATATAACTTATCACTGCATAAACTTCTTGGTAAATTTAAGTAATAGAATTGAATTGCATATTAAAGTTGTCTAATGCATAAAACTATACCAATATTTACCCCAAACTCATAATAAGTTTAGAAAAAGTCTCAAAATCATTATGATGGCTACTTTCCACTACAGGTAGTCTTAAATTACTTACTTTTCAATATAAAGCTCAATAAAGTACATACATTATTTAAAAAAAGAGAAATAAATCAAACCTTCAGTCACTCAATTCTAGTCAAAGGGGAGGTAATATACATTGATTTGGCATACCAAGTAGCAAGCTCTAATTTACAGCTAAATGATTCTGTACTATCACTTGATAGTATGTGCAGAGCAATGTTGCATTTATAAATAGATTTTGTTTCAAATCTGAAACTACATTTCTAACATGAAACTTGTTTTATCTATTTAAATCAACAGGTCTGATGAGCAAAACACATATCGATTGGTTCATGCAGAAAAAAATGCTGAGATGTGGAATACTGTTTTTCAAGAGCACCAGTGCCTACACCCTGAATGTCAGGGGTTTCTGTCATGGGACTTGAAACATGAAGAGAAAAGAGGTCTGGTGTGGCGAGAGAGAGCAATATGTTCATCATGCCGTTACACTTAAAGAATGTTTGAACTGTATCAAGAAATGCCAAGGAAAGATTGTGGAAGAAAACCTGACTGTGTAAATAATGCGATACAGATAGGACTTTCAGAGACTTCTGTTGGAAATGAAGGGTTTAGAACTATTCTTTTAAGTGCGAATGTCCCTGCTCCCTCAACAAAAGGGATGCAGAAAAGTTCCAATACTGTTTGTCAGAAAATTGAATGCAGCAACATGAGAGACATGGCAGAACATAGGAAATATGTGAAGGAGTCTAATTCTATGACAGGAAAAAAGACAAATATAATTGATCTTCAATGTGACTCAACATATAAAATTGAAGGATAAAACACAACTTACCAAAGAATATAACCTTTAAGAGAAACTTCCATGGCAGGGTTCATAGTGCTGTCCATAACTGCAACCATGGACCTGGAGAATCTCTGGTTAAGCTGTGTCAATCTATCGGTTGTCCAATTTCAGCTTGCAGTTCTGTGGCACAACATCTGAAAAGCAAGCAAGATATATATATAGGAGAAATAAAATACATACAGCAAGTACAGCATATAAGAGAAAAAAATCAGAGAAAAGGGCATTTCTTTACAAGCTTTATGAGAAACATCAAGAAGAAAAGAATTAATGCCCCCATCCAGTTTATACAACCCTTCCCATCTGTGTTTTGTATAGATTTTTTCCCCCAAATCACATGCAAATCATGAAAGAAAGACTCCATTATGATTGTCATATCTAAAAACCATCAAAATTATACCCTGGATGCACGTGGTAACCATAGAAACATCAGGCTCATGTTGTGGTATAGGCCCTGTATAGGAAACACGGTACTAATTCAACTCCAATGGTAAACATATGGAAACACTGTCATATTCAAAATTCAATAACTTAACATTTCTGGGTGCTGATGGTCAGACCTATATTTTTCCATGCACAACTAACCTTGATGTAAGTTTTTAAATGTAGAAAAACATAGGACCCGCGGCATGTTGTTGACATAAATTGGCAGGAAGCACATGTTATTGATTCTGCACCAAATGAATCAGGTGCTACTTTCATTATTGAGTACTAATAGGTGAAGCATCTAAATTTACTTCAATTGCATCAATAGAATTTTGTCTATATTTTTTTAAAATTACAGATAGGATAAGCTCTCAAAAAATATTTTTACTAAAATTTTAATTTTCATTATTAACCAATTATGGACCACCAAAGCTGTATATACTCTATTATTTCTTCACCCATTTTTAGACTGGTTCACAGCTCTTCCGTATAATTAGTACCGTGTGTCCTATAACCAGATTTTAATTTTTTTGAAAAAGTTGCATTTTACTCATTGATATTACAGTATAATTGTAAGAAAGACCTGGCCATGCTGGTGCATGAATAATAGTGCAATTGCATTTTATGTGATACTACTGTACATAGCAAAATTGCATCCGCATTACATGTTGAAGTGTTGTATTGTACTTATTAGTGCATTATTCTTGTTATTAAAAAAATTAGATTCCGGCTTTGTATCTTCGTGTTATCTTTCTATAGCATGCATGCTACACAAAATAAACACAAACATGCTGACATCAGCAAGTATGACATCATAGGGTATCAAATTACACGACACCTAGTTTTCCATCTCTCACTGGCTATAAGACAAATTTTAAATGTTTTAAATTTCAAAATTTCATTTCTTTTCTTGCTGACATTCACAGAAATAAGATACAGCGCATCCCTGATTCCTATCATTCACACCAAACCAATAAGTGTGCCACATGACAGGTCACAATGATAAGAGGTCATTGTCCTTCTGTGACTTTGACTCACCCAATGAGGCCTCCAGAGATGCTGACATTCTAAAACTATTTAAACTATCAACACAGGTGATTCATCACCCCCAAATCTTAATAAAAAGGTATAAAAGCCAAAGGAAAGTTCCATAAGTATTATAATACTGAAGAATTAAATAACTGAGTGATACTTTTTAGCATAAAACTATGGGAAAGGATAAGAAAGCAAAGAATAGACAAAGTCATTTCTTCAAGCCTGGTAATGTTCCCCACAACAAGGGGAAAAAATGTACATCAACCCAAAAGACAAAGCCACTTGAGGTCTATTACATAAGGACAACAAGAGACAAATTTGAAAAAGCTATAAAAAGTTCATATAATGCTGACATTGAAGATGACGATGAAAAGCCCATATACAAACTGCTGCGACCCAAGCCAAGAAGTAAGCTGGAGGTGGAGCAATATGTGGAAAACATTGCGATGCCAGGGTAAGTCCATGTTTCTATTCAATATTCAGACACTTATATAACTTATCACTGCATAAACTTCTTGGTAAATTTAAGTAATAGAATTGAATTGCATATTAAAGTTGTCTAATGCATAAAACTATACCAATATTTACCCCAAACTCATAATAAGTTTAGAAAAAGTCTCAAAATCATTATGATGGCTACTTTCCACTACAGGTAGTCTTAAATTACTTACTTTTCAATATAAAGCTCAATAAAGTACATACATTATTTAAAAAAAGAGAAATAAATCAAACCTTCAGTCACTCAATTCTAGTCAAAGGGGAGGTAATATACATTGATTTGGCATACCAAGTAGCAAGCTCTAATTTACAGCTAAATGATTCTGTACTATCACTTGATAGTATGTGCAGAGCAATGTTGCATTTATAAATAGATTTTGTTTCAAATCTGAAACTACATTTCTAACATGAAACTTGTTTTATCTATTTAAATCAACAGGTCTGATGAGCAAAACACATATCGATTGGTTCATGCAGAAAAAAATGCTGAGATGTGGAATACTGTTTTTCAAGAGCACCAGTGCCTACACCCTGAATGTCAGGGGTTTCTGTCATGGGACTTGAAACATGAAGAGAAAAGAGGTCTGGTGTGGCGAGAGAGAGCAATATGTTCATCATGCCGTTACACTTAAAGAATGTTTGAACTGTATCAAGAAATGCCAAGGAAAGATTGTGGAAGAAAACCTGACTGTGTAAATAATGCGATACAGATAGGACTTTCAGAGACTTCTGTTGGAAATGAAGGGTTTAGAACTATTCTTTTAAGTGCGAATGTCCCTGCTCCCTCAACAAAAGGGATGCAGAAAAGTTCCAATACTGTTTGTCAGAAAATTGAATGCAGCAACATGAGAGACATGGCAGAACATAGGAAATATGTGAAGGAGTCTAATTCTATGACAGGAAAAAAGACAAATATAATTGATCTTCAATGTGACTCAACATATAAAATTGAAGGATAAAACACAACTTACCAAAGAATATAACCTTTAAGAGAAACTTCCATGGCAGGGTTCATAGTGCTGTCCATAACTGCAACCATGGACCTGGAGAATCTCTGGTTAAGCTGTGTCAATCTATCGGTTGTCCAATTTCAGCTTGCAGTTCTGTGGCACAACATCTGAAAAGCAAGCAAGATATATATATAGGAGAAATAAAATACATACAGCAAGTACAGCATATAAGAGAAAAAAATCAGAGAAAAGGGCATTTCTTTACAAGCTTTATGAGAAACATCAAGAAGAAAAGAATTAATGCCCCCATCCAGTTTATACAACCCTTCCCATCTGTGTTTTGTATAGATTTTTTCCCCCAAATCACATGCAAATCATGAAAGAAAGACTCCATTATGATTGTCATATCTAAAAACCATCAAAATTATACCCTGGATGCACGTGGTAACCATAGAAACATCAGGCTCATGTTGTGGTATAGGCCCTGTATAACCAGATTTTAATTTTTTTGAAAAAGTTGCATTTTACTCATTGATATTACAGTATAATTGTAAGAAAGACCTGGCCATGCTGGTGCATGAATAATAGTGCAATTGCATTTTATGTGATACTACTGTACATAGCAAAATTGCATCCGCATTACATGTTGAAGTGTTGTATTGTACTTATTAGTGCATTATTCTTGTTATTAAAAAAATTAGATTCCGGCTTTGTATCTTCGTGTTATCTTTCTATAGCATGCATGCTACACAAAATAAACACAAACATGCTGACATCAGCAAGTATGACATCATAGGGTATCAAATTACACGACACCTAGTTTTCCATCTCTCACTGGCTATAAGACAAATTTTAAATGTTTTAAATTTCAAAATTTCATTTCTTTTCTTGCTGACATTCACAGAAATAAGATACAGCGCATCCCTGATTCCTATCATTCACACCAAACCAATAAGTGTGCCACATGACAGGTCACAATGATAAGAGGTCATTGTCCTTCTGTGACTTTGACTCACCCAATGAGGCCTCCAGAGATGCTGACATTCTAAAACTATTTAAACTATCAACACAGGTGATTCATCACCCCCAAATCTTAATAAAAAGGTATAAAAGCCAAAGGAAAGTTCCATAAGTATTATAATACTGAAGAATTAAATAACTGAGTGATACTTTTTAGCATAAAACTATGGGAAAGGATAAGAAAGCAAAGAATAGACAAAGTCATTTCTTCAAGCCTGGTAATGTTCCCCACAACAAGGGGAAAAAATGTACATCAACCCAAAAGACAAAGCCACTTGAGGTCTATTACATAAGGACAACAAGAGACAAATTTGAAAAAGCTATAAAAAGTTCATATAATGCTGACATTGAAGATGACGATGAAAAGCCCATATACAAACTGCTGCGACCCAAGCCAAGAAGTAAGCTGGAGGTGGAGCAATATGTGGAAAACATTGCGATGCCAGGGTAAGTCCATGTTTCTATTCAATATTCAGACACTTATATAACTTATCACTGCATAAACTTCTTGGTAAATTTAAGTAATAGAATTGAATTGCATATTAAAGTTGTCTAATGCATAAAACTATACCAATATTTACCCCAAACTCATAATAAGTTTAGAAAAAGTCTCAAAATCATTATGATGGCTACTTTCCACTACAGGTAGTCTTAAATTACTTACTTTTCAATATAAAGCTCAATAAAGTACATACATTATTTAAAAAAAGAGAAATAAATCAAACCTTCAGTCACTCAATTCTAGTCAAAGGGGAGGTAATATACATTGATTTGGCATACCAAGTAGCAAGCTCTAATTTACAGCTAAATGATTCTGTACTATCACTTGATAGTATGTGCAGAGCAATGTTGCATTTATAAATAGATTTTGTTTCAAATCTGAAACTACATTTCTAACATGAAACTTGTTTTATCTATTTAAATCAACAGGTCTGATGAGCAAAACACATATCGATTGGTTCATGCAGAAAAAAATGCTGAGATGTGGAATACTGTTTTTCAAGAGCACCAGTGCCTACACCCTGAATGTCAGGGGTTTCTGTCATGGGACTTGAAACATGAAGAGAAAAGAGGTCTGGTGTGGCGAGAGAGAGCAATATGTTCATCATGCCGTTACACTTAAAGAATGTTTGAACTGTATCAAGAAATGCCAAGGAAAGATTGTGGAAGAAAACCTGACTGTGTAAATAATGCGATACAGATAGGACTTTCAGAGACTTCTGTTGGAAATGAAGGGTTTAGAACTATTCTTTTAAGTGCGAATGTCCCTGCTCCCTCAACAAAAGGGATGCAGAAAAGTTCCAATACTGTTTGTCAGAAAATTGAATGCAGCAACATGAGAGACATGGCAGAACATAGGAAATATGTGAAGGAGTCTAATTCTATGACAGGAAAAAAGACAAATATAATTGATCTTCAATGTGACTCAACATATAAAATTGAAGGATAAAACACAACTTACCAAAGAATATAACCTTTAAGAGAAACTTCCATGGCAGGGTTCATAGTGCTGTCCATAACTGCAACCATGGACCTGGAGAATCTCTGGTTAAGCTGTGTCAATCTATCGGTTGTCCAATTTCAGCTTGCAGTTCTGTGGCACAACATCTGAAAAGCAAGCAAGATATATATATAGGAGAAATAAAATACATACAGCAAGTACAGCATATAAGAGAAAAAAATCAGAGAAAAGGGCATTTCTTTACAAGCTTTATGAGAAACATCAAGAAGAAAAGAATTAATGCCCCCATCCAGTTTATACAACCCTTCCCATCTGTGTTTTGTATAGATTTTTTCCCCCAAATCACATGCAAATCATGAAAGAAAGACTCCATTATGATTGTCATATCTAAAAACCATCAAAATTATACCCTGGATGCACGTGGTAACCATAGAAACATCAGGCTCATGTTGTGGTATAGGCCCTGTATAGGAAACACGGTACTAATTCAACTCCAATGGTAAACATATGGAAACACTGTCATATTCAAAATTCAATAACTTAACATTTCTGGGTGCTGATGGTCAGACCTATATTTTTCCATGCACAACTAACCTTGATGTAAGTTTTTAAATGTAGAAAAACATAGGACCCGCGGCATGTTGTTGACATAAATTGGCAGGAAGCACATGTTATTGATTCTGCACCAAATGAATCAGGTGCTACTTTCATTATTGAGTACTAATAGGTGAAGCATCTAAATTTACTTCAATTGCATCAATAGAATTTTGTCTATATTTTTTTAAAATTACAGATAGGATAAGCTCTCAAAAAATATTTTTACTAAAATTTTAATTTTCATTATTAACCAATTATGGACCACCAAAGCTGTATATACTCTATTATTTCTTCACCCATTTTTAGACTGGTTCACAGCTCTTCCGTATAATTAGTACCGTGTGTCCTATAACCAGATTTTAATTTTTTTGAAAAAGTTGCATTTTACTCATTGATATTACAGTATAATTGTAAGAAAGACCTGGCCATGCTGGTGCATGAATAATAGTGCAATTGCATTTTATGTGATACTACTGTACATAGCAAAATTGCATCCGCATTACATGTTGAAGTGTTGTATTGTACTTATTAGTGCATTATTCTTGTTATTAAAAAAATTAGATTCCGGCTTTGTATCTTCGTGTTATCTTTCTATAGCATGCATGCTACACAAAATAAACACAAACATGCTGACATCAGCAAGTATGACATCATAGGGTATCAAATTACACGACACCTAGTTTTCCATCTCTCACTGGCTATAAGACAAATTTTAAATGTTTTAAATTTCAAAATTTCATTTCTTTTCTTGCTGACATTCACAGAAATAAGATACAGCGCATCCCTGATTCCTATCATTCACACCAAACCAATAAGTGTGCCACATGACAGGTCACAATGATAAGAGGTCATTGTCCTTCTGTGACTTTGACTCACCCAATGAGGCCTCCAGAGATGCTGACATTCTAAAACTATTTAAACTATCAACACAGGTGATTCATCACCCCCAAATCTTAATAAAAAGGTATAAAAGCCAAAGGAAAGTTCCATAAGTATTATAATACTGAAGAATTAAATAACTGAGTGATACTTTTTAGCATAAAACTATGGGAAAGGATAAGAAAGCAAAGAATAGACAAAGTCATTTCTTCAAGCCTGGTAATGTTCCCCACAACAAGGGGAAAAAATGTACATCAACCCAAAAGACAAAGCCACTTGAGGTCTATTACATAAGGACAACAAGAGACAAATTTGAAAAAGCTATAAAAAGTTCATATAATGCTGACATTGAAGATGACGATGAAAAGCCCATATACAAACTGCTGCGACCCAAGCCAAGAAGTAAGCTGGAGGTGGAGCAATATGTGGAAAACATTGCGATGCCAGGGTAAGTCCATGTTTCTATTCAATATTCAGACACTTATATAACTTATCACTGCATAAACTTCTTGGTAAATTTAAGTAATAGAATTGAATTGCATATTAAAGTTGTCTAATGCATAAAACTATACCAATATTTACCCCAAACTCATAATAAGTTTAGAAAAAGTCTCAAAATCATTATGATGGCTACTTTCCACTACAGGTAGTCTTAAATTACTTACTTTTCAATATAAAGCTCAATAAAGTACATACATTATTTAAAAAAAGAGAAATAAATCAAACCTTCAGTCACTCAATTCTAGTCAAAGGGGAGGTAATATACATTGATTTGGCATACCAAGTAGCAAGCTCTAATTTACAGCTAAATGATTCTGTACTATCACTTGATAGTATGTGCAGAGCAATGTTGCATTTATAAATAGATTTTGTTTCAAATCTGAAACTACATTTCTAACATGAAACTTGTTTTATCTATTTAAATCAACAGGTCTGATGAGCAAAACACATATCGATTGGTTCATGCAGAAAAAAATGCTGAGATGTGGAATACTGTTTTTCAAGAGCACCAGTGCCTACACCCTGAATGTCAGGGGTTTCTGTCATGGGACTTGAAACATGAAGAGAAAAGAGGTCTGGTGTGGCGAGAGAGAGCAATATGTTCATCATGCCGTTACACTTAAAGAATGTTTGAACTGTATCAAGAAATGCCAAGGAAAGATTGTGGAAGAAAACCTGACTGTGTAAATAATGCGATACAGATAGGACTTTCAGAGACTTCTGTTGGAAATGAAGGGTTTAGAACTATTCTTTTAAGTGCGAATGTCCCTGCTCCCTCAACAAAAGGGATGCAGAAAAGTTCCAATACTGTTTGTCAGAAAATTGAATGCAGCAACATGAGAGACATGGCAGAACATAGGAAATATGTGAAGGAGTCTAATTCTATGACAGGAAAAAAGACAAATATAATTGATCTTCAATGTGACTCAACATATAAAATTGAAGGATAAAACACAACTTACCAAAGAATATAACCTTTAAGAGAAACTTCCATGGCAGGGTTCATAGTGCTGTCCATAACTGCAACCATGGACCTGGAGAATCTCTGGTTAAGCTGTGTCAATCTATCGGTTGTCCAATTTCAGCTTGCAGTTCTGTGGCACAACATCTGAAAAGCAAGCAAGATATATATATAGGAGAAATAAAATACATACAGCAAGTACAGCATATAAGAGAAAAAAATCAGAGAAAAGGGCATTTCTTTACAAGCTTTATGAGAAACATCAAGAAGAAAAGAATTAATGCCCCCATCCAGTTTATACAACCCTTCCCATCTGTGTTTTGTATAGATTTTTTCCCCCAAATCACATGCAAATCATGAAAGAAAGACTCCATTATGATTGTCATATCTAAAAACCATCAAAATTATACCCTGGATGCACGTGGTAACCATAGAAACATCAGGCTCATGTTGTGGTATAGGCCCTGTATAGGAAACACGGTACTAATTCAACTCCAATGGTAAACATATGGAAACACTGTCATATTCAAAATTCAATAACTTAACATTTCTGGGTGCTGATGGTCAGACCTATATTTTTCCATGCACAACTAACCTTGATGTAAGTTTTTAAATGTAGAAAAACATAGGACCCGCGGCATGTTGTTGACATAAATTGGCAGGAAGCACATGTTATTGATTCTGCACCAAATGAATCAGGTGCTACTTTCATTATTGAGTACTAATAGGTGAAGCATCTAAATTTACTTCAATTGCATCAATAGAATTTTGTCTATATTTTTTTAAAATTACAGATAGGATAAGCTCTCAAAAAATATTTTTACTAAAATTTTAATTTTCATTATTAACCAATTATGGACCACCAAAGCTGTATATACTCTATTATTTCTTCACCCATTTTTAGACTGGTTCACAGCTCTTCCGTATAATTAGTACCGTGTGTCCTATAACCAGATTTTAATTTTTTTGAAAAAGTTGCATTTTACTCATTGATATTACAGTATAATTGTAAGAAAGACCTGGCCATGCTGGTGCATGAATAATAGTGCAATTGCATTTTATGTGATACTACTGTACATAGCAAAATTGCATCCGCATTACATGTTGAAGTGTTGTATTGTACTTATTAGTGCATTATTCTTGTTATTAAAAAAATTAGATTCCGGCTTTGTATCTTCGTGTTATCTTTCTATAGCATGCATGCTACACAAAATAAACACAAACATGCTGACATCAGCAAGTATGACATCATAGGGTATCAAATTACACGACACCTAGTTTTCCATCTCTCACTGGCTATAAGACAAATTTTAAATGTTTTAAATTTCAAAAT